>QEPC01006548.1:807926-847887 GCA_003113815.1 Sphenodon punctatus | reverse complement strand
TTCAATGGGGACACAGCGCCCCATTGAAATCAATGAAATAAATCCGGTACCGGTATACCGGATTTAATCCGGGAATCCGGTTTTCAGAGAACCGGTAACCGGTAAATCCGGTAGCCGGTAATGGGCCCGGGGTCCCACCTCTACTATTCACACCCCTACTGATGGTGTGATGCTACCGAATAACATTTCATAACGTTTGCATGTCTTTGTTGCTGTCTTGGGTCATGGGATTATATTTAAGTCTCAAAATGGGGTCATACAGGCAAAAGTTTTAGAATCACTGACCTAGCTCATATTCAATATGCAATGAAAGTAAAAAAAGAAGATAAATTCTTATTTTTCCTACTTTTGTAATACAGAAGCAAAACTCACAATAAAGCAATTTTGAGCTGCATAAAAGATTGCATTCCCATTATTCCTAATAGATAGTAGACCAATTTGTTACTATTGATAAGTGATATCAGAAATCCTACAAAAATATAGTGATTATGGATAGAGTGTTACTGAATGGATTTTGAGTTCCAGCCATGCAGCAGTTACATTTGTATTAAAGTTCTTGTCTCCCTATTAACATGGGAAATATTTTGAAAAGGAGCTTGATCAGATTTCTAATGTCCTCCAGATCAGTCCTATGGTGCAAGCCTCATTGAAGCAGCTTGAAGATCACAGCCTTCCTGAGTAATTTTGTACACACAGTAATTTGTACACATGTACCGGCCATGCAGCTGGTGCTCACGATGCATACGAGGTGCTTGCATGCAGCAACTGTGCAGCACGGTGTGCATTGAATGCATGCCAACAAAGGCAACACCAAAAGCAGCTAAGAATCAGCTGGGAGAGCAACTCAAAGCCCTCTTCTCATCCTATTTCAGGGGGGTCGGGGGAGGACTTAGAACTGTTCTCCCAGCCTGAATCCACTAGGGCTGAGATGAGAGCAAGTGTTCCCATTCCATAGGGAAATATCAACCTGAAATATTGGCCATACATGATTTAGGGTCTTTTTCCGAGACTGCACTCTTTCCTTTGATGGCTGGCCCATGAGAAAAAGGTATTAGATTATCTCCTGTCAACACTTGGCTTCTCCAGGAATTTCGTACTCGCCATGGATTATGCCAAGGCACTTGGTTTAGTTAAGTCATGCATACGGGACCAGGAGCAGCAAGTGCTTTAGGGAAGCAATTAATATGCAAAAAATGGCAGGCGTCTATAGCTCCTTCCTTATTTCTTCTAAAGGAGGTTCTTATGTGTCGGCATTGTCAGTCTGGGGTCATAGATTTGCATTTATCTTGGCTAGGTTCAACTTACTCTCATCAGCGGTCTTAGAAGGTAAATACGCTAGACTACAGTAAAACAGAAATTGTGTCGCTATTGTTCCCAAAATACTATTGAATCTTTATTTCATGTTGTATTTGACTGTCAATTGTACACTAGACCTTGTGCAATATTCCTGGAACCTATTATTAACAATCTACCGACTTGTAGTCAGCGTGAGTTGCTGGTGACATTACTGTCTGACTCCGACACCGCCACTATATTAAATGTTGCTAAATTTTGCTTAGCAGCATTCAAATTAAGGAAAGCAGCTTCGGGGATAGCTTAATTCCTAATTGCTTTTAGATATTTTGCTGGTTTTTTTTTATTACTGTATGTATGTATTGTGTTATGTGACAGCTTGTGCTACTACAATAAACTCTATTGACTTGTTGGAGAGTGTTTGTCGCCGGTACCTCATCTCCAGTGATTCCGTGCTTCCGCCATTGTCGATATCAGCACCTGTGGTTTTCTCATATTTCCCATCACTTTTGTCACTTTCCAGCATTTTGGGGGTCATTTTTTGTCAGTTTCTGGCATTTTTCAACACTTTTCTGGGCTTTTAGGGGGACTATTATGGCACTTTTCTATCTCCAGAGCTCCGAGGAATGTGCACAGGGCATGTATGGGGCTTGGAATTGGCCCTGTAGCAGCTCTGTTCAACTTGCAAAAAATAACAACGTATGGTGAAAACAACAGAAATGCCAGTAAGTTTCTGCATTGTGCAAATGAAGGAAATGACCTGTTTCTGACCGAAACATCATTCACTGTGATTTGTCATTTCAGGCCTAGAGTCTGCCATAACCTGCCACTGCAGCCCTACCTCACCCTCTGCTGAGCTTCCTAGCCAGAGCCACATTCAAAGTCTTCTCCCAACTCCCATCTTAGGGAGGTGAAAGGGGGAGAAGGCTTTGAGTGTGGCTATTGCTGGACCACTTGCTGTAGGGAGAGGCAGGGCTGTAGCAGCAGATTTGGGTGGCACTACAGTTGGGCAGCAGTGGGCTTGGACGGCGGCACCATGCACACACTGTGCATGTGCATTATGTACACACAGCATGTGTTTGGGCTGTTCATCCCACATGTGCTAGCCATGGATCGGAGCCATAAATTGGGTGAAAAACTATCAGAGACTGCCTGTGTGAACCTATTTTGAGACTTTATAATATATAATTCCACAACTCCAGACAGTAACAAAGATGTGCAAAGTATATCAATTATCAGTAGGGTTTACATCTCCATCTGCAGATGGTGGGACTGCAGTTTGAATCCCAAGCCATATTTTGAACACTGTTGGTTTATATGTAATTAATCCCACTTCAGCTCAGGCCGATGGACTAGATAATTTTTAAAGGTTTCTTCCAGTCATACAATTCTATCATCCTGTATTTCTGCATTCACTACAATTTACATGCATAATGGTATTCATACACAGGAACTACTATTTGTCAATACAAAAAGCTCTTTACAGTTCTAGTCTGTATCTTGCAAGTACGTAACCCAATTATGAGTCTGTGTCAGCATGTAAACTGGTGCTGACAGATCTCTTCTCAGGATTTGAACCTCTGTTTATATGCCATTTGTAAGTGGAAACAAAATTAGAAGCCATATTTTCCAAAATAATCCCTCTCTCAGTGACAGTGCTAAATGGATCACTGTATGTTCAGTTATTTAGAATTTTCCTGAGGCTCTTTACTTCAGCGTATCTGCAATAGTGACATCCTTTTGATTTGCTGGGAGTCCATTGAAATCACAAATGGAATATCATGACACCTCTGATGGGTTATAAATTCTGCAGGACTCCTGGTTCCATGCGTCTCTCTATCTTTTATGCATTTACAAAATCTTTAGTTGTTAAGAGGAGTGGTAAAATCCAGACTGATAGCAGAAAGTGTTTCACAACCTTAAGAATGTAGCAGCTGTCAAAACTCCATAATTTATGGCGGAAGAAGAACCCATTTATTAAGAATTTGTTTAGGGCCCAAGAAGATCCTCCAAAATGGGAAGGAAGGGAAAGGGAAGCGGGGAACCAATCCCAGTAGTTCAGCAATCATGAAGAGCATTGTAATAATAACCTAATGTAGACCAACCATACCAGAAAAGTGTTTTCAGTTCAGAAACTGATCTCACCTTCAAGATCCTTTGAGCTTATTATATAAGGCAAAGAGGAAATTACTGAAATTACTGACAGGTTCTTTTTACCTCTTTGGAAATATCAGGACAAAGATTATTTGCTGTTCGCTATTACACAGAATCAATCAGGGACAGAGGCAGTACACGCTCCATTTGAGAATAAAGAATGATGGGTTTTCTTCCTCTCTAACATTTCCTACCATGATGAATCATCTTGAGTCACAGTTGCTATGTAAAATATCTGCAAAGCCTGAAGAATTATCTGTGTGGCAGTGGGTTTATTTTTAAGCACATTGTCTGATTAGCACAAGGGGGGGTTAAAATTATTAATGACTGCACTGTAAACTGTAAACTAAATTATTTTAATTAAGAAATCAAACAAAGGGTGTCATCTCAGCTTTAATAAATGCAAAAACTAAACAGATTGCATCATCTATTTGCTTTTAGTGGGAAATCATTTATTCCATGTCAAGGACAGTTACAAGGACTGTATGCCACAAGAGGCCTACACAGTTTCCTGTACACATTGTATTTGATTCCACTATGGCCCTTTTCACACAGACGCTCTAACACTGATAAAATGGGTGTTACATTTTATTATACATGTTGCAGAGTTGCAGGTACGCTCTATGGGTGCCCTGCAACATGTATAATAAAATGTAACACCCATTTTTATCAGTGTTAGCGTGTCTGTGTGAAAAGAGCCTATCTATTACAACAATTTGATACCAGATCACTGGAAAAAAATAATTGTGTGTTTGTGAACTGGCTCATCCTATAGACAAAGAGGGGAGTTATTCAGGGCAGCAGAGTTGGTAGAGTGGCATTTGTTGAGCTCATTTAGTGATTACAACATTTAGGGTTTGGTTATTTCATCATGAGCTGAACTTCCAAGCTCCCATGGGGCACAGAGGGTGATTTCAGACGTTACGCGGTCCCGAGTCACCACAGTGGATTCCCAATGGTGGCGAGCCGACCAACCACCCCCCATGGTCAAAGAAGGCACTGAACAGACATGACGGGATCAGGACCACAGCAGGGAATCAGCCCGACAGATCACGGGCCGGGGCAGTGCAACAGACGTGACGCCGATTCCCGACCGTGGTCAAAACACCCTGAAGGCACCGGGGAGGGGCGGGACACAGGCATGGCTGGCTGAGGGCAAACGAAGCCAAAAGGGAACACCCACACAAGGGAAACGGGACGGGAGGGAGAAGAGGGAGGAGAGCCGCCGGGGCAGCGCACACAACAGGCACAGGGAAAATGAGCTCACAGCAGGACACACAGCACAAGCACACGCCTGGGCGCACACACACCCACATGGGAAAGGAAGGGAAGGGGCCACACAGCGGGACAGAGAACACACACAGGACATCGGGCACAGGGTGGAAGAAGGGGGGCCCGGGGACAGGGGGCGAGGGGGGGAGCTGACCCAGGGCACGGGGCAGGACAAGGGGAATGGCAAACAGAACCCCCACAACAGCACAGCCCGCACAGGCACCCCCACAGCAAGACAGGCAGTCCCGGAATGGGGGGAACCCCAGGGGCACAGCACAGTCACAGGGGGAGGCCCCACGGACCGGGGAGGGGACTGGAAAAGGTCCAGGAGGCCGACAGGGATCCCATGCGCCGGCCAGGGTGTGATGGATGGGATGGAGGCATGACGGAGACAAGGAGCAGGGCAGCCGGTCCAGCAACACCCACACCCACGGGAGGACCCGGAACCACACAGTCACACAGGCACCTGGGAGGTGGGGTGGGCACAGGAGGGAGCGAGGTCATAGCAGGAAGGACAGCGGCACCCGGGCTGCCGGTACACAGTTCAGGACACAGCCTCAGGAGAAGGCAGTCACGGAGGAGAACACCTGTTGTGGAGGCAGATGGGGGCCCGCGGATGGGGCCCAGAGCCACAGGCAGGGGCAGCGGAACCCCAAGACAGCCAGCACAGCAGCGAGCCAGGAACATCAGGGAGGGAAGGGGCAGCGACTCACGGCGCCAGGGTGGAGGCAGGAGCATACACCAGGGCCAGTATCCAGGGCCAGGAAGGCACAGGGGGGGCCTCACAACCAGCTGAAGGGGGCCACGAAGGGGCCCGGGGCTGGGTGGCCCGCCAGGTGCACGAAGTGGGGCCACTGAAGCATGCCCCGACGGTACCCCAGTGCAGACATGTGGTGGGAAACCAGGTAGTATGCCTCGAAGGGATCCTGGGTGGAGAGCCCCACCTGCACATCGGATCGGGACCACACACCGACCAGCGCCACCACCTCCACTTCAGAGGGCTCCGAGAGGCCATAGTCTGCAGGTGGGGGCCATGGAAGGTGACCGAGCTCCAACAGGTGGTGATAGATTGCCCCACGGGACCGCTGGTAACCTCGGGCCCCGTGAACACAGCCAAAGAAGGACACAACCAGGGCAGGGCCCCCCTCCGACAGGCAGGCCGTGTAGCCAGACAGGCTGCACACAGAGAGGGAGGCACGGTTTCCGCAGCCAACCACCCCACATGCGAGCACCTCATCTCCAGGATGCACCCATCGGGAAAGGGAAAGGGACACAGCCCCAGTGTCTCTGCATGCAGCCAGCAATCGCGGGCGCTCGCCACATGGCCATAGTACCGAAGACCGGAGCTCATACTTTTGTCGGCACCTATGAGGCTGTCCGGGCAGCTCAGGAGCAATTGCACAGCCGGAGAATGCCACAGGTCACACAAGGCTGTGATCTCGCGGAAGGTCCAGCTATGCGGGGTGCCGGAGGTGCTGGGGCCAGCGAGCCCGGGGGAAGTGCGGCCAGCCATGGTCCAGCAAGCGCCTGAGACTAAACACAATGAAAGGGGGATCTCACAATCCCTGGAGGGATGGGAGAGGAAGCCGGGGAGCTCCAAGGCCAAGCGATATTGTACGGATACAGAGCAAGGCGTGGGGTGAGGACCCAGCCCAGCTGCTGCAACAGAGCACACAGACAGGGCAGCCTACACACTAATCAGGGTGCCCAGGACAGCAGGCAGGCGATACAGAGAGGTGGGAGGTGATGACAGCAGGAATACAGCTGCTGCTTGCACACGGCCGCCCGAGGGCAGAACCAAGCACCATGCCCCCTGCTGGGAAGGCATGTGCAGGTAGTGGGCTGCCTGTGGCCTCCCCAACCCACTGGACCTGCAGGAGGTGGGCCTGCCAGTCTGGGGGGCTTCCAGGGCGACCCGGGGCCCCGAGGTCAGTTGACTGGGTGCGACCGGGGGGCGGGACTACACCGGTCCCAACCTACAACAAGTGTGGCCCCAACCCACCCGGGTCACCCGTCACCATGGAGCTGGGTTGGTTGGGCACCTGGGAGATGCACCTAGCCATGTGTGTGGAGTGGTACCGCTCCCACACAGACCTTCTGTGCATCCAGATCGCTGAGGTGCATCTGGCCGCCCGGCTGCGCGTGTGCATGGCCAGGAGCACTGCAAGGGCCCGGAGAGCCCACCATGGGTGCAGGCGCTCCCTGGCCCGCCTCAGGGCCTAGCAGGTGTCCTGGGAGGCCCAACTGGGCCTCCTCCATGCCCGGGGCCGGGATGCGGCGCTCCGCGAGGCGGCTGGCCAGCTCCAGTGGTGGAGGGAGACCATGGGGCGAGCAGCCCTGCTCGCAATGCCCATAGACTGGCAGGTATGGGTCACAGAGTGGGCACAGGGGTGTCGGGCCAGGGCCCTTGCCCAATGGGACGAGGCTGCCTGGAGATCACACTTTTGGATGGACATACTTCTGCGGCTCGCGGAGCTGCGAATGCCCTTGCTGGAGAGGCAGGCCACCCCCATGTGGGCCCCTATACCAGTGATCCAGCAGGTGGCCATAGGGGTCTGGGCCCTCACAACACCTGACTCCTGCCGCTCCGTCTCACAGCACTTCGGCGTTGGGGTGAGTACCGTCGCCAGGATCCTGTGGGACGTCTGCAAGGTGGTGGAGGGTGTGCTCCTTGACCGAGTGAGCCAGCTGGTGGACCAGGAGGCCATGATGGCTGTCTTTGTGGCTGGTGGGTTCCCCAACTCCATGGGCGCTGTGGACGGCACCCACATAGAGATCCTGTGCCCATCCGCTGGGGAGACCTCGGAATATGCCAACCGACACAGGTACCACTCTCTGCAGCTACAGGCGGTTGTGGACCACCGGGGTTGGTTCATAGACATTTTCATGGGCCACTCTGGTCGCAGTCACAATGCCCAGATCATGACCATATCCTCCTTCTATGCCCAGATGTACCGCGGAGACTTCGCGGACATGGGGATGACCCTAATCAAGGGGGTAATGATGCCCTCCTGCATCCTGCGAGACCCAGCCTACCCACTTACCCACTGGCTGATGAAGGCGTATCCGGTCGCCAGGAACCCAGTGGAGGTGCTCTACAATACTCGCCTGTGTGCAAGCAGGACCGTGGTCAAGAGGGCCTTCAGGTCCCTCAAGCAGTGCTGGAAGAGCCTCACGGGCCGGTTTGACTACACGGTGGAGACCTCCTCCTTCGTGATCGGAGTCTGATGTGTGCTGCACAACGTGTGCGAGACCGAGGGGGCTGCCCTCGACTACCCAGTGCCCCAGCATCCTCCTGGCCCCGTGCCTCTCTATGTGAATGCAGAGAACCCACAGGAGTACATATATGCAAAGCGCATCCGTGCCGCCCTAGCGAGGTGGATCAGCCGGGAGGCCGAGGTGCACACCCACGTCTCCACCTGCCTGGTGCCCCCGCGAGTGCCCTGGGTGGCCCCTGTACAGCCATCCACCTGTCCACCTGACTGGGCCTATGAAATGACTGATGGAGGCAGTAGTTGTGCCCATACCTTTATTTCTGCACACAGGTACATGTGTCCNCGAGGCGTGAGGTGCACACCCCCATCTCCACCACCCTCCCCCACCTCCCTGTGCCATGCTCCCCCCCTTAGACTGCTCTCCCCCTTCCCCCCCATCTCCCATGTCTCTGAGGCCTCCCCCTCAGCCTCCCTGTGGTTGCCGTGGAGCTCTTGGTGCTCCTTCCCCCCCCCCGCTGTCTATGTCCCCAACTGTGTCCTGGGAGGCCTCGGTGTCCTGCGGGTTGGGCTGTGGTGGGAGGACATCCGGGCCCGTGGCCAGAGGGGCCCTCCTGGCCGGCAGCTCCCTCCTGAGGCCTACAGGGACCAGTAGGCGGAAGTGCGACCCCAGCGAGCGTCTCGGTGTCTGGGGTGGTGGTGGTGGCGCCGCGGGGCCCGGCATGGGGGCTGAGGGAGGCAGGTTTCCCGGTGGGGCAGCTGCTATGACATAGGCACTCATAGTACCCGTGTGTAGGAGCAGCGAGGTACCTATGTCATGGGACTGGTCCATCTTAGTGGAGTGCTCCCTGATCATCCGCTCTATGGCCTGTTCCAGCCGCCTGAATGCCTCCACCTGCCTGCTGTGCTCCCGGTGCTCCCGCCTCCTTTCGAGGCGCAGCTCTGCCTACAGCCTCTGGTCCCTGGCCTCCACCTGCTGCATTGGCCCTTTCAGTGGCCGCCTCCATGCAGTCAATGGCCTCGTCATTCTCTCTCCCTGCTCGGTGGTGGAGCAGACAGTGTCCTCCACCTGCTCCTCCCTGCAGTGCCATACCTGTGCCTGGTGCTCCCGCATCTGTTGGGCCAGGGGCACGGGTCCACCTTGTTGCTCCACGGCGGTACATCCTGTTGGGGTGTATGGTAGGGGATGGTTAGCCACCCCAGATTTCCCCCCTTCCATGCCACGGGTGGGAGTCCCTGGGCCCTCCCTTCTCTGGGGAGTGGCAGGGCCCACCCCCGGATGGCCCCACCCCAGGGTCCGGTGTCCCCGCCCAGGCTCCCTGGTCCTCCCCCCCTTGTTGTGTTGCCTCACCTGGAGCCTCTGGTTGCTCCTGGGACTGCTCGCCTCCGTTCCCCTCACCAGGCTGTTGCAGGTGCCAGGGCGTGCTGTGCCCTGTGCGGATATGGGGAGGGGTGGCTGGGGTTTGGTGGTCCGTGTCCCCCGGCGGACCCCGGATCCCTTCTTTGGGCCCCGGGGTGTTGGGGGGGTTGCTGAGGGTGGCCCCGTGGCCCATATGCCCCCTTCACCCCCCCTCAGGCTGTCCCCCCTGGTCCGAGTCCTGTTCCACCCACCAGTTTACCTTCTATGTCGGTCTCTGAGCCCTCCGAGGCCGGCCCCTTGGTGTGGCTGAGATCCCCCTGTGTTCACTGGCTGATGGTGACCAGGGTGCCGGACTCGAATCCTCCCGCTAGGGACTGCGGCTGGGGGCTCTGGGGGCTGGCACGCAAGGGGGGCCTGCTTGTTCCCGAGGTCCCGGGGCCTTCCTCTTGGGGTCAGGGCTCCTGGAGCTGGGGTCTTCTCCGGTGGTGGCAAGGGGAGGGGGTTCCTTGTCCCATTCCCTGCCCTGGACCACGGTGCTCCCCACGAGGTGACTATGGACCCCTTCATGTGAAGGATGCGGTCCAGGGCATCATAGGTGGGGGCGGTTCGGGATCCGTGCCTGCACTGCCGGTTGTTGTCCTTGATGGCCTTGTACCCCCTCTTGAGCTCCTTGGCCTTTGACCTGCACTGGGCCACTGTCCTGCGATGCCCTGCTGCCTCCATTTCCCGCACGATCTCCCTGAAGACATGCTCGTTGCATTGGTTGACTTCCAGCTCCAGCTGGTGCTCCAGGGTCTCCCAGATCCAGATACAGTCCTGGGTTTCCCTGTGCCCCCATTGCTCCCCTCAATGGTACGGTCTTCTCCCACTGATGCCCTCTGGGTCACGGTCCTCCCTCTCCTCCGGCCCTCTACTCCGGGGGCTCCAGCCCGTTTCCGTGTGTGCGGATCGTAATGGGGTGGTGGTTGGTTACCGCGTTGCCGCAGCCTTGGGTCCCTCCCCCTTCCCCCCTTGCTGGCCTGCCCGCCTGCTTTGGGGCCCCTGTGCCGCCTACCCCCCCTTTGGCCCCTTACCCGTTTCTGGGGTGCCTCATCCCCCGGGCTGGCAGCGAGCGCTGGGTCGGCCCATCCCGGCTGCTGCTGCAGCTGCTCCTGTCCCTCCACTGCCTCCAGGTGCGGCACAACCACCTCTGCCTGCGCCTCCACTGCCTCCTCCTCCACCCTTGCTCTCTCTCCCACCGCTCTCCTCTCCCACCTCGCTTCATCCTGCCACATTCCCCTGCTGCCGGGTGACCTTTAAATCTCCCTCCCCAGCCTGTGTTGTTGCTGGTTGCCTGGCAGCGACGCTGCATGCTTTGTCCCTGGCTGGGAATCATTTTGCTTGATTCCGGCTGGTGGTTGCTGTTCAGATGTTACTTTTTTTGGTTTCCCATTGGGAATCGCTTTGACCACACTTTCGGAGAGGGTCTGGGATGGAGCTCCGGGAGTGTGGTTATTTTTGACCCCTGGTGGGGATTGACTGTGGTGAACATCTGGCACCCCCGAAACAGACGTTCAGGGCGCTTTGGCCCCACCGCAGGATTGAGTGTGATTGACTGTGATCTCATAACGTCTGAAAATACCCAGAGTAATGTGGGGCTTTTTTGATCCCTCCACTCAGTTAGCTCTTGTTTAATATTTTGTGTCTAGTCACGGAAGTTGTATGTGTGTGCCCGTGTTAGGAATGAGGGGGACATGTAGTAAGGGATTTAGGATACCTTATGGGGTAAGGGGTTTAGGATTGGAGTAAGTGGTTTAGGATTTAGGATCCACAAAACAGGGCGTTTTTAGACAAGATCTTGTTTGTCCCAGACTTCTGAATTCAGGAGAAACAAACTTGCGGCGGTGGGGGTGGTTAGATATTCATCCCCGCTACTGGAAACTGGCTGTACACCATTGGAAACAGTGGGCACCAGGGAACTTGTGTATGCTTGGAGATCAGGACTTGCAAAACCCCAGTATCGAGGTTTTACAAGTCCAGATCTCCAAGCATGCCTAAGTTCCCCAGTGCCCACCATTTCCAGTGGGCAGGGCCAGCCTTAGGAGTTGTGGGACCCAGACTGAAGATAAAATGCGGAGCCCTTGATGGCCCCTCCCGCTTGGGGTCAACCTCTGCAGTACCCTGAAGGTGGTTGTTTTTGGGAGTGGTGCCCCCACAACCTGTCTTGGTGAAAATAGAGACCACTGCGGGGCCCTCAGAAAGAGCAGGGCTCGGGGTGGCCGCTCCAGGTCACCCTGTGGTAAGGCCAGCCCTGCCAATGGTGCCCAGCTGACTTCCAGAAGCGGGGGTGAACATCTAGCACTCCCCCCTCGCAAGTCCGGGAGAAATGAGGTCTTATCTAAAAATTAGGGATGGGCGAACGCGGTTCGGAAGTTCGGAGTTCAGACTGAACTCGGTCTGTTTGGTCGACCGAACTGAACTTCCGAACCGAACTCGAATTTCAAACCGAACCAAACCGAATTTCCAAACTCCGTTCTGTTTGCCCATCCCTAGTGGCAACACACACAAAAAAACCTGGTTTTGAATGGCCGAACTTGGTTCGGAAGTTCGGAATTCGACCGAACTTTCTCTGTTCAGTCGACTGAACCGAACTTCCGAACCGAACTCAAATTTCAAACCAAACTGAACCGAATTTCCGAACTCAAATTTCAAACCAAACCGAACCGAACTGAATTTCCGAACTCCGTTCTGTTCACCCATCCCTACTAAAAATGCCCTTACTGCAGATTAGTCCCATTGAAGTCATGTGGGTTGTGGATCCCAGCCATTGTGTATTTTTAGAGGGCACCTACCAATGCCACAGGTGTTTTAAAGCACTGTACAAGTATCAAAACAAAATGATTACAAAATAGTCCACTTCCCATATCTTGAACTAGCCTAAAAAGTCACTAGTATTCTGTTTAATATTAGACTGAACCAACAAATAAAAATACAAAAAAGTCCTTGCCACAAGAGACACACAGTTTGATAAATTCAGACAATGATGGGCTGATACAGACAGCAGTTCTCCAAACCGCGAACTGATCCCCCCATCAAGGGCTTCTTCACATGAGCTGGTGATCATAGATGATAAGCCTTTAGCTCGCTACATCTTCCCTTGTGTTCATATAGAGGAGTTGCAGCAAGGCGAAAGGGATGGATACTACTTTTTTTTTAAAGTGAGATTGTTCTGGGGATGGAGGGGTGTTAACTCACAGCTGTACTTGTCTGAGCAGATGCAAAGAGAGGAGTTTACAAGCCTGAGGCACTTTCTCTTGATTAACAAACTCTTAATATCACCTGTACTTATGAACAAAGTTCTGTTTTACTTGGGAAGCCAAGTTCCAACTCTTGTCAGTTGCCATACCACAGTACACTACAGCTCACTGGGTGAAAAATGAGGATGCAGGTTTTTTTTTTAAGTGGCAGGTTCCAGACCATGCTGACTGAAAACATGATCATCACTAATGCTGTGGATTGCACTTGGAACCAAATTGATGGCCAGTAGACCAAACAAAACACCACTGATGTTTCCTGGTAGTGACCCACTAGCTCTAGCTGTTGTACAAACAATAATCCAATTTACAAAGGACCCACTAGCTGTTGCTCAAACACAGCAATTTGTAGTAACCCATTCTTCAGTTTTACCTAGCAAAAATAATATTGAAAGGAACTTGATTCACCAAATCACTCGCACAGTCAAAATGATCTCACGTTTCATTCTGTAACTCCCAAAATCAAACTGCAAGCTTAAAAAACATTGAGTTTTCCCTCTCTGGAGAAAGCATATATTTGTACCAATAGATCCTTACAAAGAATGCAATACACATCAATCCAGAGAAAATCTCTGCCTATGAATTTAAGATGCGGTAACAACTCTACTGATGTAGCTCTCCTGTATTCATTATTAATATTTGCAGAGTGCTTTGAGATCATTGCATGAAAGATGCTCTGAATGTATAATTATTATTCTTCCCAAGCATTACATGGATTTCTTTAGCAGCCCATCCTTCGCTTGCCAACAACCACTTAGTTCATTTAAAAAATCAATCAATCTCTTTCTGACATGGATAGGATATGCAACTTCATCCTATGAAATGAAACTGTTCTCGAGACAAAGTCCATTACAGATACTCCTTTTTTAAATAAGAAAGTAAGTGTCAAAATAGAAAAGAAAAAAAAGGAAGAGTCCCATTAGAAAGTCAGTAACAATAAAAACTGCAATCCTGAAACCACGTACTTGTAGAATCCCTTTCAAGTCAGTAGGACTACTTGAGAATATATAGTTTCACGATTGTGACCTAAGAGTTCAACCCTGCCTTCACTGAAGTCAGTAGCTCAGATCCAATTGATTTTAATGGTTGAGGATTGCACTCTATGGGTGCTTGCAAACATTATCGGAGTGGGTGCGGGGAGGACTTCCATGAGGGCAATCACGTCTCTGTCGTCACTGAAATTAGCGCACATAGAACTGCACTATTCCGATTTTCTCCCGTGAGAACAAGTGAAAACACCCATGAGCATAAGAGCTACATCTGGGGACCCGGTCATGTGCGAGTTTTATCATGGGAGAACAGCGGAATTGCACATTTCTGTGTGCGCTAATTCCTGTGGCAATAGAGATATGACTAACCTCACAGAAATCCACTCCCCCCCCAAGGTAAAGGGTGATTTCAGACGTGACGAATCCAAGATTCACCACGCCTGAACCACACTCAAACGCGACCCGTGTTTGACTGAGGTGAACATCTGTTTTCTACCCGCCAGATGTTCACCACAGTCAAACGCGGAACGCGTTTGGATTCACCACACTTCTGGACCCGAGGACCTGGCCACCATGGCTGGGGTGAATGAATCGTATCGTCTGTTTACTCACCCCTGCCAGTGGTGGAATCCATTCCCCCCCGAATGCGGTGGCGAGTGCAACCAGATTGGCCTCTTTCACTGCGCATCTGGCGGGGGGAGGGTCGTTGACGAACACAGGGGGTGGGGCCGTGCGGCAGCACGCTGCGCCGCGTAGCGCCCCTGCGATCCGCGGTGCCACAACAGACATTAGGGTGGGCCCCATTCACCATGGGCCGTGGTTTGCCGGTCCCCGTGGCCCGAGGTGAAGCGGCGCGCGTCTGTTGGAGCGCCCCTTCACCCCAGGCTGGGGTCCGAACCACCCCATGGCCCGTGGTGAATGGGGCCCGCCGTAACGTCTGAAATCACCCCATGGGTGCAAGTGCAGCCTCTCTTTCAGGATAGAACATATCTAGCTTGCCCATGCAATGAAGTATGAAGTCACTGTTGAACAAGGAAGTGCACTGTATAATAGACTGTTGAGAATTTCTGTTTATTTGGGTGACACCAATTGCTTTGTGTGTTATTTGAAAAATAGTAGCTGTTATCTATGAACACAAAGAGCGATAAAGTGAAAAGAGATATATATCTACATTGCATGCTAAAACTTGCCCAATAAGGCACTTGGGAATATGTCAGAATGACTGTGCAGATTGAGAGAGACCGTGGTTTCTTTGTTGGTCTCAAAAGTTAGAGATGGAAATGGAGTAGTTTAGATAATATCTTTTATTGGACCATCTTCTGTTGGTGAGAGTTTGCAAGCTTTTGGGGCCTCACAGGTCCCTCCCTCAGTATGGTAACAAGTCAGAGCTATAGACTGAGCAAATGCAGAACAGGTGTCTGTGTGTGTAGACATCCACCCACACCCCTGTCCTGCATTTGCTTACTGACTTGATACCATCCTAAGGAAAGGTCCTGAGAGGCCCAAAAGGTTGGATACTTGAGAGTGGAAGTGATGTAGAACGTTTATAAGCAATGATATTAGAAATAATGTTATACACATTGAAGTGTTAGGTACATGGAGGTGTATCAAAAACCCCAGTAGGAACACATTGAAAAATGTAGCAACTTCCTGCATAGGAAAAAGACACCTGGATGTCTAGACGAAAACTCTGGTGTGAATCTGCTGCCAATGATCAGTTTCAAAACTATATTTATAGTTCAGTTTATTCTGATAAAGTGATGATCCCATTACATTCATTAATACTTCAAGAGATCCTGTGCAAGTGTTCTGGACAGAAATCTGTGAAATGCTCCTCAAATAGTCATCTGCCACATCTGCTGCAGTTCCAGTCCAGGGAACTCATACAGCTATACTAGTAACACTTCCCTTCTGATCTGTATGATCACTGCTGCTATCATTCATCATTTGCATTGCAGCAGGACTTGAAAGCTGCAGCCTAGTGGATTCTCAGAACCATTAAAATCATCTCCCACATACCAAAGGACATAGATTTTTGCTGTTGCAGTCTTTGGAGCACACCAGAAAAGAACCCAGTTATAGAGCTAAGTAGAATAAAAAACCAAACCCCAAACCTAGCTACCAAGAACATTAAGGTCAGGAATAAAATGGTGTTTGTAAAGATGTTCATGAATGGGGGTTGCCAGTCCAAATTAAGGTGGATTATAGAGCTGTAACACCATATGCAATTTTATTTATTAATTATTATTATTTACCTGGCACTGTACAAGTTCTAGTCTGGTGATTTGACACAGCTTTGAAAAAGCTGTGCATGAATGGGGATTGCCATTCCAAATTAAGGTGGATTTTACAGAGCTGTAACACAGTATGCAGTTTTATCAATTATTGATTATTGATTTAATTATTGATCATTCATTTAATTATTGTTATGATGCTGATGATGCCAGCAGTGTACCTGGCACTGTACAAGTTCCAGTCTGGTGATGTGACACAGTGTGTGTTACGCAGAACAATTTGAAAACTGTGACACCAGATTAAAGCAGCCAGTTGTATGTTTTCTGAAATTATAGTGTCAAAACTGGTTTTCCCAATTGTTCTTTCATATGAATTCCTCTGTATGTTCTTCTAGCCACAAAAGCGTCACTTAGGAGGGAATCAAGAAGTCTAGACCTCTCCTCCATCTTTGCATCTCCTTCTCCCCCACCTTCCCCGAGTAAGATAACTATTGTTTCCCCAGGCTACTTTATGCCATCCGTGGCAGTACCTCTGTAGCCTGTCATTGAGACTGAGGCTACCCTCTGCTGGAACTGCATCCATTCTTTATTTAAGCATTTTTTTGTTTTAAGTTTTCTAAGTTAAACAGCTGGACCTGATGCATGGGATGCAGAAGGATAGAGGCTAGTATAAATAGGGCAACATTTTGTAGGGTAATTTCAGACGTGATGCGCTCCCGGGTTGCCACAGTGGATTCCCAATTGTGACTAGTTGCCAAACCCCGACCCGTGGTTCCGACAGGCCCCAAACAGATATGACAGGAGCAAGACCACGGCAAGGAAACAGACAGCCAGGCCACGATCCGGGATAGTGCAACAGATGTGACACGATCCCGGACCATGGCAAGAACCCCCAGAAGCCACCAGAGCGGGACGGGACACGACAGACATGGCCGACCGAGGGCAAAGGAAGTCAAAAGCACCACAAGGCACCACCCATGGAAAGGGAATGGGAAGGGAGGGGGAGGAGGGAGGTGAACAGCCGAGCTGCACACACACAACACAGAGAAGGAAGCCAAGGACAGAGAAGAACACGAACCACATACACGCTGGCGAGCACACGCACAGCCAAAAGGGAAAGGGAGCAAGGGGGAGACACACAGGGCCACACAAGGGGGGATGGGGAACACCACACCAGGCAGCCCAACAGACAGTGGCAAGGACACGGGGGGGAGGGGCAGGGGCTGAGGCCAACAACGGGCAACAAAACAGGAGGGGGCCGGAACAGAGTGGGACATGGGAGCAGGCACCCAACACCCCAGGGACAGCACAGGCAGCACGAGGCACCCAACAGCAACACAGACCGCTGAACAGACAGGGGTCCACATGGTGACAGAGCAGGGTCACAGGGGATGATCCACCAATCCGAGGAAGACTGTAGGGAGGACAGAGGCAGATCCCAACAGCAAGACATCCAGTCCCAGATGGTAATGCACAGCCAGTGAGGGAAGTGAGCCCCAAGTCATGGACAGCTAATGGTTCCCCCCAACAAGGAGATGCCGGGTGGTGTGAGCAAGGGAACCCAATTCACGGAGGCATCACGTGGGTGGGGGCTGATCACGGACACTGGCTGGGAGCCGACTGAGCAAGGGGTGCAAAGGTCCGCGGGGATCCCCAGTACAGGGGATAGCAGCTAACAGCTGACCAGGAGTGGGTCACAGAAACTAACCCCAAGGGTACAGATGGTACAGTGGTGCCACACAGATGGCCCTGGGGTGCAGGCGAATCAACACAGCCAAGCGGAACAGGGGGAGCAGATGGATCCAGGACAGCAACGAGTCCACAATGGGGATGATGTGGCGAGTCACAGAACGGAAGGGCCAGGGAGGTGCAGGGAGCACCTGGCAGAGGCGATAGTCGGGACACAGATGACCCGGGGGAACCTACAGCCAGCTGCATGGGGTCATGAAGGGGGGTGGGACGGGGCGGCCCAACAGATGAATGTAGTGGGGCCACTGCAACATGCACCGGCGATAGCCCATCCGTGCCATGTGGTGGGCAACAAGATAGTAGGCCTCAAAAGGATCGGTACCGGTGAGCCCAACCTGAACATTGGCACGGGACCACACCTCCGACAGCGCTAGCAGCTCTAGTCAGGTGGGATCAGGCAAGGCATAGTCAGCAGCAGGGGGCCATGACAGCTGTCCGAGCTCCAACACCCCACGGGAACGCTGGTAGCCACAGGCCCCTAGGATGCAGCAGAAATAGGACACAGCCAGGGCAGGGCCACCTTCCGCCAGACAGGTCTGGAAGCCGGACAAGGCACAGACAGAGAGAGCTGACACCATCTCAGCAGCAGACCAGGACCCAGTGACCCCCTCAACTCCAGAATGTGCCCATCCGGAAAGGGACAGGCCCAGCTCCTCAGCATGGAGCCTGCACTTGCAAGCAGTAGCCACATATCCAAAGCGGCCGAGGACCGAGCTCAGACACCGATAGGCATCCGGGAGGGTAGCAGGGGAGCCCAGGAACAGTTGAACACCAGGGGAATGCCACAGGTCAGCTTAGAGCCATGGTCTCCCAGTAGGTCCAGCAACATGAACCGCCTGCGAAATTGCTGAGTGGAAGCTCTGTGCAGCAGCATCGGCCATGGTGCAGCTGGCAGAGGGTCTGATAATCAAGGACAGTGGGGCCCCTCAAACAATGGTAGGCAGGGGAGGCAACGAGGGGAGCTCCAAGGCCATGCAATAAGGGTATGGGCAGCACAATGGGATGGCAGGGAAGCGATGCGTGGGGAGCGGACATAGCACAGTTGCAGGAACTGAAGCCCGGGGATGACCTACACACAGACAGCAGTGATACGCACACAATATTCATTCACCCTCCAAGGCCCCGTTAAGTCACCTACATGCCGGGGGCACAGCCCTCCCCCCTCCCATGCACCCGAGCATCCAACACCCCAATAGGCGGTAGTGACCGGCACCAGGGGGCACAGGACCTACAGGTGGAGCCCCCCAGTACGGGTGAGTGGCCCCGTGCCACCAGGACCACCCGGTAATGCATAGGCCATCACCAGTCGGCATAGCACCTGGGTACAATGCCCAACAGACAGCTGGTGGCACGTGGGTGTGAGCTGGCTGCAGGCCCCTTATAGCGAGCCACAACCTGCAGCACAGTGGTAGGACCGTGCCTCTGAGCAGTGTGCCTGACACCACCTGGTGCTCCTGGGGCACCTACCAGCTCAGGTCCTCGCAGGTACCTACCATGGATGCGAATCAGCGAGGTGCCTGTTGGCTCCTAGAGGAGATCATAGCTGAGCGGTACCATCAGCACACCAAGCTCCAGCGGGTCACCATGGAGCTGCTCGACATGTACGCTGGGGTGTGGGAATGCCTAGCCCCATTCACTGCAACCAGCCTGCTCTCCCACCACAGGCGCCGCTACATCCAGGCCATGCACATGGCACCTGCACACCACTACTGGAGGAGGGCGGCCCTCTTCAGTGCCATCATGCTCTCTATGCCCATTNACGTGGGTGTGAGCTGGCTGCAGGCCCCTTATAGCGAGCCACAACCTGCAGCACAGCGGCAGGAGCATGCCTCCGAGCATCGTGTCTGACCGCTCACCACAGGCGCCGCTACATCCAGGCCATGCACATGGCACGCAGACTCTCCGTGACTTACCACAGGACCCTGCTGATTGCACGCACCCATCCAGCTGCCCTCAGGCAAGCAGCTGCACACCACTACTGGAGGAGGGCGGCCCTCTTCAGTGCCATCATGCTCTCTATGCCCATTGACAGGCACCTCTGGACTGTGGTCAGTGTCCAGCAATGGTGGGAGGGGGCCTTGACACGATGGGACGATGCTCCTTGGAGGGTACACTTCCGGATGGACTGGCGTACCCTCCTGCGACTGGTAGAGCTCCTGCAGCCCTGACTGGAGTGACTGCACACCCCCATTGTCGATCACTGGGGCTGGTTCACGGACATCTTCACTGGCCACTCTGGCTACAGCCATGATGCTCGGATCCTTGCCATCTCCCCCCTCTTCACACAGATGTACAGGGGGGGACTATGCCAACATGTGGATTAGTCGGATTGAGGGGGTGTTGATGCCCCCCTGCATCATCAGGGACCCGACCTATCCACTGCTCCGCTGGCTCATGAAGGACCTTCCGGTGGCCTGGAACCAGATGGAGGCCCTGTACAACACCTGACTGTGTACCGAGAGGACCGTGGTTGAGAGGGCCTTCGGTGCCCTCAAGCAGAGATGGAGGTGCCTGGACGGGCGCCTGGACTACTTGGTGGAGACCTCCATCTTGTAATTGGCACCTGCTGTGTGTTGCGCAACATCTGTGAGACTGATGGAGCGGCCCTTGGGTATCCTAGGCCACAGCGGCCAGCTAGCTCCGTTCCGCTATACATGAACATGGCGAACCCCAGGGAGTGCCGTTATGCTAAGCGGATCTGAGCAGCACTTAAAAGGCACATAACATGGTTTCCCCATGCCTAAGGCTCCCGGGTTCCATGGAGTGGGACCCTTGGCATGCCCATGCCCGGGAGTGCCCTAGCCTCACCCGCTGAGCTCTGGGTCCCTGGTGTGTGTAGCAATGAATGACAGACATGATGGTTACAGTGAATAAAGGTGTATTGATTGTCTTTACAGTGACCCCTGTACCCTATTTCCCCCTCCCCATACCCCGGCCCCCCTTCCCCTCCTGCTTCCTGGGGTGACCTCTCTGTTGCCGTGTGGGTTGCTCCGTTGTCTGCGAGCCACCCTCGCCCGCACTGTTGTCCCCCTCCAGCACTTCCTGCCTTTGTGACGGCTCCTGGATCTCCTCTGTGACCGCTGCTGGGGGCTGGACCGGGCCCGAGACTGCCTGCTGCTGTTGCACCTGCTGGGGCGGCTGTTGCCATCTCAGCCCTGGTGGGCCTGGTCGGGGCTGCTGCTGTGGGATGGGCACCGGCGGTGGGATGGGTGGTGGGTGTGGGGCTGCAGCCAGTATGGTGCCCGCGGGTGCTGCTACCATGATGTAGGCACTCATTGTGCCCGCATGTAGTAGCAGCGAGGTGCCGATCTTGAGGGACTGGTCTAGCTTCCGGGAGTGCTCAGCTGCCTGGCGGTCAGTGGTCTCCATCAACTGCTGTATCGCCTCCATCTGCCGTGTGTGATCCTGTCTCTGCAGCCGTCTCTCTGTCTGCATCTTGGCTAGGAGTTGCCTGTCCCATCCCTCCACCTGCTCTACGGCCCTGCCGGTGACCACCTTCATCCTGCCAATGGAGGCAATAATCGCCTCTCCCTGCTCCGTGCTGGTCCACATGATCTCCTCTGCCAGGTCCTCCCGCCAGCGGAACACACGTGCCCTGTGCTCCCACATCCTCTGGGCTGGTGGCACTGGTCCCTCTCATTGCTGGGGCAGCTGCTGGGGCAGCGGATCTGTGGGATATGGGTTCCGTTAACTCAGTCGGGCACCCGTTAGCTGCATGTGTGCCCCCCCCCAGAACAGTGCTTGGGTGGGGCCCGGGATGCCTGCCCATCCATCCCCCTTCCCCTTGGGTGGTCGGGTCCCCTCCCCTCCCTCCATGCACCTGTGACCCGCTACCCCTCCCCTGTTCCCTTGTAGTCACCCTTGGTGCCCCGTCCAGCAGCTCTGGCCACCATTCCCCTGGGTCCCCTTGGAGCTGTGTGTGTGGGTTGATCTGCTCCCCCTTGGGCTGCCACCCTCTGCCGGCCCGTTGGTCTACCCCCCCGCCCACTCACTTTTCTCCACCCGCTGCCGTGGTTAGTGCTACTCCACCTCAGCCTCCTGTGACAGTGGTAGCGGTCCTGTGTGGGAACGGCCATGGGGGTGTGACATTGGGGTTCCCCTGTCCCTACCCCCATGTCCCATCTGCCACCCTGTCCCCTTCCCGTCCTCCAGTGGGCCCCATCCCTTCCGCCACGTGTTCTACCGCTCCCGGTGCCTGTTCCCACTCCGTTGCCTCCTCCTGTCCCTCGGTTGCACCTGCTCTGGGGGGGATTGGTTAGCATTGTTACCTGCCTGTTGTACCCCCCCTGTTCCCTCACTGGGTCTGTGCAGGCCCCTGTGCCTTCCACACCCTGTGCCTACCTCCTATGTCCGTCTCCGAGTCCTCCGTGGCCGGCTGCTCGATGGGGCTCTGCTCAGAGTGCTCCCCTTGCATCCACTGGCTCAGGGTGACCAGCATGTCATCTTCAGAAACCAAGCTCGAGTGCAGTAGTGGACTCCCCGTGCCTGTCTGTGACAGGGGCCTGCTGCTCCCCAAGGTCCGTTCTTCTTGGGGTGTGGGTCCGGTGGTGTCAATGGGTGCACCTGGTGCTGCCATGGGAGGTAGGACGTTCTCCCATGTCCGTCCCTGTGCCACGGCGCTCCCTACCATGTGAAGGATCCAGTCTTGGGCATCACAATAGGGCGCAGTCCGTGCTGCATGACTGGACCTCTGGTTATTGTCCTTAATGTGCTTGTAGACCCTCTTGAGTTCCTTGGCCTTGGACCAGCACTGTGCTGCCGACCTCGAATATCTGGCCTCCCTCATTTCCCTCACTATCTGGTCAGACACGTGCTCATTGCACTTGTTGACCGTGAGCTCTACCTGGTTTTCCAGGGACCCCCAGATCTTGATGAAGTCCTGGGTCTCCTGGGCTCCACACTGTCCCCATCTCTGGTACCTCCGGTGCTGCTACTGCCTCCTCCTCTGGCTCCTCCCTGCTGGTGTCCTGTGGGGGTGCCAGGGATCGGGCCCTTTTCCTGGTCTGTTGGGTGGACACATAGGGTTGAGTGCTATGGTTGTGCTGTTCCTGCCCCCACCTCCCGCCTTCCCACCTGCCCTCTGTGGCTGTCTGCTACCCTTGCACCCCGCCCCCCCGGCCATCCCGTGGTGGTTCCCCTACCCATTTGTGGGGGGCCTCCATCCCCTGTTCGATGTCCCCCTGTGAGGCAGGTTGCTCCGGGTCCTGCTGCTGCTGCTCCTCGTGCTCCATCGCTGGCCTGTCTCTCCACTCTGTCTTCCTGTCTCGCCACCTCATTCCCCTGGTGCAGGGAAATGTTCTTCAGTGTAATTAATTATTTTGTAAAGTACTTCATATCTAAACTCGGAGTCTCCAATCTTGATATACATGCATGTCCTTAAATGTATACATTGTGATTAGTTTACTGGCTTCTGTGGGACTATTTGCAACACATAATTTCCACATGTAGATTAAACTGCAGGATAAGCACCCAAGGGCGCTGATGGAATGCTTCTTACTTGGCCTGGTCAAGGGGTGGAAATAAACATGGCATTAGCTACTGACAAATAGGGATGTGCGAACAAGGTTCGGATGTTCAGAGTTCGGATCGAACTCGGTCTGTTTGGACGTCCAAACCGAACGTCCGAATCGAACTCGAAAACGTTTGGGTGAGTTCGGATGAGTTCAGGGGTGGAAACAAAGTGACTTCGGGTGGGAAAAACGTGACTGGAAGGGAGAGGCAGCTGAGGAGCAGACTTCCTGGCACCAGGGGTGGAGACCAGGGATTGTTTCAGGGCCAAATGATACCGAAAAAAATCTTCGAATTCGGTATCGGTATCGATAGCACTATTTTCAAATGTTCTGCAAAGTTCGGCTAAACCGAACTCCGCCTAACCGAACAACCGGACCCAAACTCGGGTTTCAAACCGAAAGTCTGAACATCCAAACCGCATTCTGTTCGCACATCCCTACTGACAAATAGTTTTGTGTTTGTGCTAAGCATGCAAAAACTTACCATTAGCTGATATTTAGGATGGTTTATAAAGCCCTACATGGTCTCGGCCCCTCATACCTTAGGGACCGCCTCACCCTTTGCGCCCCAGAGCGGCTCCTGCGGTCTGCCGGGGGTGCCTTCCTGGAGGTCCCCCGTGTTAAGCGGGGGGCCACGATGGAGAGGGCATTCTCGGTAGTGGGACCGCGGCTGTGGAACTCCCTTTCGGAGGAAGCTCGCCTGGCCCCGAGCCTTTTAACATTTCGGCGAAACTGTAAGACCTGGCTGTTTGCCCAGGCCTTCGGGAGGGAGGGTGGGTAGGGAGGTTTTAGTTCCCTACCTATTTGTTTTGTGGTTTGGTTGTTTTTCTAGCCCTGTTAATATTTAAAATATTTATGATTGTTCTTAAATTGATTTTATTGTATTTTATTACTGTATTTTAATGATGGAAGCCGCCCCGAGCTGCGTGGCAGGAGGGGCGGGGTAAAAATTTATAAAATAAATAAATAAAATAAATATTAACAGATGAACCAGCTTGGTGGCCGGGTAGCCAGTTGCTAACCACTGAGCTGCTTGGTGAGGTGGTGGTTAAAATGGTTGTTTGGAAGCTGCAGGAGAGAGCAGACCAGGTCAATTCCCTGTTGTAGGCTCTGCTGCTGTCTTCTGGGATAGCAGTGGTGGGGAATGGATTGGGACTTCTCCCATGCTGGCTCTAGGTCTATTGTTCACCACTGCTACCTCAGCAGTAGCAAGGAAAGTGGAGGTGCAGAATGGAATAGGGAACTTCTCCTGAGCTGGCTCCTGTCCCCTGGTCCATTTCCTGCTGCTGTTAACCTGTTGGGGATTTCTCCTAAGCTGGTTTCATGCTGCCACTACCCAAAAGTGGTGGTGGGGAGCAGAATCAAGCAGCCCAGGGAAGTGGCAGTTGGGAGCCATCTTGGGAGAAGTCCTCAGGAGAAAGAACTGGTCTATTCCCTGCTGTAGTTTCCAACCCCATACACCCCTTACTTGCATGTTGTTGCTCAAGGTCCTTTTACAGACCTCACAACAACTATGTGCAAGTGCTTAAGCCGCTGGGTGGGCCCCTTTAAGCCTGGCCATAGGCTGTGAGTAGCTGCTACACATTGCAAATTTTTGTCATCTAATAAATGTCATGTTTGTTTCCATTTAAAGTTAATTATACAGATTCCCTTCTTTGGTGCTTCTATTGAAATATCTTCTTGGAATGGAACCGTTCTTCTTAGGGAGTACTCATGTTAATAGGCTGACTTCTGCACTATTGCTTGTAATCTCTCTACTGTGATATCTGTATTCCTTCCATCACTTACTGCTGTATTTAGTAGCATGTTATGTTTACGGTTCAGGACAGATTCTCTTTTCTCTCAGATGGAAATATTGATTTCACTGGTGCTATTTCTGATTTACCCCGGGTGTAATCAAAATTCAACTATGGCCTTTTTATTTTTTACACCACAAGAACATATTTCTGACGCATACTGCCTCTAAACCGTACCTGATTATAGGATGCATCGCATTCCTGAGATCTAAATTGGCTTGCAACCCACACAAGTCTTACTGTTCTCTTTCTGGTAGTTCCTTTAAATTTAGCTGCATCAAAAATGATGATTCCTGAATCTGAAGCTAGTGAAAACATTATATACCTTAAATACATTCATATAATCTGCCTTCATTAGCTGTGATCCACAGACCAGCTACCCCAGGTAGCCCCATTGAAACCCAGAGCTTCAATGGGGCTACTCCAGAGTAGTGGTTTGTGGATCATGGCTCTTCCTATTTGAGTCTTTCTTGTGAATCTTTTTTACACATTTAATAACTACATTCACATTTGGCTCTTGGAAAATAGAGACATGTCTATAAATCTAGAACATGAAATGTACTATATTATTCATTATTTTAGATTGTCTGGATGGTTAAGGTTGCCAGTATATGGGTTGTTTTTGAGAAACAAACATTACTCAACACAACGACGATGATGATTGATTGATGATGATTGATGCATATTCAATGGTCAGAGCACTTTACAATCCTTACCTAGTTCACCCCCCACAACAACTCTGTGAAGTAAAGCATTATTATTAGTCCCATTTTACAGATGGAGAACTGGGCTGAGAGACCGTTATTTGGCCAATGCCAATACAGGCTTACGAGAAAGAAATCACAAATGGGAATACTCAGTAAAGATGGCATGTTGTACAATTTATTTTGTACCACTGTAATACTCTTCTTTACAAAGGAGGGACATGCAAAAATATGGTTGATAGGAAAGTTATTGACCAAAAGTTGCTATACAGAGATATAGGGCACCAGTTTTTCTTAATACTTTAGGGATGTCCTCACATTCAATAATAAAGAGTGGATAGTTCCACTCGGATCAAAAAGTACCCTTTTGGTACTCATGAGAACATGACTTAGAGAAGCAAGAATGAAAGTGTCATTGAGCAGACGTTGGATTTTTTATTGTTGCTACTGTGTTTTGGCTATAAGTGGTTGTGTTACAGGTGGCCCTGTGGCAGAATATGATTCTAGAAGGGAGAGAGTTGTGTCATAAAGGACAATGTTTGCCAAATTAGAAGACAGAACTAGTGCTGTTTAGAGAGCTGTGAAAAATAGTCACTGCAGGAATGTCATTTCTTTGCAGGAATCAACTCTCTTAATGAAGTGGCTTTTTTACTTTATTTTTTTGTTCCGTGGAAACAAAAGACATGTTTTTAAGTCAGTGAAAGCCACCTGTCGTTCAGGTTGTTTTTCATTCCCTGTTTGGTAATGAATGTGAAAGACATAATTTGCATATATTAATGCTTGAAAAAAATACACAGATGGAGACAAAATAGTTCAGATCTTTTTATTGGACCAACTTCTGCTGTTGAGAGCATGCAAGATTTCAGGCCAAATAGCGCCCTTCCTCTGGTATGTACCATGTCATAACTGTAGACTGAGAAAATGCAGAACAGGTATATATTTGAAAGCAATCAATGGGGGAAGGGGAGCTGTTAGGAAAGCAGTCATTTAGCATTTCAAACATTAAAATACAATCGGGAAAAGATAACTACCCATGCTAGACAAAATAAATGCAGGCTAGGATGGATGTGTATTAGCAAACATTAGGGAGGGGCTGTAAATAAAAGAAATTCAAGGTAGAAAGGGCCTTAGCTTTTCAAAATATTTAAATACAATGTAGGATTTCAGTTTGGACAATATGAATACACTGTTGCTTTTCTAGCTGCTGAAATGTATCTGTCCTAACCATAAACAGTTGTTTGGTCAATACTATCTAGTTCAGGGGTTCCCTGACTTTCTGCCAGTGCTACTCCATTTTGAGATTTCTATATACTACTGCAGAGCCTATGAAATATCCGTTTGGATGGTGGCCCCATCCACAGACAGTGATGTCCCTCTTGGAGTCACAAACCACAACTTGCAGACCTCTGATCTAGATTTTTTTGAGTAAGGTAACTCTGGAAACACAGTGCAATCTATATACAGTGGTGTTCTGCCAGTGTAAATACCAACGACTCCTAAAAACGTAGGCGGAGGGATATAGATTTCCATCACAATTGTGTCATAATGTTAGCTTCATTGCCTAAGGTCAAACATTTAAATAAACGTAACCAGAAGTTTCGAGGAGCTAGGTAGTGACATCTCCTATTGAAAATGATGGCTTTAGTGTTAAACAGCTATGCAACCATTTTACAGCTATTAAGTGTTGTCCCTCCTCGCTCTCCCTTTGTAAGTAAGGCCATTTTAAAATGGACTGTCCCCCAGTGGCAGTCCATGGTCACGCTGCTGCGGGGGCAGGGTGGGAGGGTGGGTGAAGATGGGTGTACACCCATTCCCCACGCGGAGCAACCTGCATTTTCTCTGGTTGTTCAGTGCAGGGGCAGTGGGTGGAGGTGTGTGTTTCACGGGAGCATGCACACCCACCCACCCACCTACCTGCCGCCAGTTTGAAATGGGACACACCCACCCACGTCCGCTGTGTGGACATGAGTGGGTGCGTCTTGTGTAAAAATGACCTTAGTTAGGCACATACACATACAACTTCTTAGCTTCATGTATGTACCCCTGTCTCTTCCTATATTCTCTCCTCCCCTTGTCTCCCTTTCCTTGTCCATGTAGACTGTAAGCCCCTCAGAACAGGGGCCTATCAAGCACATTGCTGTCACTATAATAATAATACTGCCACTGGGAAGCTAACATTTGAAATGCTTCTCTCTCTCTCTCTCTCTCTCTCTCTCTCTCTCTTTATTGGCAGTTTTAAATAAACATAATTTGCTTTGTGCCAGTGTCATACATAATGGAACTTTAGTGAACACATCATTAAATGTTTTATACCTTGTGTGGCTTTCAGATTCTAAATATCAGAGCCTATTTTGTTAAACTTTGACTCTTCTTGGGGTGTTTCTATTCATCGTCCAGAGCAGAATGCTTGTAGGCATGAAATATTTTACAAAGCACTAGGATGTTGACTGCTGGGCCAGCTGGATTTTGTAGTTTATGTGACTGATGGTTTTTTGTTTTGTTTTTTTGTCAATGAAATACTTTCTCCTCTGCCCCAATGCTTCTTGTCTCCTAATTCATGTAAAGACCTTGATGTACCTGCAGATATTTATTTTTTGTTGGAAAATAAGTAGACTTCTCTCAGAAGCAAGTTATGATTTAAGCTTTTAATTCTTTGGTTGAATAAAGAAGAGTCATAGATAAATCAATGCTTTTACAACAAAAGAGAAGAAACATAGCTCTGGTGTTGAGAACTGTTGTTTTAGGCATTCTCAAAGCTTGTCAAATATTATCCTGTATTGGCTGCATGTACAGTAGTAGAGCTCCAAACAGCATTATCCTCCGCTTACTGCAATCCAGTCACCACCATTAATTGCTTTGATTGATGGGAAGCATTACATGATGGAAGGCAGTAAAGAGGGATGTGCTGAACTACCTGAAAGTTTTCCTTGTTGAAATTCTCCTTTAGAAAATTATAATTAAGGACCACGTGCTATATGATTGCACCACTAGCTCCCAAGCAACTAGGCTGCCATTTCTAAAGCTGCAACGTATAATTAACTAGGCTCAGTCAAGGACATAGTTGGTTATCATCTGCCTATGCTACATCCTAAAGAACAGTTTTTCTAAGGAAATCCACAAGTATTATAAAACCTTCCATTTCTTGCATCAGCATCAAGTATTGTGAAGAATTTTTCTTATAGTTGATGAAAACAACGTATATAGGGAGGGTGCGCTTATATTGAAAATACCTATTCCTTTGAGGGGTGTATGAGGCTAAAAATGAAGTGTCTTCAGCCATCTGAGGAATGGGTGAAATGTTCAGCATAATTGCACTACACGCAGAGTTTAATCTTCACACTCAAGCCTGTGCAATTATATTGCTGAAATCATATATGAAATAATCATATATTGCTGAAATCACTGAAATTGTATCCCAATTGCCTCTGACTCAGAAGATCTCATCTAACCTTCCCCATTGGCTTTTTTCACCGCTGGACTGTCCTCCTAGCTGCCAGGCTAACTGCTGCCTAGCACTTTTCCCAATCCTCTTGCCACTGCTTCTTCTTCTTGCAAATGATATATACCACCTACCAGCGTATTTCCTAGCTCTGTTTTCTCCCTCTCCCTCTCAGAGCTAAAGCAGTCTTTCCCAATGCCAGTTTCCTTCCTTCCATTCTTTTATGATGCAGTTTCTTTCAGTGGACCCACAATACTGAAACGTTCCATTCTGCTTTGGAATCGGAAGGCATTATCTTGAAAATGCAGAAAATGCAAAGTATAGTCGCTGCTTTGCACCAACATCTATAGCCCAAAAGGACAACTTTGTAATGAAAATGACTTATTAAATTTAATTTCTTCTAAATTCACTGTTTAATTCAGTACATTTTATATGAATTTAAATTGCCTCCTTCACTGATCTTCTTCAGCTAGGGAAATTAGGCTTTTTTCTCCGTAATCTGTTTGATTTCATCTGATGCCACAGTAAATGGAATATGATTGTGAGGCCTCATTTGGGTCAGGTGTTTATAAAATAAATGTTTTATCTTCACCTCAGTGTTCATTTGCCAAAGTGAGAAAGCATTCATCACTGGGGTAAGAAATACAAATCAAAACTTCTCTTTTTTTATTAACCTGCAGTTACACCAGCTCAAGCTGAGGTCTCAACTGAGATCTTGTAAGCAAGGTCAAGTCAGTCCATACATAGCAGCAGACACTCCCTACTGTGCATCAGAAATTGCTGTTGGTCAGTTTACAATAGACTATTCCTCTCAATCAGCATTCAGCCCTTCTCTCAACATGGAGCCAGGGAGCACGGTAATTTTATTTATTTATTTAATCCCCGCCCCTCCTGAAACAGTTCGGGGTGGCTAGCACTCTAAAAAAAAATAAAAAAATACAAATATAAAATATTTTAAAACATTCGTAAAATTGCAACAATTAAAACAGGGCAAAGGAACATATAAATTAATTAATACAATCAATAACGGTGGAGGGGGATAAAAAAAAAACTTCCCCCCTCCCCAAAGGCCTGGGCAAACAGCCAGGTTTTGCAAATTCACCGGAATGTTAACAGGCTTGGGGCCAGGCGAGCTTCCTCCAGGAGGGAATTCCAAAGGCGCGGCCCGGCCACCAAGAATGCCCTCTCCATTGTGGCCCCCCGCCTAATACAGGGGACCTCCAGGAAGGCACCCCAGGCAGACTGAAGGAGCCACTCGGGGGCGTGGAGGGCGAGGGGCCCAGGCCGTGAAGGGCCTTATAGATCAATACCAAAATCTTGAACCTGGCTCGGCTCAGTATCGGCAGCCAGTGCAGAGTCCGGAGCACAGGTGTTATGTGTTCCCGATGGTCCGTCCCTGAGAGGAGCCGAGGAGCCGCATTCTGTAATAGCTGCAGCCTCTGAACCAGGAACAAGGGCAGCCCCACGTAGAGCACGTTGCAGTAGTCCAGCCTCGAGGTGATGAAGGCATGGACGAGGGAGGCCAGGTTCCAGCTGGAGACGTACGGACGCAGCCTCCATACCAGATACAACTGGCAGAAGGCGGCCTTCGCCACTACCTCCTCCTGTCGCTCCCGGCAGAGATCTGCATCCAATACCACCCCCAAACTCCAAACCTGCTGAACTATAGGAGGGCGAGCCCCCACCCCCAATCAGGGGAGCTGACGCCTCCCTCGCTCTCCCCAGCAACATCACCTCTGTCTTATTGGGGTTGAGCTTCAGTCTGCTCTGCCACATCCATTCCGCTACGGCCTCCAAACACTGGGATAGCACCGAGACAGCAGGGTCTGGGTCAGTTGAAAAAGAGAGGTACAGCTGAGTATCATCAGCATATTGGTGACATCGCACCCTGAATCCTCTCACGACCTCCCCCAAGGGCAGTCCACAGGTTGCAATGTCCAGGAAACCCATACAAAAGGGGGGTGGGGTGGAAGGGGAAAACACACACATGGGTAACTCGCAGATCTCCTGGTACACCCTCGCCCCAGCACAAAGCTCAGATGCTGCCCACCGGAGCTTCCTGGCCATCTCCTCCAGATGCAGCATGGTCAGGAACACAAGCACAGCAGCTAGAAGGAAAGAGGAAACAGGAAATAGGGATGGGGATCAGGCTACGACAGGGGGAGTTGGTAGGTCACCACACAAGCACACAACACTCCACCCTGTCCTACCAGCCCCCCCCCCCAGCAAGTGATAGAAGAGGAAAGCATCCCAAAGGTGTCCCCCCAAGGGAGCACAAAGGGAGACAGATCACACCCAGCAGGCCACCCAGACTCATGGTCAGGAGCCCTCCAATTACAACGCCCCTTCATGGCTTCAAGAGTAGGAATGGGGGACTGATAGGGGGAATTAGCCACAACGCACCATAGGGGCAGAACCAGAGTGAGGCCAGGACAACATAAAAGGACAGTAGCACACACAGAGATACAAGGACCATACCCCAGGGAGAATGCAAAACTTCCCAAGACTGGGGGGTGGGGGGCGGGAGGCAACCAGGGACAGAGCCCTGTGATAGGAGGCAACAGGGTGATGACAGCAGGCACCCACAGCCATGTACAAGCACATAGCCCCAACGCACGGCCGCTAAGGTACATGGCTGCAGTGGGAGCCATCGCAGCCCTGAAACATGCTATGGGGCTCATAGAGCAAAGGGAACACCACTACAAAAGGAACACCAGGGTGCTGAATGACAATCCTCAGTGGGGGCACCCAGTAGAGAGCCAGCACCTGAAAACACAGAGAGGTAAAGCAAAAGGACGGGGTCCAAAGGGTCCCACACCTGACCTGCCAGGAAAGCGTCTGACATGAGCCCCACGGACCTCTGATCAGGAGACAGATGGACAGGCAAAGGGTGCATGCAGTGGGGCAGAAGCCAGCAGAGCGGTCACAGGGAAGCAGGAGCAGGGAGCAGGAAGAGTGCCTATCTATCACAGGGACTGGCGATCCACGAAGGAGGTTGCATCAATGGCAGGGTCACAGTGCAGGCACTAGGTTCTCAGGGAATATTGCCCCTGGACAAGGCCCTGCCAGGCGAAGAGGTCCCAGCGGTAACCACGGGCACGCTTGTGGGCATCCACCATGAAGCGGGGCAGAAGGGGGTGGCTTGTGGCAGCAGCAGCCCCAACAGCCGAACAGCTCAGCACAGCTCTCAGGGCAGCCATCTCCAGCTCTGTGGGTGTCCCAGTCAGGAAGGGGTCACTGGCCTCAGGGGCCAGCAATCCCAGCTCCCCCAGGCACTTCTGGCAATCCACTCGATAACGAGAGAAGTCTCGGGCATGCTGGTGTAGCAGCTAGCAACATATGGACCACCAACCTGGAGGGCCAATCCGAAGTCATGATGACCAGCAATCTCGCGATCAGCAGCTATCTCCCAGGGTTTCCATGGCAGCACCACAGTGGGTAGGGGTCCACAGTCACAGTGGTGTTGGGCTGTGAAGCCAAGGTCCCTGGACCACCGTTCACACTCAAGACCACCAAAAGGGTGACCCATCAGCCACATATAATAGGACAGGAGATTGAAGTCATCACCAATGGAAAAGGGGTTACTACCAACAGCTGGACATCACTGTTCTGCCACATGGTACCCAGCAGCATGGTGGGGTGGCACACACCAGCCACTCCTCACCAGCCCAATGTTCGAAGGCATGGCCAGAATCACAGCAGTACATGGCCAGTACAGAGGAAGTGAGAGGGAGCAAACCAGAGCTGGATGGTGGAAGGCTGGGAATGAGTGTAGCAGAGAGCAGTCCTGTGGGGATGCTGCCCCTTTAAGAAGGGGGTTGTGTGGGCCAGTCAGAGGGCTGAGCGCACACAGGGGTGTGGCAGAGCCAGCCCCAGAGCTGGGGATCAGCCTGTGGAAAGCACAGGCTGAGAAACCCCTGTGACAGAGTGGGCAGGTTACTGGTCCTTTAAGACTGTAGAGTAGAAGCCTGGCCACGCCCACTCTGCCTGTGTATAAGAAGAGACAAGGCAGACAGGAGAGAGTCTCTGCCAGGGAACCGAAGGAGCAACATCTCCTTGAGAAAGCCTTCCTGCTGTATGCTCTCCAAGGTGCTGAAGACTGGAGAACCAGCAGTACCCAGGCATGTGGGAGAGGTTGTGCCCAGGAGGGAGCCTCGTGTCTGGGGAAGGCTTGGCCAGAGCCTGGGGTTTTAAGGCCTGGCTGGATGGACTTTGGGGGGTTGAGGTTGTGTTGCTCCTGAGTCTGCAGAGATGGACCTGGGCCTGCAGGGTGGAGGTGACTGAGCCGGCAGACCCAGGTACAGAGGACATGGAGTGTGTCCAATAAAGGACTGTAGACTAAGACCCTCTGGACTGTGTGGTGTGTCCTGAGAGGGTAACCCCTGCCTGGAAGGAGAAGGTTCAGCTGAGGCTCAAGGCTGAAACGGCGTAGCGGGGTGAGCTAATTCCCCAGAGTGTGACCCCAGCGTCCCGTGTGGCCCTGGGGGACGCCCCTACTACAATAAGCACTGAGGGAGCTGGAGCTGTCAGCATGCAGATGGGTGACCTTGGCCAGCTGATAGTGGCCTGGCATGGTGGGTCTGGGAATCACAAACACACACACACAGGGTGGACACATTCCTGTCCGATAAGAGGGAGGGAGGTGGGACAGAGGCCGGGGGAGGAAGAGATGGGGAACCTTCAAGGGGCTGCAGTATCCTGGTACATCTGAGAAGAACAGCCACAGATGTTACCACAGCTGTCCTGCTGAATGGGGGACCTATGCTGCATACCCCATGACCACCATATAGACAAGAATCCCATTTACCACAGCGCGAGGGGAAGGGTCGGGGTGCACGTTCTAGCTGGTCCAATTTCACAGTACCTGAGGGCTATAGACAGCAGCAGAGTTGACGTGGCTTCCTGGTGCCGAGTCGTGCAATGGGTTAGCATCACTGAGACCACGTACAGGTGTGCATGCCTCACCCATATAGCTGAACCAACCGCAGAGGCGCTGTGACAGTTCACTCATCTACATATGGGAGCTGGTTCGCCTACAAGACCGTGGCATGTTGGCGGTGTTTGTGGAGTGGAGGGAGTTCGGAAATTTATAGAAGGAGCGGAGAGAACAATTTGGGGGCACGTTGATCAGGAGAGTGACCTGTGAGAGAGGTCAGGGGTGCGTTTGGGGTGCAAGTGTAGCTAGTGTGTAATGGTAGTGTGGCGTGTTTGTGAATGATTGGCGTGTGTGGCCTGGAGTAGGGGTGTGCATGTCATTTTCGTTATTGCAATAACAATAACGAAAAGTGTCATTTTCATTATTGTTATTGAAATAACGAAAATGACAAATAATAATGAAAATAGAAGCGAAAATGACATTTTGTTTTTGAAATAAAGGGAAAAGACTGAGGCTGCATTCTCCCCTGCGGCAGCGGTGGCGGCAGCTGGAGGGGCGACAGAGACACGGTAGCGTGGAGGAGCCGATGGCCATGAAAAGAGACGGTATGAATGGGGATCTGCCGCGGCTTCTCTTGCACATGTCAGGGTGCAAAATCCTGCCCTGATATCTGAGAGAGAAGTGTGGCAGATCTCTATTTGCACCGGCTCTTTTCCCAGTCACCGGCTCCTCCGCGCTGCCGCATTTCCCTTGCCCCTCCCACTGCTGCCACCACCGCCGCAGGTGAGAATGCAGCCTGGAAAACGTGCTATAACATTTTTTGTTTCTTATTCCATTGTGATGACATTTGGAGTGCTTGTACCTCCAATGGGGGCAGTATGTGTACCAATTTCTGAAACGATTCGATAAAGGGAACAGATTTTAGAAGCAATTGAATGTTGTGATGTTAAGAAAAGCTCCATACACATTCATGGCTATAACTTCATTGTCTTCCATCCTATTTGCATGAAACCTATGAATATTGTGCCCCTCCACAAGCTTGCCACACCTGCCAATTGTCAGAAAGATTGGATGAGAATCCTGATGGTATAAGACATAAACTTGAAAATACATTTCCAGCTGTAACATTTGTACATTCCATCCTGTTTACAAGATATTTGGAAGGAATGTATCACATACCTTCCCTGTTATCCCTGCCAAACTACAGGACAATTTGATAAAGGGACCCAATTTTATAAGCAATTGAAGTTGTCCCCTCGAAGACCATTATTCAGATAAATAGCAGCACATGTAGTGCCAGTCAGAGGCAGGCACCTGGCATGGCAGAGGGAGAGAGGCTGTAGGAGGGAGGATGTGGAACAACCCAAAAGACTGACAGACACATTCACTGACCAATTACTGCATGCTTCTAGCTTTACAGGACCGATCAAACTTTGAGGATAGCATCCCAGTAATCAGGATACATAGTTTACACATCCAGGCTGGCCAATTATCATTACAATCACCTCCTGTAGCACTGTGACAGAGGGCATAAGAGAATCTCTATTGGCTCTTTCCTAAACAGATGCTTCTGACTTACCAGTAACAAGTGGGGAAGAAATGTTGGGATGGTCACAGCACAGAATGAGGATATTTGGTTGACATTTCTGCTGGCCAATTGGCATCACAAACCGATCTTATACCACAGTGTCACGTAAGATAATCCTTGGCATAGGCTCCTTCTCTGCATATGCTCTGCAGGTTTATAAAATTGGAACCCTTTATCACATCTTTCTGATATTTGGCAGAGATAATCATGAAAGTGTGATAAACAGACCTGCAAAATTTCATGTACACTGGTTGGACTACTAAGGTGTTACAGTCAGATATATCTTTATAAGTTAATTGCTTATACCACCAGGACCCTTTATCCAATCCTTCTCAAAGTTTGCAGAGATAGTAAATATGGGAAGGGGTATAAACGTGCCACGTTTTTTCATCTACATTTAATGTGAGGCAAAGGAGTTACACCTAAGAATATATATGAAGATTTTTGCAAAATAAATTAATTCAACTGCTTCTAAAATTGTATTCCTTTATCTAATCGCTCTTAATGCCTTCCTTTGGAGGTATAAGCACTCTAGGTTGCAGCCAAATAAAGTGAGAAACAAAAAAGTTACAGCCATAAATGTGTTTTCCATTTAAACCAATGGAAAACAAATGAAAGCGAAAACGAAAATGACAATTTGATATTTAAGAAAACAAAACTGACAGATTTAAATAACAAAAACAAAAGCAACATGGGCCCCTGGTGCACTGCTCTAGCCTGGAGCGCGTACACAGGGTAATTGAGGCATTAGAGGGTGTGACACTTTGGGGTGGGGGTTGGGGAAAGGTGTCGATAGTGTGGTGTGCTGCCTGTGGGTGAGAGGGTGTGTTCAAGGGGTGCAAATACTGGGTGGTTTGCTGGCTCAGAGTACCTGTTAATGGGGTGTGTTGGCTGGTTGGGGGTTGGTGATCAGTCACAGGGTGTGGTGGTCATTTCATGGGGAGTGGGAACGGTGGTAGGAGCACAATGCCTGTTGTAGGATCCCAGATGTGCGAGCTGCCCTACTCGCCATCCTGATGGCATGCTTCAACCTTCTGGAGCAGGCGTATGATCAGTGGGCCACCCTCCTGCTCCCAGTCCTCCACTGGTATACCCATGGGCCCCGCCGCAGATGGGCAGCCAACCTGTGCCGAGTGGCAACTGTGCGATGGGCGAGGAGGGTGCAGGCCAGGTGCCTAGCGATGGTGGGGACAGCATCAATACAGCACATCTTCCTTGTGCTCTCCAGGTTGCCCCTGAACGTCTATGGCTGTTGGGTGACCCTACCCACATGATGGCTGGATTGGATGCAGTCATTGAGCAATGACTGGTGGGAGACCATACTGGCGATCTGGAACAACGAGAAATGGACGGAACACTTTAGGATGATCCACTCCCTGCTGAGGTTGCAGATATTCTTGCCCCCCATATCTGGAGGTGGTAAACCAAGATGCAGAACCCAATACCTCCGGGATGTGGGTGGCAATAGTGGTGTGGCACCTGGCCAACCCCGATTCCTACCAGAGCGTCACAGAGAAATTTGGTGTGAGGGCCTCGATTGTCAACAGGGCCCTGCATGATGTCTGTGACCTCATTGTCAAGCTACTCCTTTAGCGGGTCATCCAGCTATGGGACGCAGAGGTGGTGATCCAAAGCTTTGAGGCTTTGGGTTTCCCCCATTGCATAGGCGATATAGACAGCACACATATCACACACATGCTATAGACAGCACACATCTTCTGCCCTCCCCACAGCAAGTTAGACTACCTAAACAGGAAGTACATGCTCTCTGTTAACCTGCAGGCAGTCGTGGACCACCGTTGTCTATTCACAGATATATACTCGGGCCTCTTGGGGAGGAGCCACAATGCTTGGATCCTGCGCTCCTCCACCTTCTATGCCAGGATGTTCAATGGGGAGATAGCCCCAAACCTGTTCAGGGTTATTGAGGGAGTGTCGATGGCTCTGGTTATCATCAGAGATCCCACCTACCCCGTAATCCCATGGCTGATGAGGGTCTATCCCATAGCCCGCACCCCCAACCTGGTGCTCTTCAATAAGCGCCTGACCTCTACGAGGTATGTAGTGTAGAGGGCCTTTGGCCTGTTCAAGATGAGGTGGCGCCTCTTGCTCAACTGGAGCTAGTTCAACCTCCAGCACACGCCCATCTTTGTGCTGGCGGCCTGTGTACTTCACAACATTTATGAGACTTGTGGGACTGCCTTGAACAATCCCCCTGCACTACAGAGAACTAGTCCTGTGCCTCTGTACTAGCCTGTGCAGGGTGGGGCCTTCAAGCGGATCTCCGAGGAGAACAGAGACTCCCTATGCAGGCACGTAGTAGCCCAACTGACAGAGAACTGAACATTGCCGGTCAACGTACCCTTTCTATCTGTCCTGTAACACTGTATACTTCGATACATTGTGCTTTCAGCCCCCGTACCTGCCTTTGTCTTATGAGCTTTTTGTCCTTGCTCCCCTCCATGGTCTGTCAGCAGATGTTGTGCCAGAGTGGGTCCCAGATTCCCCCTGTCATTGCAGGGTTCCCTGTTGCTGCACCCTACTACCTTGTGCCCTGGACATCCTGTGACACCACCGGTGTGTTATCCCCAGTAAAGGTAGTTTGATGGTCCTGGTGGGGTGACTCTGCTCCCTTACACCATTCCATCTGCACATTGCGGGAGTGGTATGGCACCCTGTTGAGCCCCAGGACCTGTCTCGGATGGGTTTGAGTGGTGTTAGGTTGCAGGGATGTTAGCTTCCCAGGTCTGCTGTTAGTCCATCACCTTTCCCATCAACTGTTGGGGGTGATGGAATGGTGCAGGCATGACATCCGACACTGGCAGATGACATCTCAAGAAGCTTACACCGTTCTATCCCCTTCATGGCAGATCCTGGGACTCTACAGGGTGCCATCCGATCCCTCTCCTCCATCTCACACTGTGGCTGGCCACCTATGATGTACCGCAGCTCTTCCTCATGGATCCCGCTACCAGGTTCTGGGGCCCTTCATACCCTTACCTTTGTGCTCTGTTACTTCCTGGCAGGTGGTGGGAACCCCCTGTGGTGTGCTCCCACCCATCCTTGGCTGTACTAGCAGGGTGACTCTCCTCCATGGGTGCAGCCTGGGTCCCAACACCCTGTGGGCATCTGTGGCCTGTGCCTCTGCCAGCGGTCACCTGCAGGTGTCCTTCACCCCTCACATAGTTGGTGATGCTTTGGACTCTTGACCCGGTTATCTTGGCCCCTTATCCTTTCAACTGGCTCATGCCCTCCGGGATTCAACAGTCTGACAGGGCACGTGTGTGACCTGCCAGGTCTGCCTGCCCTGCTGCTGTTTGTCACCGAATCCCTGGCATCAACCAACGATGTGGTTTGCTGATAGCTCCCTATCATCCCTTGGATCCCCCTGTACAGACTTCAAGACAGACAGGTATGTTCACATACACATATTTATTTACAGGGGGCAGGGTTCAATTTTGGGGGGGTCTTCCCCTTTCCCTCCTCACGGCATCACCAGGGGTTGGCTCCTTGCGGGCCTTGGCTGCCGCTGCCCACTGTGGCCTTGGGCTGCCTGGCCCAAGCTCTCCTTCCTCCATTGGCCGCTCCACTGCTGGGTCTGGTGGTTGCTCCTGTGGATGACACATGTAGCCTTAGCAGTAGCAGCTATCCATTCCCCCTGCCCCCATTTGGGTGCTCACATATAACACCTCCCTGTGTCCATCACCTCTTCTCATGCTACCATCAGGGGCGACTGGTGGGTTTTGAGGCTGGAGGGGCAGTAAGGCCAGCTGGCCTGCCGGTGGCAAAGCCATCGGCGGGCTTGCGTGCAACGGTGGGCAGAGCCAGGGCAATGGTGGGCAGCATTACCCAGCAGCAAGGAGTTCCAAGGGTTAATGTTGGATGGACATTACATTACTTAATCAAGCAATTTCAGTTAGGTTAGGCAGGTTATAATCACCTCTGCCAGGTTTAAAAGCAGGCAGACAACCTTAAACCTCACATACAAGCAGTTTTAGCAAAGACACACACACACGCAGCAGAGGTTAAGAATACTGCTTCAGAAAGAAGGGACTTGCTGCATGTATGTTGGAGGGACCTCAATCCCTGCTTCAGAAGTCCCTTCTGAAGCAGTATTCTTGCCCTCTACTCTGTGTGTGTGTGTGTGTGTGTGTGTGTTGGGGGGCGGAATTTCAAGGCCCATAAATCACCAGACTCACAGTTACATCTCAGGATTTAAAAAGTATCCCATTTCCAGCATTGTGAACCCAACTAAAGATCTCCAGACTCACAGTTATATCTCAGGATTTAAAAAGCATCCCATTTCCAGCTTTGTGAACACACCTAAAGATCTCCAGACTCACAGTTACATCTCAGGATCTCAAAACCATCCCATTTCCAGCATTGTGAACCCAACTAAAGATCTCCAGACTCACAGTTATATCTCAGGATTTTAAAAGCATCCCATTTCCAGCTTTGTGAACACACCTAAAGATCTCCAGACTCACAGTTA
>QEPC01006548.1:785908-800073 GCA_003113815.1 Sphenodon punctatus | reverse complement strand
ATAGTTAATATATAGATATAGATATAGATATAGATACACACACACACACACACACACACACACACACACACACACACACAGAGGCCAGGGGAGACAGACAGGGAAGAGAAAAGGAAAACTCAAAGGTATATCTACTATCTCTAATCTATCTCTATTCTCTCTCTCTCTCTCTCTCTCTCTCTCTCTTTACCTAAGGATTGGGTGGTAGGGAAGGGAATAAAGGATATCTATATGGGAGGATTTCTAGTGCAAGCACCAGCAGCTTCTGCAAACGCACCCTGACAAGCGAAAGAGCTAACACAGAGTGAAGCAGCCCAGCCCTACAATATTAAGGCTTGTTGTGAGTGTCAGGTTGCTTCCTGTTTCCCTGGACTCCTTGCTAAACCTTGGGACATGGCCTGGTCCTTTTTGGCATCCTTTGTGGAATGATGAACATCCCATTCATCATTTGCAATATATGGCTCAGGTCCTAGAGGGGTTACTGTCTCTTGCAAATAGGTATCAATGCATGGGAGACAGGGTGATTGCAGGGCTTAGGCAGATGGAAAGTGGACACCATTAGTTTAGTTTACTTGAAATTTGATTAATATTTGCTGATGTCTGTATTTGGGGGAGTTGATCAATTTCACTCTGATCTCAGATGAATTCCAGGTTCTGTCCCAATGTTCTACAGAGCTCTAATAATCCCATTTTCTAATCCCATAACCTGTGCATGTTTCTACAAGCATAAAAATATTGGCCTGAATGGCTGACTCAAATTTTCCCTCAGCTAATTTCACACAGCAAAATGAATGAAGCATGTAAATACATTCACTTAAGCTGGAGTGAATTTGGTCCTTTAAAATGAGCCCTATTTTTCTTTCATTCACGTTGGTCCTGGCTTTCAGCAAATCCACATCTCATTAATGAGGGTAAATGGAAGACGTAAGAGTTGTCAAGTGCTAACAGCCCTTATGTTCTAAACTCTTACATACTTGAAAATATGGCATATGACAGAGCTTTCCAAACTGTAGATTGTGCCACAACCCTAACTAATATTTGATGTACTGTGCATAGGGGTGGGACACCGGGGAGAATACCGGATGTACCGGTATCGGATCTCCTTGGTACCGGATTTACTGGTATTGGCATGCCAGATTTTTAACATTGGCCATGGTACCAGATTTTTTACATTGTGGCTATTTACTTCAGTGACCACAATGTAAAAAATCTGGTACCACGGCCAATGTTAAAAATCTGGTATGCCGGCACAGGTAAATATCGGATTAAGCCGATACACCCAAATACCGACAATATCAGATCTCAGGAGAACTGGAATTCCCACCCCTACTGTGCATGCATTGGTGATTGTTTGGGGTTACAGTAATTCTTAGAGGTGGGACCCCGGGCCCATTACCGGCTACCGGATTTACCGGTTACTGGTTCTCTAAAAACCGGATTCCCGGATTAAATCCGGTATGCCGGTACCGGATTTATTTCATTGATTTCAATGGGGCGCTGTGTCCCCATTAAAACCAATAGAATAAATTCCTCCCCTCCCCCTCCCAGGCTGCGCGGGTGGAAGGGGGGACCCCCCCCCCCCACCCTGCCCAGCCTGGACTCAGGAAGGGTTTTTTTAAAAAACTTTTTAAGGCTTTAAGTTTTTACATTGCAGCCATTTTTAAATGGCTGCAATGTAAAAAAATCCGGTACCCAGAATCCGGTACCGGTACCGGATTTACCGGGTCGAATCCAATAATGCCGGTACGCCCCTAGTAATTCTATCCAAATCTCAAAATAGGGCCAAGCTAGCAACATTTTTGGAAAGCACAGGCAGAGGTTCTCAAGCTGCTGCACATTATTAGACATATAGAACACAAAGTAACTTGCTTCAGTATTCCGGTCCAAAGTTTTATGTGAAACAGTAATAATAAGTATATAGATCAGGATTGCTGATTAGCACATTATTAGACAGACAGCCTTACATTTCAATAAAGAGATGGTTGTGTTTCAGCGGAGGTTAAAATGAGTGCATAAGCATAGAGCAATTTGAGATCTTTGAACATGAAAATCACTGTATGGGATAATTTATTATTAATGAATATGTTCAGAGATGAAATAGCAAAGTACAATTTCCTTATTAAAAACAAAAAGGAAAGCAAAGGCAGATCTCCCCAAAGAGGTTAAAAACATTTGGGAAAAGATGTTATAAATTTCATAAATAGTTGTTGATGTGAAATAGCAGGCGTCTGTCTGAATGATGTTTGAAGCAAGTCTGCAACCAAGGACTTTGTTTACATTATGCCCTCAGGGTCCTGTTCTCATTCTAATTATTATCCAGGGGATATATGCCTGAACAGCAACACATGTCTGCAGTAAATAGCACACCACACATTATATTTGAAGTGTTGGTTTTTCAAAAAAAGCTTTTTGCCAATATAGAGTAAAATGGTCCTATATCTTTGGGATAAGCTACTAACATCTATTGGAAACAAATACTGTAGCAGAGAAGAAATATATCCTGAGGATGTACAACAAAGAATGCTCAGCGAGGAATATATTTTCAAGGTCCAAGAGTAGTTCCTATTAACACAAGTACAACTTTATTTTATTTATTTATTTATAATAAAATTTGTATGCCGCCCCCTCCTGCTAAAAGCATCTTGGGGCAACTAACAACATGTTAAAAACAGATTAAAACAAATATAAAATACAATTAAAATTGAATAAAAAACCAATCCAAATCCCTACCCCTCCCTAACCCAACCCATCCACCCCATCTCCCTCGGGAAAGGCATGGCAGAACAGCCAGGTCTTACATTGTCTATGGAAAGAGGGGAGGTCGATGGTCAAGCGGACCTCCAGTGGGAGGGAGTTCCACAGCCGTGGCGCGGCCAGAGAGAACACCCTCCTCAAGGTTGACACACAAGAAACCCAGGGGACCTCAAGGAGGGTGCCCACGGCCAACAGCAGGGGCCAATCCAGGACCCGGAGGGTGAGGCAGTCCTGCAGGTAGGTGGGGCCTAGGCCATTTAGGGCTTTAAAGGTCAACACCAACACTTTGAATTGGACCTGCAAGACTATCGGCAGCCAGTGCAGAGAACGAAGCACTCGTGTAACGTGCTTGCATTGGCCCGTCCCCATTAGGAGACGAGCCACCGCATTCTGTACCAGCTGCAGTCTCCGAACCAGCACCAAAGGTAGCTCCACGTAGAGTGTGTTACAGTAGTCTAGTCTCACGGTAATAAAAGCATGGACTATCGAGGCCAGATCAGAGTCTGAGACATACGGCCTAACTCAACGTACCAGATGTAATTGGTGAAATTCCCCCTTCACCACAGCCGCCACCTGGACATCCAGGTGGAGCTGCGGATCCAGGAGCACCCCCAGACTCCGAATCTGAGATATCAGGGGAGGAAAGACCCCATCAATGATGGGGGCCACCACTCCCTCGGCTTTCCCCACAACCATCACCTCTGTCTTGTCAGGATTTAACTTCAGGTGGCTCGCCCTCATCCAATCCCCCACAACCACCAAACACCGGGTAAGCACCGAGACTGCTGGGCCTGAGTCTGATAAAAATGAGAGAGATAACTGGGTGTCATAAGCATATTGATGACACCGTACACCAAACTCCCTGACAACCTCCCCCAAAGGCTTCATATAGACATTGAACAAGAGAGGGGACAAGATGGAACCCTGTGGAACTCCACACATGAGACCCTGGGGAGAAGATGAAAAATCACCCAGGACCACACGTTGGGTTCCCCCAGCCAGGAAAGAGTGGAACCATTCAAGAAGGGTCCTGCCAATTCCTGCCCGGCCCCACAGCCGAATCAACTCATGGTCAATGGTATCAAATGCAGCCAAGAGATTTAACAGGATTAACAGTGTCGAACGGCCCTGGTCCAACTCACGGGAGAGGTCGTTGACCAAAACCTCAAGCGCAGTTTCCATGCCATAACCAGGATGAAAGCTAGACTTCGAGGGATCAAGAAAATTGACCTGGTGCAGATGCTCCTGTAGCTGCTGAGCCACCACCCATTCAATAACCTTCCCTAAAAAGGGAAGGTTAGAGACCGGCTGATAGCTGGCCAGGACGCCAATGTCCAGTGATGGTTTCTTGATCAGGGGCCACACCACAGCCTCCTTGAGACAGTCCAGCACCCTGCCCTCCCCAAGGGACGCACTGACAATCCCCACCAGCAATGGCCCTAATGTCTCCCGGCTAGCCTTAACCAGCAACGACGGACATGGATCTAATTCACAGTAAGTGGCTCGAACGGTCCCAAGAGCATCCCCCCCACATCCAAGGGAGAGACATCCTGAAATTCATCCCACAAAACAGGACAAGTCAGGGCTTCTACTGCCTCTGTCTCACCTACTGCTAAAAATGTTGCATCAAAACTGTGGTGGATTTGAGCAATTTTATCTGCAAAAAGTCCACAAACAAATCACAGCAGGTATTCCTCATCCTCCTCCTCCTCCATCATTTATTGAAAGCCTCATGGCCATAACAAAATCCATAAAACCAAGCAGACCAAGACAGAACACACATATATCATACACAAGACAATAGGTCTTAACAACTGATTCATTTCTGACATACCAAAAAAACCCTCATCATTCCTCCATTTGTAGTGGTACCTCCTCCAACAAAATAAATTTAAATTTCGTCTTCCTAAGATAAGCTCTGTCCTCTTCTTTATGTTTCAGCCCCAGCTTTTATTGCTAAGCGGGTATGAATAGACCTTACCGCAAAAATTTCAGTCACTTTCGTTCTTGTGGGATCAGCGTCATTTAAAAGAAATCTTATTTGTTGAATGGATGGGCATGATTGGTCCCAACCCACAAACTCCTGCAACTGTTTACGTCGTCTTACGTAGAGGGGCCATCTTAACAGATAATGTGCCAGATTCTCTATCTCTTTTCCACACAGACAGATTCTCTTCTCATATGGGATTTGCTCATATCTCCCTTGGAGAACTGCTGTCTGCATCGTTTGTAGCCTCAGACTAGTAAAACACAGCAGGCATTTGATGACTCTAGACTCTAGATCCAGGCGGACTCTAGATGACTCTGACCAGCACCCAGAAAAGCTCTGCCGGGCCAGACTTAGCGGACACAATGAAGACAGGAAAGAAAACATTCTTTGCTGCCCGCACTGCAATGGCATAAGTATGTAACCAGACTGTATGCCGCAATCAGTCAACTTCAGTACATGAGTGATGCCACCGTCACTATAACCACCGCCCTTCCCATTTCATCTGCCGCAGCTCCTCCATATACCACGGGGACCTGCGTTGTTGGCGGTTCGAGTGTGGACCCCTGGGAGCCACACAGTTGATGGCCTCCACCAATACGGACGTCCACATGGTCCTGAGGTCATCGAGTGAGCGGCCATCAAGATCAGAGGAAACATCCCCTAGAGGCGTCTGGAACCTCCCTGGTTGCATGGAAACAATTAAATAGTATGGTCTCCTATGATAGTTTTGCCACTTGCTCTTAATTTTAAAAAGGATTGAGCATTTTATGCAGACTTGATTGCAGTTGACAAATGAAGAGCCTATATATGGAAGATAAATGCTGCCTCCAACCTGAGGGATGGTGAATCCTCTCCTTTTCTTGGGCCCCCAGGCAGCTCTAATCCCTCCCAGTGGCAGTTTCCCATTGACTGGGCTGGGGATCCCAGCCAGTTTCCTCACTGCCACCAGTGGTGGCTTCCCACACCTGGACCAGAGCCCATGGGTGGCTCCATCCATCCTGGTGGTGGTAGCAATGGTAGTGATTTCCTGTCTTCTAGCTGAGCAGGAACCTGAAGGCATCTGAAAAGGGTGATGGGTGCTGGGTCATCTAGAAGCAGCTATAATATGTTCAGGTGGTGCACATACACATACACACACACTCCAGGTCTCTGCCTGATGGGTTCCTGGTTTATACCGAAGCATATTTGTGCCCTTTGTCTTGTGACCCTTATGTATAGATAGAAGTTCTCTGTGAATATCTGCATAACCACCACCATTCCTTTTTTTAAAAAAACCCAAAAAACCTATGACTATGGCAAAGAATGTTGTTGGTTAAGCCCATTACTAAGTATGCTCATCAGTATTTTCTCATTTCTTTATACTTCCCATGTTTGTCTATTATGGCCACCTCTTGTCTGTCTAGATACTGTCTGTGTTTTATACTTGTACAGAGCATAGCACAATGGAATGCTGGGGACACTAACATGATAAATATTTTCTCTCTCTCTCTCTTTCCTCATTGCAAACAATATAATAAGAGATGGGCTTGTAGCATACTCTAAAAAGCAACAAATAAAAGTCATGTACACCTAAGCTGCGGGACTAGAATAGGGCTGAAATGAGCAGCAATTTTGCTGCTTGTGAAAATTCTTGGGATTTCATGAACTGGGATTGATTTCTCAGCAATTTCCTGATCCTGGTATGAATTCTCAGTCAAAATAAATAAAAACAATTACATTTTAAAAAAAAATTACTTTGCATGTGCAAATGGCCACCACCCTTAACCAAAATGGTGGCAATGCTATTGCTGCCATTTTGGTTAAGGGTGGCTGCCACAGCACATCTCATGCACAGTGATTTTTATTTTTTTTAATTGCCCAAGAATTCATCGGGCATCAAGAGGTTCTTGGTTTGTCCTATGACGAATCAAGAACCTGGTTTTCAGCGAGATTTCTCTATACTGAGAAATCTCATTTCAGCCTTAGACTAGAGTGTATCAGATGCTTTGCACTCCTCCTAGAGGAGAGCAGTTTTCGTTAAGTTTTTGAGGAATACAGCTTTCTGCTGCTGCTATGCAGCCTTCTCATAGTCCCATCCTATCCAGGGAGTGTTTAACACACAGTGAGTAGTTTAAGTCTGGTTTCCATTCTACCTCTACAGCGAGCTCAGTCCTCCAAGAGGGGCTTCTCCTCCTTTAGTGGGTCCCCAGCATAGTCCACCCCCCCTTGGGAATATAACATAAATAGATCCCACCTTTTAGTCTTGTGGGTTCCTTGTAAATCCTCCAGTTAATTCTGCTGTCAAGTTGTATTTCTGGAGTGCCAGTCTGGGCTTCAGCCCTGCCCAGGCTCCCTGGCAAGTTAGCCAGGTTCCAGTCTTCTATTGTAGCAGCAAGCCTTCCTGTCATCCCTCTCCTCAAGAGACTTTCCTTTACTACTGGGCTTCTCTTCTTTATATACACAGAAGCCAATGGGTGTTGCCCAGGTGCTACACATTATCCTTTGTGTCATCACCTGCTTTTCCTTAGTACAGGCATGGGCATGAACTTGGATCCAGCCTTAGCATCTGTTCTTTTCCTGTCAGTGCTACACCATGCCACATAGACCTATTATTCTATGAGATGTTAATAACATGGCATCTTGGACTCAAGATTCCTACACAAAGAATGGCCACACTTCAGGAGTCCATGGCTATTTTTAGATAATGCATTTAAAATGTTCTAGTGTTGTTGTTTTTTTGCCGTTTTTGAAGGTGATTGTCTAAACAGTTGGAACATCTGGGTTTTAGAAGGTTTTTTATAAAACACCCTTTCCCAGGTTTTACTGGAACATTCTAAATAACATTGTAGACCACAGCACTGGAGCTAGACAGGCACAGAAACAGCATATGGAGCTGCTGCACTCTAACCGGGAGAGACTTTACAGTGCATCCAACCTCTGGGTTACATCTCTCCCTCTAGGTTGGAAGCTACCCCATCCTGTGAGCATGCAGCCTCTCAGGCACACGCAGACACAAACACACACACACCCAGCCCAGACATGAGCCTTGGCCCGCTTGCTGACTGCAGGAAGAGGAACTTTGACAGGCAGTGCCAGGCGCTGCAATCTCCTCACAAGAGGAGACCTGCTCCACCCACTGACTGGCGGGGGGTGGCGCTTTTGACACCGTGGACCATGGGCTGCTGTTGAGACGACAGCGAGACCTGAGGGATCTGGATGGGACTGTCCTTTGGTGGTTCCGCTCATTCCTCTCGGGGAGAAGCCAGCGGTTGGTGCTGGGAGCTGAAACATCATGCTCCCGGGCTTTGACCTGCAGCGTTCTGCAGGGTTAGATCTTGTCTCTGCTTTTGTTTAATGTGTATATGCAGCTCCTGGGGGAGATCGTGAGAGGGTTCGGGGTGCGATGTCACCAATATGCTGATGATACTCAACTGTACCTCTCCTTTTTGACCGACCCAGGTGGCGCTGTCTCTTTGCTTTCCCAATGTTTGGAGGCTGTGGCTGATTGCATGCGGCAGAGCACACTGAAGCTCAATCCTGATAAGATGGAGGTGATGGTGGTGGGTAGGGCGAGGGAGGTGCCGACCCCTCTGGTGGTGGGGGGGGTCTGCCCTCCCGAAGCCCAGCAGGTTCGGAGTCTGGGAGTGGTTTTGGATCTGGGCCTCCGTCTGGATCAGCAGGTGGAGGTGGTGGCTAAGGCCGCCTTTCATCAGCTGTATCTGGTGTCGAGGCTGCGCCCATACATTTCCGGGCCCGACCTGGCCACTCTGATCCACGCCTTCATCACCTCGAGGCTAGACTACTGTAACGCGCTCTACGTGGGGCTTCCCTTGGTTCTGGTCCGGAGGCTGCAGCTGGTGCGGAATGCGGTGGCTCATCTCCTTACAGAGACAAGGCGACAGGAGCATATAACACCTGTGCTCCGCACTCTGCACTGGCTGCCTATAGCGTACTGAGCCAGATTCAAGGTGTTGGTGTTGATTTATAAAGCTCTATACGGTCTGGGCCACTCATAACTTAGGGACTGCCTTGCCTTCCGCGCCTCAGGGTGATCCCTGCGGTCTGCTGGGGGCGCCTTCCTGGACGTCCCGCATATTAAACGGGACCACAATGGAGAGGGTGTTCTTGGTGGCCAGGCCACGATTCTGGAACTCCCTCCTGGAGGAAGCTCACCTAGCCCCGGGTCGGATGGCATTTTGCCGAGCCTGTAAGACCTGGCTGTTCACCCAGGCCTTCGGAGGGGAGGGTGGGAGGGTAGGGTAGAGAGGGGGTGGGATTTTTGGGTTGGGGGTTTTAAATTACATACATTTATTATGTTTTTATGTGTTTTTATTGTTTTATCTGTTGTAAGCCACCCCGGGATGCTGTAGGCATGGGGGGCGGCCAATAAATATAAATAAATAAATAAATAAAATAAATAATGCCATAACCAGTTGCCTGTTCCCAGTCCTGCCCCCCTGTTATGTTGCATCTGCCCCTCATCCATTCCTGACCCTGCTCCATAGTTCCAGGCCCTGCCCCCATCCTTGCAGGGGGATGCAGTGCAGTAGGCTCTAGTGTATCGACACCTTCCCCTGGTACATCTCCCTCACACAGTGGCTCAGACTGTTTGGGGGTCTATGGGTACGATGCTTTCCAAACAATTAAGGACAGTCCATGCACCAAGGAGCTTATAGCATTAGAATAGACACCCAGACAAAGGTTGGGAAATGCAAAACAACAATGTTTATTTCTTTATACATCTTATATAAAAACCCACTTTCTCCACTAGAGGCAGTGTGAAAGAAAGTTGTTGTCTTTTCTTCACAAGAGTTAAGGACACCATCCTAAAACCACTTACTCCAGAGTAATCTCATTTATGACTATTTTTATGGAAATATATTTTGGATTGGTGCCTTCATGCGGGTGGGGGAAGGTCCTTGCTAGTAAGTTGCGTGGAGTATGGGGGGGGGGGGGTTGTTAAAAGGTTATACCACAAATATGAGGTGCTCTGGAGAAAGCACCAAGGTGAGTTTTAGAAACAATCAAATGTAGTTTGGAACACTGGGTGAATAGAAGTGATAAGGGCAGCACAGCACAGTGCTTGACAAAGAAGGGTAACAACACATTTTCAGGCAGCAGTAGCTGCCTGAAACTTAAATGTACAGCCACTGTTCATTATAAACAGGGGCCTGCTGAAGCCCTGATTTTGAGGAAACCGCTTGACCTACATTTCTGAAAAGTTAACCATGGCTGTAAGTTGTGAGGACCATCATATCCACAAAGTTTGTAAAAGTTCCATTAGGAAAATAAAATGTTATAACTGCTCAAATGTTAATTGGTTGTGGTCAAAATGCACACCATCCTCACGTATTTTAATCATCAATATCTCCTCCCCCTGGATGAGTTGAGCTGCCAAACATCACAGGCTTCAAGAATGAGATCAGTAACAAGTGCTTCTGAAATATGATACTGATTGATGCAGCCAAAACCGAGTTATTAGTGATAAAAAAAATCAGTTCTGCAGGTTTGCGCATGCGCACTTGAGCTCCTGTCTCCTGTCGGAGAGCCGGGGAAGTGGCTGGTTGGGCTGAACTGAAGCTCCACCTCCCTGACACTGTCGCCAACACATGCGCAACTGCGCATGCGTTAGTGTCCTCAGAGGCACATGAGGCATTTGAATTGAAGTGACTGAGACCAACCGTCGATGCCCGGGGCTCTGGGGAGTGGCTGTGGAGTGGGAAAGTAAAAAAGCGTAGGTAGGGGGGGCGGGCGGCACTGGCTAGCGGGCGGGGGAAGAACTCAGGGAGTGGGGGGCACTGGCTAGCAGGCGGGGACCAGGAGGGAGAAGAACTGAAGGGGTCGGGGAGCGGGGCACTGGCTAGCAGGCGGTGGACAGGGGAGAACTGAAGGGGTTGGGGAGCGCTGCGTGGCACTGACTAGCAGGCGGGGGTGAGAACTAAGGGAGCGGGGCACTGGCTAGTGGGTGGGGGAGAACTGAAGGGGTCGGGGAGTGGGGCACTGACTAGCGGGTGGGGGAAGAACTAAGGGAGCGGGGGCACTGGCTAGCGGGTAGGGGGAAGAATGGGAGCGGGGCACTGGCTAGCGGGTGGGGGAGAACTAGGAGCGGGGGCACTGGTTAGCGGGCGGGGGTGGGTGGGGGAGAACTGAAGGGGTCCGGGAGCGGGCACTGGCTAGCGGGTGTGGGGAGAACTACGGGAGCAGGAGCATTGGCTAGCGGGCGGGGGAGAGAACTAAGTTGAGGTGTTCCTCAGTAGGTCTGATGTGGCAGCAGCTGTTACCGTGCCGCGATTCCATTCCACCATTTCGGAATTGCCCGCACCACACCACGGCTTTTCTGCTGACATTCCGCTAATTCCGCCGGCATTCTGCAAATTCGGAAACTTTCGGAAAAATTGCGGAATTGTCGGAAACTGTCGGAAAACCACTGCTCCACTATTTTGTGGTGCTGGCGGAATGACCGAAGTAGCGGAAATGTCATGTTTCCGCTATTTTGCGAAGCCTGTGGAAGTAGCGGAATGAAATCAGTGGAACTGCAGAAGTAGCGGAATGAAACTAGTGGAATGAAAGCCTCTGCCATGCCATACCACTAATTGCGGAAACACTGTTTCTGGCGGAAATAGCTACCGCTGCGACATTCTGCTATAGCCCTATTCCTCAGTGGATAAGCAAGTGGAGAGGGTAACTATTGTTTTGAGTGTTACAAAAGTGTCTTTAATTTTTGGGGAGGGGGTTGTTTGTTTTATTGTTTATAAAACCTTGCTGTGCGTAGAGAGCACAAGATATCTCTCTAGTAGCTACCCTTGCAGCTGGCTGCCCCCTCCTCAGCTGTGCCACATGATCCCTTTGTAAAGCTTGTGGAAGCGGAAACGTTTCCTTGATACAGCACGGGAGAAAGCAGCAGGCAGGCAGGCGGCTGCAATCTGAGCAGCATAACATCGGGTTTGTTCAGCGTTTGTTTCCAAGCTGTTAGTGACCTTGCCCCCTCCCTTCCCTCTTTGTAACCGGCATAGGCACCAACAACAGCAAGATTAAAGATTTGTTTCTTCGCTGTTGCTCAGGGGCAAGGTGTAAAGTGAAGAGCCCCAGGCAAAGGGAAGTCTCTTGCAAAGGGGGAGGGAGGCAGCTTTAAGCCCAGGAGCGCCTCCTCCCCCCCCCCGCAGGACCTGCAAGATAAGTGAAAGGGAAGGATCACAGCCCAGTAGGGTACAGTTACAAGACGGTGGGAACATGGAGGGGGCAGGCAGCTATGGGAGGATGGGGAAGCAGAGGGGCAGTGCAAACTTTTCCATGTCTCCTGCTCCCCTCTCCAGCACACTACACATCCATCCTAAGGATAGCAGTGAGAGAGGGCAGCAAGAAGGGTGCATTCCCTTCCCTTGCTACTCCGGGGTCTGTAACTTGAGTTTTCCCCTGGGGTCCAGGGACGTTTGTCTGGAGCCACTGGGATGCCTTTCCTTCCCAGTCCAGAAACGGGGGCTGTTTTGTCTCCCTGCTGAGAAGCTGGGTTTGTTTTGCCTTTTTGTGTTGTGGTCTTGTGGGTAGCTGCTGCCAGAGTTTCCCAAGCTGCTGCCAGACAAGAGGAGGGGGAGAGGTGAGCAACTGGGATGCAGGGCTAGAGGAATGTGTAAGGAGTCAGCATAGCCTTAAGCCAAAACATCTGTTGGTTCCAGGAATCACCACCCCTGAAGAAGGGGGGAGAGAGAGAGGGGGGCATGAGGATTTGCTGCCTGATCCCTCCACTGGAAACATACTCTTTCCGTCCCCCCCTCCCCCAAGAAGATGATAATCAATGGGAAAACATGGGTGGAGTGTCTTAACTTGAGGATGGGCAGCTGTGGGGGCAGAGACGATGGGTGTGGGCTGGGCTCTGGAGGAGAGGGGGGCATAGTGGGTGAGCTGGGTTCTGGGGTGGAGAGGGTCAGAGCAAGTGAGCCGTACTCTGGGGGTGGATGGCACAGAAGAGCAGGTGTACCAGACAGTTTGGCTCTGGAGAGGAGGGGGCAGAGTGAGTGGGCTGGGCTCTGGGAGGCACCAGGCAGGGGTGGGCTGGGAAGAGCAAGCATGCCAGGCAGAGCGGGTGCCTTGTAAGAGCCAACTGATGCAGAGAGGGTGCCCAGCCCGCCCACTCTGCATCAGCTATCTCTGGCAAGGCAGGGATTGTCCATAGGTGTCTGCTTGTGTCCTTCGGAACCAGCCTCCAATCACCAGTCTCGTCCCTGTGTGTACCCATCTTGTTACTGTTACACTGGTCTGCACCATAGTTCCCACCCAGATGTGGTTTTTTTACATACATGCACCAAGCTCTGATTCTTTACACTGTTTAAAATGTTTTGACATCTTGCTTATTTATTTCTTTTTTAAATGCAATCATGAACACATCAAAACCATTGGCAAAACTCCCCAAACTGTAGTATGTGAGGATTGTACCTGTAATATTTTGGAGCTCCACAATGACTAAAGTCAGTTGCATGTTGTAACTGATAATGTTCCCTAGCAGCTGCAAATGGCTCTACTACTGATATATACCAAATCTGAGATGCAGCACCTCATAAATTCCAGGGCTGAACCTCCCAAACTGCTTTCCTCCAATCTCATTTTGGGTTTATCCCTCCCGATAGTTCCAGACCTGAGCCCTTTCACTGCTGAATCCTGCTCTGCATCCACTCTATGGTGTGGCCAGCTTGTAAATATATACATTTTCTTGTAAATTAAAAAAAAAAAAAAAGAATTACTAATCGCATATGATTAATGTGTTTTCTTTATAATCTCTGCCCTTGGACTCATTTAATTCATGTGATTTTTTTTAAAAAAATGTGCTTAGCCCTTAGGACTACAGAGGAAAGCTTGACTGTTTAAGTAAAAGCAACTTAGAGACTCAGAAAACAAAATTTTAAAAAATGCGGGAAATATTATTTTTAAATATTTGATAAATTGCATGCCAACTTCATGATGTTTGAACTTGTAAGGTTGGAAGTACTGAATACATGTAAACAGAGATAGAATTAGAGGGCAACTGTTGCATGGGACTCTGTGGAGCTAGCTAAGAGATGTCCTGGTGTTTTTTATGGTGCTGTTGAGGGTGTCTGTGATGCGGGGCATCCAGTGGTGCTGTGTGGGGCTGTTCCATGGGCTCTGCGGAGCTAGGGGGTGTTGTTGTGAGGCCGGCTCTTGTCTGGAGTTTCTATGCTACAGGGTACTTCTGTTTCCTGAACACTGCATTCCTGCCAATATAATTGGGGAGAGTTTCCTGCAATAAGGATGCTGGGCAGAGGAGAGGATGGGGGGGGGGATACGGGGGCCCAAGTCCATTTCTTAGAGGTGGGACCCTGGGCCCATTACCGGCTACCGGATTTACCGGTTACCGGTTCTCTGAAAACCGGATTCCCGGATTAAATCCGGTATACCGGTACCGGATTTATTTCATTGATTTCAATGGGGC
>QEPC01006548.1:738810-784726 GCA_003113815.1 Sphenodon punctatus | reverse complement strand
TTCATAATTGTAAAATGTGCAAGTTTAGTTATTGATAAAAATGAAGTATGTATGGTAAGGAATTTAGTACATATATTACATGTATGTTGATGATAAAATATTAAATATTGCTCTAATTGTGAATTAATTTCTATGTTTTTTGGCATTTATGTTTTGCTGCAATGTATGGAGTGGAAGGTGTTTTGAATTGTAATTGTACTGAATTGATTTTTTGTGTGTATTTTAAGAAAACTCTTGTACATTTAAGTTTATTTTTAAACCGTTAAGTTTTTTGCTTTGGTTAATTTTAATATTAAGTCACTGATCATTGCAAGCAAGGATTTGTTTAAACAGAACATTGGATTAAAAAAACAAAACCCAATAATCCTCATCCAAACTCTAGTATAGTAATTACTGGCATGTCTTTTTACCGACAGTTCTAATATCAAAGTTTCTTTTTTTATATTTTGATTGTAATAGGATGTTTGGCCTCTGTCTGTTATATGAGATTAGGAGAAATTATTGACTGTCCATCCACAAGAAAAACTGATAGGAGCTCATGCCTGCAAGGGAAAGTTAGAGTCTTTAAAACCAAATGATTAACCTTGTCATATTTCTGGTGGTGTTGTGGATAACACTGTCAAATGCTTTCAAAGTTTTCCTGTATTAAACATATTTAATTAATTGAGAGAAAAGGGGAGGGAGGAGGAGAAAGACTGAGGGAAACAAGTAACCTGTTGTTTTTTATTTTCCCAAGAGCATGCAGCTGATTTTGAGCAATTTACAGAACTGCAAACAGCTAATAACTATTTCCTATTGCTCAGTATTTAAGAATTGTTCTTTCCGGTCTTCCTAAAACCTTTCCTCTGAGTTTGTTATTTATGGATAGCTATGTTTCTTCTGAACCTTTCTCTTTATTCATTGGTACCCTCTGCTTTTATTTTGCAGAATAAATTTGCGGTTAAGTGTAGGTTCCCTATAAATTGAATGATCGTTTGCCAACTGCAGTGCATTAAACCAAGTTAAGGTCTTTGCCATACTACATTGAACACAAAAGTCTCAACGTGCCGCACACTTACATTTGTGCAAATCAGGAGGGACCCTACTGAGGCTAGTGAGAATACTTCAGTTCAAAGGAAATGAAATTCAGCCAAAGAAGTATGCGTGTATCTGAGAAAATTATGTAACATTCTCATATTAATATAGAATGGTTTCCCCTTCATGTGGAGAAAGAATCCTCTATATCGCAGGAACTATGAGACATACATAAAGGAAAGAAAGAAATTGCATGAGAAACTTCAAAAAGAGCTTGAACAATCCTAATACTTTTTCTTTGCAGTTTAGCTTCAGAAACAGGCTTGTTGATGATGATGATGATGATGATGATGATGAAGGTCCAACCAGGCCCAATGAGAATGGAATGAATGAAAGTACAATTTTACTAGGTCCCCAGGTTTAGGTGGCGGGAAGGTGGTGGTGTTGTCTCAAAACTACAAGAATTTTCTTTCTTAATATAAATTAAAGTATGAGGAGTAAAATAATAATTGCAAGTAATATAAATATATATAATATATATATATAAGTATATATATATATAAGTAAATTACCAGTATGATCTCCAGAAATTGATTTCAAAACTTAAGACTGGTGGGGATACCTAGAGGAAATTACAGATTTGGATCCATTACAGACGTGGATCTTTGATTTCTGGATTTAATTGCAGATCTATATTATTGATACATATCTAAAACAATTAAACAATACAAAATAATGAATAATTTTTAAAAAACCATTCTGCATGCGCAAAATAGCTGCTGGATCATTCTGAGAATGTGCACCTCTTTTTAAAATGGTGGCAGCAGCATCACCACTATTTTGGAAAAGAGCAGCCAGTCTACACATGAGCAAAATGGCCACTCTGCATGTGCAGACTGGCCTCCCTTTTCCAAAATGGCAGCAACACTGCCGCCACCATTTTGCAAAAGGCTGCACATGAACAGAATGGTCCGGTGAACATTTTGTGGATGTGCAATTAAAAAAAAATATATTTACAGATTTTAAACCAAACCACAACAGGCTTGTTGTGGTTTGGTAAGCATTAATCCATATGGATTAATCTGAATCCATTATGCCCATCTCTAACTCATACTTTCGTATTTGGTCAACAGAAAAACACATAAAGTAAGAGACTTCCAGAAAGTTACTCCTTTCTGTATTCTGGCCCCAGCAAAGCAGTCTTAAAGTAAAGCACATCCGTAAAGACTTTGTTACTGAACTGTAGTCCATCAAATAAGCAGACCAAGAAAATGCTGTTCTACAGTTTATATGGCTCAGCATCATCTTTAAAGCTGAACATCTAATGATTGTAGTCCTGAAACCATTTACTTGTAAGTAAACTAAATTCTGATCTCAGTAGTAGGGCTGAAATGGAAAACCGTGTCGGTAGCTGTTTCCGATGGAAAGAGCTCTTCCGCAATGAGCGCCATGGTGCAATAGAGACATTCATTCTGCTACTTTTGTCTGTGATCATCCACAATTTCCACTGGCAGTTTTCGACATATAGTCACAGTGCAAAAGTAGCAGAACAATGTTTCTTCTGACACTTTCCAAGATTATTCCGACGCTTTCCAAGGTAATTTCTGACACTTTCTGATAACTCTGATGTCACAAAGCAAAGGGCACGGAATTAGTGAAATGCCAGCGGAAAAGCTACGGAAAGTTGTGGCCAATTCCAAAATGGTGGAATGAAATATCAGCATGGAAAAAGGAGTTGCCGCTTCAGCCCTAAGTAGGACTTAGGGGACTTTCTGTAAGCAAGTGGTTCTAGAATTACAGACAGTAAAACCCCACTTTCTCTGGCAATTAAGACATCTAAAAATCATTGTAGATTTAACCTCTTCTGTGAATGAAGTAAATAAAAATTGAACAAAACTGCTGAAGCAAAATCTGAAAATCGACCTGTTCCTCAAAAGAGTTGCCAATTATAGATAATATGCAGTAGAGAAAGTTTGAGGGAGAGAGCCCTTCCAGTGTCCCCTTGCTTGTAAGCAGATTCACACTGGGCAGAACACATACTAGAACATCTTGCACTTAAAGTCACCTAAAAGTTTCCCATTGACCTCCTTGGTTTTTTAATCAGGTTAGGATTTTTCAAAGAAAAACTTTGGAAAGATATAATTTTGGCGGAATTACAGTACACAGTGGATGAAAATTCCTGTTACCAATGATCTCTTACATGTAAGCAAAATTTCAAGAAGAGTGTACATTTTAATTTTGATGAAAAGAGGAAATTGCCACTGGCTGATACCATAGTCAAGTTGTACAGGGATGTTGGCAAACTTTAAGCTAAAGAGAAACCTCAAACATTTTTGACATTCAGAAACTATAGTGGATTTATTTGCCTGTCATCAGAAGAAGACTTTTCAATCAAATATCTGACAGCAGTGCTCAGTTCAAGTGGCTTTTAATTTCATAAAAACCAGAAAGTGGCTTCATTCTGAACCCCACAAAATGAAAAGTGAAAAATTTGAAAGGCTTTTGCAAGGTTTCCCATTTTATCAGCTCTACTTACTGGGGGGTGGGGGGATGGGGGGGGGAACGACCATAGTAATTATCTTGTCACTGAAAAGATATATAAAGAAAGAGATGGAGACAAAGTAGTTCAGATAATTTTTATTGAACCAACTCCTGTTGGAAAGGTATTCCTTCTGGGGCACGCATGGCCCTTCTTTGGGCATGAAAAAGTCAGAAATTTTGGTTAAACAGTTTGGGGAGGAATCTAACTTTTCACATGTCTGAAGAAGGGCCCGTGTGGCCTGAATGCTTGCAAGCTGTCTCCAATAGAAGTTATTGATCCTGTAGAAGATATTAACTGAACTACTTTGTCTGCATCCCTTACATTTGTGACAAACATGGCAGCCACACTCTTTACAAAGAAAGGAAACTCTAGAAGGTTTTTCCTCCTTCCTGTACTAAGAGGTGTTGATGAATAGGACAGTACGCAATTTCGACTTCTGTGGGCCTCATTCACTGCCCTATGTAGCCTGTGGAAGACTCGCCATTCACTTCAGTAGACCTGTGATCAGGTTCTGTGAACACAACCACTCTCGCTTGCTTGTGCTTTTTGTTTATGTATAATCCTTGCTAATTCTACTGTACATGCATATAATCTTGGTAGTGCTGCTTGGAAAATTCTACCTTGCTTACCTTTTCTGCATTCATAGCCAATGTGAATAAAAAGAAGGCTAAGTAGAACCATTTCCCCTGATAGTTGCTGAGCGTTTTGTCTTTACTGAATGTGCTTTATCTTACCACTGTATTTTAGGCTCTTTTTACACAAGACGGTACCACTCAGGCCCATGCAACGGATCTGCGTGGGCATGTGTAGTACTGTCTCATGTAAATCCCGCGGTCGGTGAGTGGGGGTTCGTACGCGCGCCTGTGAAACACGCATCCCTACTCAACACCCACCCCACATCCCCATGCACGGAGCAACCGGGGAAGACGGAGCCCTGTGTCCCGGCACCCATGCACCACCCACACTGCGGCGCACATACCCACCTCCCATGCAGCCGCGGCCTGTGTAAAAAGAGCCTTCCTGTATTCTTTTAAAGAACTAACCCCTTTGACTCTATCAAGACCTAGAAGCTTTGTCTACTTAGGTGTAAAACGTTCTCTATGATGTTAGCCTAGATTTGTACAACCAAGCTGGAGGAAAGCGCATTCTCAGTGGAAATAATCTGCAGGGGAATTTAATTCCCCCACAGATACAAGAGCCCAAACCTTACTTTTTCAGGGCTTGGTGTACAGATCTTCTCTTTCTTTTGAGCTGTTGTATAATGGAAATGATTGTGGAGTAAGTATATTGCTTCTTATATAGGGCAAAAGAGTAAGACCCTGATTACATAAATGAAATTGATGCAGATGTAGCTACAATGAAGAAGGGGAAATTGAGATTGTGAGTGGTCTCACTAATACTTTTATTATCCTGTCCAAGCATGGTTTCTATGAGACTAGCATTCAACCTTTACAGTTCAATTCCTACATTATTTATCTCAAAGTCCTAGTCAGAAACATGGTAAGGAAATAGATATTGTTCATTTCAATTGATGGTATTTCATCTCGATTTGAATATCAGCTCTCGGGTGTTAAAGTGTATTCAGCTCTCTTTCCTGACTCATCCTTTCTGCGGGTGGTCATGCAGGGCTGGCAGATTCTGCAGCCGCACAGGCCCCTTGTGTTTGTATGTGTGGAGGGAGGGGGCGCTCAGAGGCCCCCAATACATGAGGTGCATGTCTGACAACACGAGTGCGATAAGCCCTGGGGTAAAATACAGGGCCGCTATCGTAGTGAGTCCCAGCCTATGGAATGCCCACAGTGGTCCTGGAGGGGCCTCCAGCACCTGGGGCCCATGACTAAACTAGAAGTAGCAACATATTTGTAAGATATGGGCCCCTAGTTATGTTTAACTAAACATTAAAAATTAATTGCAATACTATTTTTCTTTTTCTGTTAGGGTTGTCCAAGTGCGTCTATCAAACATTCCTGCTTTTGGAGGGGGCCCAAACCACCATTTCACACAGGGCCAGAGGTGCTAGGAGAAGTAAATTTGGGAAGGGGTCGGGGAGCCCTTTCTCCCTTTCCCTTTCTGAGAAGGGCATTACGATGCTCAGAAAAGGGGTATGGCCACATCAGAAAGGGGCAGCGAAACCCCTTCCCCCTGCTGATTCCAAATATAGCCCTGCCCCTTGCTGGAAGGGGTGAGGCAGGGCAGGAGCTTGCAGGGGGGGGGGGGTGAAATCCCTTCTTGGCACCCATGCCCAGGGCCCCACTTCTGTGTTTCTGTGATCATTCCCATTTTGTGAGATGCATCTTTCTTCAGTCTCTGGTTCCCTTCTCCAAATCCTCAAACAGGATCCTCTCTTGTTCCTGCTGCCAGGGAATGTAGTTTCAGTATTGCTGGAAGGACACACACACCAAGTTGGATGTTTGTTTTCAGAAGGAGGTGCACTAGACTTAATTCTGATCTCACAACAGCACAAACCCCAAAGGGCTCAGTCCATGTTAAGCATGTACTTACCTACGTTTATAGTAAGTACTTGTGTTCGATCCCTTGTTCAGTACCCAATGTGTTGACCCAAATGATGACCATGTCATTTAATTTAGGCATGTGCTGGACCTGGTACCTGAAGTCTTGCTGTTGTCACATGTCTGATCCCTGTTGTCTTCAGCCAGAAGCTCACACTAGTATCCATGGGTGCTAATAATGCATCCCCCCCAAAGCACTTTGCAGAGAATATTATGAATGTGTTCCCATGCAATGCTATAATTATTTGCCAGGTTCCCTTGATCACGCATTGGTAAGTTTATTGAAATTAAGAGAGAATATTTATGTATGAACACGAGAGAATTACTTTGCTTGTCTGTCATAGCTTTGATTAAATTAAAATGTCAGCAGTAATGGTATAGTAAATAAGTATGTTATACACATTCAAAACTCTAAATACTGCAGATTCTAAGAACTCCAGAGGAAGTGGTTAAACAAAGAGAGTAGCAGAACCAAATACATCTCTTTTTATGTATCTATTTTGCAATAATAAGCTGAGACAGTAGTATGAATCATAAGCATACTTGAACAAGTTAATGTGGGATATTTTATTATTTGAAGCTCTGCTTAGACAGACAAATTATTCTAATCAAAAGCAGGTCTATCGTCTTACATAAGTTTAGACTAGTTAATTACATTATATGAACCCGTGTTTGGAGGCTAACAGTGGTTATAGGAAGTCTTTATTTCAGACAATTCTGCAGAGGCACAATTAATATTAATTGGCTGTGACATCGAGGGACAGTTTTGCAGGGTTATATAAATGTCTGTTACCTCACCCAAAAATGTAGTTGTTGCGGGGGAGGGAGGGAAGCATTCTTTATTCACCACTCATGCCTTGTTTAGACATGATTATTTCATGTGTGATATATACTTCCTAGTAGCTACCACATAGTATCTTACCTCACTACCCCTTAATAGGAAGGTTCATGCACAATGCTGCATTTCTTTGTTCTTGGAGAGCATATTCCCTCATGAAATATTACTGAAGGGAAGGAGTTATTCCTGAGGCCTTGGGAGTGTTGACAGGACAGGAATTATTTCCTGCAACAGAAAATTTTCCCTTCCTCCCCAGAAATAACCAAACCAGTCTTCAGAATATGATATGTAAAATTTTAATTGAAACTAAAAATAAATCACGGCAATTGAAAAAATGCAAAGTACTCCGTAAGTCCTACAGAAGTAAGGTGCTAGTTCAATATAAATGTTAAATGAAATGAAATGAATATGAGAGAGATTACAAATGTAAAGGAAATGATGATTACCCAAGGAAAAATGTAAGAGAACCTCGGAGACCTAAAATTTGTTTGTTCCAGCTGGCCAAGATGAAACAATGGGTATTTTCAGATGTTACGTGATCATGGTCAATCACAGTGAATCCTCACATGGTGATCGCGATCACGGAACGTCTGTTGGGGGGAACGGAAGTTCCCACCCAGATGTTCACCCCTGTGAATCACAGCGGGGAATCACATTCACCACACAAACAGTGGTCCCAGAGGGACCGGCGCCATTTGCGTGGTGAATGTGATACCCTGCTGTGATGAAGGGGATCGTCATGTCTGTCCCCCTGCCACGGCCTGGAATCCGCAGCTGGATTCTGGGGCGTGGCCAATGCGGGCGGGCGCTGCGGCCGCATTGGCCACGGCGCCCGCCCGTCTCCTGGAGGGCGGGCTGCCGGGGCAGCGTGGGGGGGCAGGACTGTGCGGCCCCACTTTGCGCCACACAGCCTCGCCCTCCCCCGGATTCCCCGCTGGGATCGGCCAACATGTCTGTTGGCCCGTTAATCGTCTGTTGGTGGGGAATCGAAGGGGTAATTCCGTGCCAGGGCCAGTCGGCCCCGTCACGTCTGAAAATATCCAATGTTCACCAATCCTCTGTCCCAGAACTTAAGACCAAAGAGATAGAGAGATAGGGGTGGGGGAGGGGTGGGGTTTGGGAGGGAGGGTGTGTTTTTATTACTTGTTTTAAAATATGTAGATTTATTTTAAAATGTTTTATTGTTGAATTATTATTTTTTTGTGCATGTTGTTCGCCGCACCAAGCTACCTTTGGGCAGGAGGGGCAGAATATAAGTTTTGAATAAATAAATAAATAAATAAATAAATAAAATGAATAAATCTTCAGATGGAGTTCTAAAATGAACAAAACGAAGAAAAACTTCTATGTATCTGCCTATTTATTCCCCAAAATCAGTGTTTCAGCTCCTTTGACAAATATGGTAATAGATCTTAAACCCCATAGGCTTCTAGTTTCTTGCTTTTGATGCTATCCATTCCCCAATAGTATCAGGATATAGTTCATTATTTTCCCTTTAATTGGCTGCATGTTCCAATCTTTTACCTATAGCTATGGTTAGTGTTCTTTTAGCCTTGAAAGATACACCTGTATGTATACCATCCTGTTGTTCCTGCCCTCACTTCCATTAATCTTTCTTTCAAAACTAAATCCACAGAGATCATGGAGCATTTCTACAAATCAGAACATAAGTGCCATACTGGGTTGGACTAGCGGTCCATCTACCCCAGCATCCTGTCTCTGACAATGGCCAGCTCAAGAGAAGTACATGTACAGGTCATGGAGGCGTGACCCATCTCCTGCCAACCACTCTCAACTATCGGTAGTCAGGAATTTAAGCCCCAAATTGTAGGCATTTATGGCTCTATCCTCTAGGAATTTATCTAACTTCCATTTGAAACTAGTTATGCTGCTGGCTTTCACAGTTTCTTCTGGCAATGAGTTCTACAACTGTAGAATTCCCGTCTGGCCCCGGACCTCCCGGCCCTTCGTAGGAACTGTAAAACCTGCGTGTTCCATCAGGCATTTGGTGAGGGAGAGGGGTAATGGATTGGATGGGGGTGGGGGGGTTTGGGGAGGGTGGGGTGGGTTTTTTCCTGTGTTTTTATGATTGTTATTTTATTGGGGGATGATATTTTGACCATTTTATAGTATTTTATGTTTTATTGTTGTTGTTAGCCGCCCCGAGCTGCCTGTGGAAGGAGGGGCGGAATACAAAATAAAATAAAATTGGCCGCTGCGTGAAAAAGTATTTACTTTTGTCGGTTTTAAATCTGCTGCTATTTAACTTCAGAGAGTGTCCCCATGTTTCCTTATTGTGAGAACGGCCAAACAACTGTTCACTACTTGCTTTTTCAGTGCCACTCCTTATTTTATAAACTTCTGTCATATCCCACCTTAATCATCTCTCCTCATATAGAATTCAATCCATCCCTTCTATCATACTCATTGCGCTTCTCTGAACCTTTCCCAGTTCTATTATATCTTTCTTGAGATGGGGTGACCAGAACTGCACACAATATTCAAGGTGGGGTTGTACCAAAGATTTATACAGTGGCATTATGATGCTTTCCCTTTTATTTTCTATTCCTTTCACAACAATGCCTAGCATTCAGTTTGCCTTTTTGACTGCTGCCGCATACTGAGCCGATGTCTTCAAGAAGCTATCCACAACGACTCCAAGATACTTTTCCTCGGTGGTGACACCCAGATTTGAACCTAGCATTGTGTATGNCACTTATTTTATATACCACCAGCTTTTATTTGTTTTATGGTTGTATTTAAATGTTTTAAATGTTTTTATTGTTGTAAACCGCCCCGAGCTGCTGTGCAGGATGGGGCGGTATAGAAATCCAATAAATAAATAAATAATAAATAAATATTCACCTAGTTGTGCAAGATCCCTCTGTAGTTCTTCACAATTTGCCTGGGTCTTAATTATCTTGAATAATTTGGTGTCATCTGCAGATTTAGCCACCTCACTCTTTACTCCTTTTTCCAGATCCTTAATGAGATGTTAAACTGGTCCCAGTACTGACCCCTGAGGCACCCCACTCTCTAGCACTGTCCAACTTGAAAAATTATCATATTCCTATCCTTTGTTTCCTATCTTTAACCAGCTACCAATCCATTACAAGACTCTTCCTTTTATCCTATGATTACTTAGCTTGCTCAAGAGACTCTGGTGAGGGACCTTGTCAAATGCTTTTTGAAAATCCAAATATACTATATCAACCAGATTACCCCTATCAACATGATTGTTGATATTCTAAAATTTCAGTAGATTAGTGAGACATGACTTCCCTTTGCAATAGCCATGCTGATTTTTTACCAATTAAATCATACTTGTCAGCATGCCTTAGTAATTCTGCTTTTAACTGTAGTCTCCACCAGTTTGCCTGGTACTGATGAATGGCTTATTGGTATGTAGTTTCCAAGGTCACCTCTGGAGCCCTTCTTAAAAACTGGTGTTATATTAGCTAACCTCCAATCTTCTGGCACAGAGCAGGATTTTAGTGATAAGTTATATATTACTGATAGTAGTTCAGCAATTTCAAATCTGAATTCTTTCAGTACCTTTGGATGAATACCTGACTTGCTCCTGTTTTAAATTGCCAATATGCAATAAGACCTTTTCTGGCATAACACTAGTCATATATTTATTTATTTAACTAACAGATTTTTATCCCCCTCCCCACACCTCAGTGGCTCAGAGCGGCTAACAAAACCATAAAAACAACAATATAAAAACACTTAAACAATTTAAAATATTAATCATAAAAACACACCCTCACCCCCCAACCCTACCTCTCATCCCTACCCACTCCACCCTCCCCCTCGCCAAATGCCTGACAGAACAGCCATGTTTTACAGTTCTTCCGGAAGGCCGGAAGGTCCAGGGCCAATCACGCCCCCACCGGGAGGGAGTTCCACAGGCGCGGCACAGCGACTGAGAACGTCCTGCTCTGTGTGACCCCCCGAGACACCTGGGGGACCTCCAACAGCATGCCCCCAGCTGACCGCAGGGGCTGATCCAGAACCCGGTGAGTGAGGTGGTCCTGCAGGTAAACAGGGCCCAGACTTTGTACGGCTTTATAGGTTAAGACCAACACTTTGAATCAGGCCCGGAAGATTATTGGCAGCCAGTGCAGAGATCGGAGCACCGGTGTAATATGCTCCCAGCAGCCCAGTCCCACCAGGAGCCGGGCCACCACATTATGCACCAACTGCAGCTTCCGAGCCGTCACCAAAGGTAGCCCCACGTAGAGCGTGTTGCAGTAGTCTAATCAAGAGGTAATAAAAGCATGGATGATCGTGGCCAGCTCTGGAACTGAAACCAGTTGCCGAAGCCGCCGCACCAAATGTAACTGGCGGAAGGCACTCCTTGCCACAGCCTCCACCTAGACATCCAGGTGGAGCTGTGCATCGAGGAGCACCCCCAAGTTCCACACCTGGGATGTCAGTGGAGGGCAGACTCCATCAATCGATGGAGCCGTCACCTCCATTGACCCACCCACTAGCATCACCTCTGTCTTGTCAGGATTCAGTCACAGTCGGTTAGCCCTCATCCAATCCCCCACAGCTGTCAGACAGCGGGTAAGCACCGAGACATCTGGGCCTGGGTCAGCTGAAAATGAGAGATACATTTGGGTGTCATCTGCATATTGATGACACCCTACCCTGAACTCTCTGATAATTCCTCATATTCATCACCAACAAAAAATGGTTCTGGTGTAGATATCCCCCCAACATCCTCTGCAGTAAAAACTGATGCAAAGAACTGATTTAGTGTCTCAGCAATGGCCTTGTCAACTTTGAGCACCCCATTTGTTCCCAGGTCATCTAGCAGAGTAACTGCCTGTCTAGCAGGTTTCCTGCCTCTGATGTGCTGGGGAAAAAAAGTGCAATTGGATTTTGTATCCTTTGGAAAGTTGTTCCTCAAATTCCCTCTTAGCCTGTCTTATCATGGTTTTATACTTTCTTTGCCAATGTCTATGCTCATTCCTATTTACCTCATTTGGAGTACTTCTCCATTTTTTGAAGGACAGTTTTTTTGGCTTTGATATTCTCCTTAATTTTACCATTCCACTATACAGGCATTGGTTTAGTTCTCTTCCTGCCTTTTAAAATTTGTGGTATACCTTTAATCTGGACATCTAAAATAGTAGTTTTCAGTAGTTTCCATGCCTCTTGCAGGCCTTTGACCGTGATGACTTCCTCTTTTAGTTTCCCCTTAACTAACTTCCTCATCTTTTCATAGTTCTCTTTCTTCAAGTTAAACACCCTTGTGGCAGACTTATTAGGTAATCTCTCCCCTAATAGCATGTTGTATCTAATTATATTGTGATCACTATTAGCAAGTGGCTCTGCCACCATTACTCCTTCCACTAGACCTTCTGCTCCAGTTAGGACAAGATCTAAAATAGTTTCTCCTCTTGTGCGATACAAAACAAGCTGCTCCAGGAAGCAGTCATTTATGGTGTCTAGAAACTTGGTTTCTGCAACACATCCCGAGGGTCATTCCCAGTCAATGTGGGGAGGTAGTTAAAATCCCCTGTTATTATTGCACTGCCTACTTTTGTAGTCTCCCTAATCTCCCTTATCATTTCACAATCACTGTCAGCATCCTGATCAGGGAATCGATAATATAGCCCCACTACTATCCAGTTTCTGTTTAAGAATGGAATTTCTATCCATAGTGATTCCAGGGGAGAATTTGTGTCATTTATCATTTTTATCACATTTGATACAATGCTGTCTTTAGCATACAGAGTTACTTCACCTCCAGTACGATTAACTCTTAGGGATGGGCGAACGCGGTTCGGATGTTAGGCGTTCGGACCGAACTCGGTCTGTTCGGACGTCTGAACCAAACTATCGAACGACCGAACAGTTTGGTCGTATTCGGATGAGTTGAGGGGCAGGAAAAACGTCTTTCCAGGGCCAAAAATTAGGTTTCGGTTTAGCTATTTTTGAATGTTCTGCCAAGTTCGGCCAAACTGAACTTGGCTGAACCGAACCATCGAACCCGAACTCGGGTTTCGAACCAAACAACCGAACATCCAAAGCATGTTCTGTTCACCCATCCCTATTAACTCCGTCATTTCTATGTATTTTATATCCCAGTATCACAGTGTCACATTGATTTTCCACATTCCACTATGTTTCTGAGATGCCTATTATATCCGTGTCCTCACTCATACCCTAATTCCCCCATTTTACACTTTAAGTTTCTGGTATTGGTATACAAACATCTAAGTATTTTAATATCTTGGTGCTTGTGAATGTATATTTTGTTTAATTTGGAATTATTTAAGTTTGTCTGTTCTGTACTAATGCCCACCTATCTCTTTCTGATACTTCCCTATTCTCTTTACCAGATTGCACCACATCACTACTAATGATGGCATCCCTTTGGGCTGCCTCCATCTAAAAAACTACGTGATTCACTTCAGCTGTCAGCTTTCCCCCAGATCATAGTTTAAATTTTTAGCACCAGCAGTCTAATTCCAATTTGGTTAAGGTGGAATCCATCCTTCTGGTATAGGTTCTCTCTTCCCCCAAAGGTTCCCCGGTTCCTAATAAATCTTAATTCCTCCTCCCTGCACCAATGGGTATTTTCAGACGTTACGAGATCACAGTCAACCACGCTCAATTCCGCGTGGTGGCTGTGATCTCCTAACGTCTGTTGGGGGAAACAGATGTTTCCCCCCAGATGTTACCGTGGCGTGGAATTGCATTCACCACGCGAGCGGCCGAAGCGGAGGGACCGCCGGCCGCCGCGTGTCGAATGCAATCCCACGCCGGGGTGAACGCCGGCGTATCGTCTGGTCGGGCGCCACGGCCCGGGATCACAGGCAGGATTCCGGGCCACGGCGCATCTGGCTCGATGCGGCGGCCTCAGTGGCCCCACTGCCCGCCCGTCTCCCCAAAGGGCGGGCGGCGGGGTGCGTGGAGGGGGCGGGGCTGTGCGGCTGCACGTTGCACCGTGCGGCCCCGCCCCCTCCCAGATTCCCCGCCGGGATCCCCCCGGCACGTCTGATATGGCGTGACGGGGTGATCCCGGCGGGGAATTAATAGGGTGATTTCGGTACGGGGCCAAAGGGCCCCGTAACGTCTGAAATCACCCATTGTTTCATTCACACATTGAGACTCCCCAGAGCTCAGACTTACTTTTTGCCGGAATTGTAAAACCTGGCTCTTCCACCAGGTGTTTGGCAGGGGTGGGGGGAGGGCAGGATGGGTTAGATGGGTTTGGGTGGGTAATTGATTTTTTTCACAGATCAGGATATAACTGTTTGTAAGTTTAATATATTTTATTTATTTATTTATTTATTTAATACATTTATACCCCACCCCTCCTGCAAACAGCTTGGGGCGGCTAACAAATTTCACAAAAAAACATTTAAAATATTTAAAACCATCATAAAAAAATCTTAACAATTAAAACAGGGAAGGACAAAAAAATTATAAACAAATAATAAAGAAGGGTAGGAGGATAAAACTCCACTAAATGTTTATATATTTATGATGTTCATTGCTGGTTTTATTGTTTTATATTGCTGCATTCTTGTAAGCTGTCCTGAGGCACCGTTAGGCAAGAGGGGAGGTGTAAAAATTGATTAAAATAAATAAATTCTTTAAAAAAATTCTAGGGCCCTGCATATGGAACAGGAAACATTTCAGAGAATCGTACTCTGGAGGTTCTGAACTTCAACCTCCTTCCTAGCTAGAAGGCTAAAATTAGCCTCCAGAACCTCCTCCTACCCATTCCTCTGTCATTGGTATCAACATGGACCATGATAACTGGTTCCTTCCCAGGACTCACGATAATCCTGTCTAGATGTTGTGTGATGTCTGCTACCTTTGCACCCAGCAGGCAATTGATCATGTGATCCTCATGGCTGTCACAAACCCAGCTATCTATATTCCTAATAATTGAATTGACCACTCCTAAAGCCATCCTATTTCTGTCCGTTGGGGTACCCTCTCCTGGAGAAGTATCCTCAGAGTGAGCAGATACTATAATGCCATCTGAAAGGCAGGCCCCAGCTACAGGATCATTTCCCATCATACCAGCTTGTTGCCCTCCATCCCCAAGTCCTTCATCCTCCAAAACAGTACAGGGGCTACAAGAGAAGAGGGCAGGACTGCCCCACTATGTCCCTGAAGGTCTCCTCTATAAACATCTCAGTCTACCTCATTTCCTTCAGCTCAGCCACTCTAACCTGCAGACACTGCACTCTTTCTTTGAGAGCCAGTAGCGTGCAGACAACCTCTCCCCAAGAGGAAGATAATTATACATGTTACACTAGGTGCAAAATACTGGATAGTCCCCTCCCTGCTGCTGGACTTCTACCAGCAACTCCCTATTTAACCTTTCCCCTAAATAGGCTTACATTTAGAGTTATATCAGTCAGGGGCACTGTATTACGCGCGCGTACGTGTGTGTGTGTGTATTATTAGCTTCCCAATGGTGTGGTGACCTTGGGCTTATTACACCATAGAGGCTACTCCCCTGAGCCTCCTATCCCTGTAAGCCAAACTCTCAGAGTAACCAAGCACTCTGCAGTCTGCACACTCTGCCTGTTTCTCATGCCTCCTGGGACTGACTCTGCTCGAGAAGTGGCTCTCTCAGGGGAGATCCCAGTTTATACTAGGCCCCAGCTATGGGATCATTTCCCACAACCCCTCCTACAGGCTATTGTTTAAAAGAGATCAAACAACTCCTTTGATCTAAGCTGGGACACTCACACAGTTGCCAAAGCAACCAACCACAATAGCGAGCTGAGTTATTGCAACAGCTTTTCTCTAGAGCAACTTGAGGTACGGTCCTGGACCTGGTTTTAGTTAGCTCTGCTAGCCCTATTTACTTACTAACTTACTATATTTTCCTATTTACTCACTAATTTTCCCTGAGTTTTTTGGAGACTCATGCAGGGTTTACAGTATTTCCCCTGGGTTTGTTAGAGGTTCACTATGCTAATTTTATTATTTGTCCCTAGCTTATAGAGACCTGCACTAAGTTATCTGTTTATTATTAATCTAACCTTTATGAGTTACTGAACATCACACTCTACAACTCCTGGCTACTACATAGCTGAGGTATGCTTACAGCTCTTTTAATTCAATGTTAGCTAACTCTAGCTAACATGAGCAATAGCAGCAACAGCATAGATAACAGTATAGCTATCTGAAGGACTGCCTTTCTCCTCATGCTCTTTTGTGGTCCTTAAGATCTGCTGAGGGTGCCCTCTTGCAGGTTCCATCGCTGGCCCAGTTTCATACAACTCGGGCCCTCAGAGAGGCATTCTCAGTGGCTATCAGACAACTTTGGAACTCCCTTCCCTTGGAGGCTCACCTGAGCCCTAGTTAGAATGTCTTCCGGAGGCAGTGAAAGACCTTTTTATTTGGCCAGACATTCAATGGGTAAGGGTAGATTGGGAGGGGGCGGGGGATGGCGATGAGGTGTTTTTAGTTTTGTGGGAGTTTAATGATTTATTCTACATTTCTATTTTTATGTGCTGTGAACTGCCCTGCACCTTCAAGGATAGGGCTGGATATAAATATAAATAAATAAATAAACAAACAATAAAGGGGAAATCAAGTAGGCTTACCTATCCTCACAGTAGCCAAACTCTCTGAACACTCTGTGTCTCACTCTGCCTAGGACTCTCTCTGTTCTGAATGAGCATTCAGACATGACAGTTAGGGATGTGCACAGTAACTCTCTTTCCTTATCGTTATTACTTTAGATTTCATTATTAAAATGCCATTCGTTTTTGTTATATTGTGTTAGTCTTTGTTTCGTTTTCATTTTTACTTTCATTTTTTATTTCCATTGGTTTCAATGGAAAACACATTTTTGGCTGTAACATTTTTGTTTTTCATTCAGTTTGGATGAAACCTTTTCTAGTTCAGCTATGACTTTTTTGAGATGGGGTGACCAGAACTGCACACACTATTCCATGTGCGGTCGCACCATTGATTTCTATAGAGGCATTATGACATCCTCAGTTTTATTTTCTACCCCTTTGCAAATAACTCCTAACATTGTTTGCTTTTTTGACTGCTGCTGCACACTGGTGTGAGGATTTCAGTGTATTGTCCACAGTCACTTCCAGATCCTTTTCCTGAGTGGGAACTCCTAGCTTAGTACCCAGCATTGTGTACTCACAGTTTGGGTTATTTTCCCCTATGTGCATCACTTTGCACTTGTCCACATTAAATCTCATCTGCTATTTAGATGCCCAGGCACCCAATGTTGTAAGATGCTGTTGCAGTTCATCACAGTCTGCTCATGTTTTAATTGCCGTGAATAACTTGGTGTCATTTACAAATTTGATCACCTTACTCTTAACACCCTTTTCCAGATCATTAACGAATACATTAAACAGCACCGGTCCCAATACAGATCCCTGGGGCACACCACTTTTTACATCTCTCCATTGTGAATTTAGTCCTACCCTTTGCTTCCTATTGTTTAACCAGTTACCAATCCATAGTAAGACACTACCTCCTATTCCATGACTTTTTAATTTTCTTAAGAGTCTTTTATATCAAGAGTAAACTGGTCCCACAAAGGTGGAATCATGAAGTAATTGGCCAGTGAATGTGTCTGTTAGTCTGCTGGGCTGCTCTCCTTCCCTTCTTACAGCCCCCTCATCCCTGCCATGCCTGTCTCTGAATGGCACTGCATGTGCTATTTACCTGAATAACAAAAGTCTTCAGGAGGGAAACTTCAATTGCTTATAAAATGTGTAACCTTTATCAAAGCTCTCTACAATTTTCCAGAGATGATTCTGAAGGTCTGAGATACAATCCTGCCAAATTTCATGTAAAATGGATGGGGGGAAAAATGCACAGCCAAAAATGCATTTACAAGTAAATAGCTTGTAACATAAGGACCCTTTGTCCAATCTTTCTGAACTTTGGCAGAGATAATAACCTTGGAGATGGGCATAATCTAACCAATTGTCATGCAAATTGGATGGAAGACAAATTGGAAGGAAGACGAAGAAGCAAATGTGTATGCAGCTTTTGTTAAAATCACAAACTTTAATTGCATATAAAATTGGTTCCCTTTACCCAATTTTTCTGAAATGTGGTACACATAATGGGGAACAATATCCCCAAGGGTCATCTAAATTGAATAAGAAATAAAAATGTTATAGTCAAAAAAATGTTTTCCAGTGTTTTCCTATTAACTCATAATAATGAAACAAAATCCATTCATTATTTTGTTATTATGTTCTTTTCATTATTCAGTAATGAAAATAAAAGAACCCTCTTTCATTTTTGTTATTATAATGAAAATGAAATGCACACCCCTAATGACAATTATATGTAGTAAGTCTATACCACGTACCATACCCTAACCTATGGCTTACCAAAGGGTGCTACCATTAACAGCCATCTATACCTTATTACCAGATAAAACCACATGTTACTGAATGTTCACATGTTACAATGGGTGTTTTCAGATGAGATGCTACCCCACATGGCCAACCAGGAGCCTCGGGTCGACTGGCCATCTGAAGGTGAAGCAGCTAGATGTGTGCTCTCTCACCCACACAGAGCACTGCCTGGAAATGAAGAGTGCTTCGTGTGAGGTAATGGATGCGTGGCAATGGGCGCCCACATAGCCTTTGCCCATATGAACGGAAGTGGCCAGCTATGGCAGGAGACAGGTTCTCCTGTACCATGGAGGCTCGCAGCCCCACAGCCATTCACGGCCTAACCAGCTCACCTGCTTGGACTTTGCTGCAGTCAATCAATGTTTATTTCACGTTGTCAATAGCCATTGCTTTTACAACAAGAAACAAGAAGACATAATAGACAAACATAACACACATCAAATTGTAAGTTTCAACCATATCCCTCAATGTCAGTGTCATGGTCCATTAAAGACAAATTTATTTTAATTTTGAAATCTAAAAACTGCTGACAAAGAAAAAAAGCTTGGGTCAAGAACTTCGCAACAGCTTGACTATATTCTGGATCATTAAGTACATAACTCAGCAAGCACTGCTCAGATCTCCCTGGATAACGATTTTAAAAAGGTGTCAAAAAACTATCCCTTCTACTATCATACAAATGACATGTAAAAAGTATATGTGGTGTAGATTCAACCATAAGGTTATCAAATGGGCAAAATCTGTCTATTCCATGTTTTCTACCCTCAAAAACTTTCACGGGGAGAGCATTAAACCGTGAACATGTAACCAAAAATGTGCCACGTGATGGAATTTCCAAGTTCAGATAAAAGGCCATTTTCCCAGGGTTGGGTGCCCAAGGGATATAATCTTTCATATGCAGAGTATTCCTTATATCAGCTAAATCACATTGTCTTGCTACATCCTGTAGCCTAAGTATAATCTGAGTCCTAAGGGACATAAGATCTTTGTACTGAAGAAATATAGGTGAATACCCCAATTTAGTCAAGAATTCTTCCATATTAATAGACCATTGGTCCTTATATAAATCTTTTGTCAGATAAGTGACCAAACCTAGGTCATTATCTTTAATGCATTTTAACTTAATCTAGAATTTAACAGAACGTTCCCACCCCAAATAATCCCAACTCATCTGTCCAGTTTCTAGGTGTACAGCAGCTGACAGGGTACCCTGGGGGACCCTTAAGAGCCTTTTCAAAAAGGAAAACTGAATCTGGTTCAGATTTGATCAAAGGAGCCCACAATTCCACCTAGCCCCAATTTTACTATTATATACCTTTATTGCTGAATCTATTACTACCTTTTCTGAACTATTAAAGAACCTGAGACTGACCAATGAAGGGCATTTAGTGGCTGCTATTGCCTGCTGAAGATGATCTTTCCACTTCCCTGTGGCATGAAATTGCAAACCTAAATATTTAAACACAAAAGTTTGCTGGATGGGATGACCATCCATGACCCAATTATAAGACTTTTTACTATTTGAGAAAATAACTATTTTGGATTTGGCATGGTTAATTGCCAATTTGTTTTTCTGGGCTGCAATCTCCTGCAATTGCCTGGTCAAACCTATCCTTGTTTGCGACATCAAGGCCAAATCATCCACATATAATAAGCAGCCAATCGGACTTGATGCCAACTTGGGAGGAAAAAAAAAGATTTAGCCATCAAAGGCACCAAATCATTTATAAACAAATTAAAGAGGATGGGAGCCAAAACACATCCCTGCCTCACCCCCTGTGAGGTGATTATTTTATGAGATATGCCCTTTCCTATCCAGTTTCACCATCAGGGAGGTGTCAAGGTGAAGATTATAAAGAAGAAGCAAGGGTCTTCTATCTATAGTAGTAGCCGTCAACTTAGACCATAATAATTGTCTATTTACAGAATCAAATGCTGCTCTAAGATCCAAAAAAGCAACAAAAAATCTATGATTCTGTTTCTTATATTTTCCTATTAAATGATACAATATTAGGCAATGATCTATTATAGACCTAGCCCTCTGGAAACCTGCTTGCTCTGGAAAAATTATTCTATTCTCTCTGATCCAGTTAGTTAATCTTAACAACAGAACTTTGGCATAAATTTTACTGGTGACACTAAGCAGACTAATTGGCCTATAATTTGATGGGTCAGCACGAGAACCTTTTTTATATATTGGGATGACTATTGCAGACCCCCATGCCATTGGAATAATCCCAGAGTTATTAATGGCCGTAAAAAGAGCAGCCAGCAAGGGGACCCACCAGTCCAAGTGCGCTTTTATGCACTCGATTTGAAGTAAATCTGGGTCAGGCACCTTATTGTTACTAAATGACCTAATATGAAATACCACCTCAGTTTCAGTGATAGCAGGCCATACAGGAATTTCCTCAGTTTTTGGTGGTAGCAAATAAGGAGAAGATGCTAAGTCAGAATAAATTTAATGAAAGTAAATTTCCCAAGTTTGGGAGGATATAGGATAACAGCAACCTATATTATCCCCAGTCAATGAACCATTAACATATCTCCAAAAAGCTCTAGAATCCTTATGCTTGCTTGCCTCCAAAAGCTTCCGCCACCGTTCCTTCAGATAAAGACATTTTTTTTTATTGAATCAACTTTTTGTAATCTTTTTTAGAGGAAAAATATTCCTGCAGTATTACTAAAGATTGTCCAGAATGATATTCCAGGTAGATAGAAGTCAATTGCTTCTTAGCTTGTCTACACTCTAAGTCAAACCAAGGCTGATTTTTGCCTTGAGCTGGGGATGACTGTGAGTTAGTTGTAAGTCTTAATATATGCTGGAAAATTTGGAAGGTCAAGCTGGTGTAAGAATCTATCATTTCCTGGTCCCCAACCCCTGCCAGAATGTTTTCCCTTAATGAAAAAGAGGTATCTGCCAACATTAAGTCATCTGATAATCGAGCAAACAAGGAGGTCCATCTAACAGTGGGGTGAAGCTCTCTCTAAGAGAAGCCATACTCAACATCCACAAGCTTATTTTTATAATCTAAATTAAAATCTAAAGAGAGAAACAATGGCTGGTGATCACTGAACATATTAATGTCTACCTTGAAGTCCTTAACACAAGCCAAAACATTAGAAATGACCGCCACATAGTCCACAGTAGGCCTTGTGGACCTATAAAAGTAAACTTGCCCAGCTTATCCTGAAACCCTGATCCATTGAGTATGCACAGAGAGATCTTGAATCAGAGAAGCAAACCTAAGCCCTGAAGTATTGATCCTAATATCCTTGGATTCCCTATCCTTTAAAACATCTTGACAAGTCGAAGATGACATTTCTTTATGTAGAGCCAGAACATCATAATTAGAACCCATTCTGGCATTAAAATCACCCAGCAAAATAAGCTGGGCCTTAGGATGTTTTATAAACAAATGTTCCAAAAAGGATTGTAAACTGTCCCATGCTCTAATATCAAAAGAACCCGCATTCCTAGGTGGAATATACACATTAACAAAAATAGTTAATGTGTTGCCCTGCTTCAAAATCAGACCCAGGGCAAACGGGGGAAGTTTTAATATAGAGCTAACCAGAGCTTCCAAATTATCCGCAACTAGACGGGCCAACTCACCCCTAGGCTGACCTCCGAAAGGGAAGGCAATAGCAGCGATAAAATAGGATTTATAATTAGTTAACTCCAAGGAAGCTGTTTCCAAGGTTTCTTGTAGAAATATTAAATTGAATTTACCAATATAAGAAATAAACTAATTGTGTATAAGATGGTTTCGCCACCCTGCAGAATTCCAGGAACAAATATTCAAATGACAAGGATCATAACACTGGTGTACTCACAAGGGAATACTAGGTTGAAAATCAGTTACAGCAACATTATCCAAAATCGTTGCACTTAAAACTACTTCCACTCGAGTTTCAATATCATGGGTAGACATTTTACCATTGCAAATTGGGGCTAAAATATCCTTAGGATTAAGAGATGATGGCACTTCTGTATCAATCATGTCAGATTCCATCAACATTGTTTTCTGCACATTATAAGTGTTCCCTGGCTCCAACTCGTTTCAAGAACAAGCAAGAGTAACTAAAGGAGAATCAGTTGGCATAACCAGGTTAAGAAGACAATCAGAAATTGGTACCACTCCTGCTGAATTATTATGATTGATACAGCCCTGCTGGTGAATTGAGTTATTTGCTATATTCAACTGAGGCAAGACATTTTGATGCGCTATGACAGATACAGTGTTAAAATCATCTGCCAAAAGCAGTCGTCGTCGGGAGTCAGTATAAACTTCCCCTATTACAACACCCAAAGAAAAAACAAATCTGCCTGAGCGAGTATTCTTTCCACCAATTGCATGGAACGAAAATTAATTACTAATCTCTGGAGATGACTGGGAGCAGGTAAAATGTGATATGAACCATTTTGCCAATGATACACATTATATCTCAGAAGAGTGGACAAGTGGTACTGAATTTTTTGCTTAGAATACCACGTTGGGAATACACCATTTGGAAGAGAATGGATGCAAAAGGAAATTGCCCTTTTGTCAATCTTTAAATCTGCATTCTTTGGTGCTGAGATATGTTTAATTCTAGTAGATGCCAGTTTCATAAGAGCCTGTACCTGGGAAGGACCTGGTTCTTCTGCTACCGAAGGCTGTATTATAGAAACTATCTCTCCTGGGGGTAAAGCTGATGCTGCCTTAATATGCTTCTGGGCCTCTTGACCAATTTTACCCGCTTTATATTCTGAGATAAATTTAGTCACTGCTCTCAGCTGGGTTTTGTGGGTGTCCAGAAGTGAAGTAAGACCTTGCAGTTGAGCCAACAGCTTCCTTATAAGATCAGCAATAAGGAAGCATTGGTTACCTAATAGTTCTAGTGAAGAAGGTTCTTCCTTAAAAGAGCCTTCTAGACTTGGTGGGTCATCCCCACTTGCCAGGGTGGAAGGCTGCAAACTGAGATCTGTTAAAGCTTCTGACAAGCAATAAGGAGGAGATAACCCCAATCTAGTAGAGGGGATCTGATTGTGGTTTCTCCTTCCTCTAATCAACCCTGGAAAGACATAAGATATGTATCCATTTTAGTAGGGGTGGGAATATCGGTATCGGATAAATCCGATACACCTGATAATCAGGTGTATTGGATTAATCCAATAAATCTGATAAGCACTGGTATCGGCATACTGGATTTTTAACATTGGCCACTTTACCATTTTTTTTAACATTGCGGCCATTGAAGTCAATGGCCGCAATGTAAAAAAACCAGTAAAGCGGCCAGTGTTAAAAATCCAGAATGCCGATACTGGTAAATCCGGTACCGGGGAGATCAGATACCGGTATATCCGGTATTCTTCCTGGTGTCTCACCCCTACATTTTAGGTTGCTTAGAAAGTGATTGACCCGTTCGTCCGGGGGAGGGAGGGGGCAGGCCCTTGTCATTTCCTTGTCGTTATAAAAAGCTACTCACAATAGTTGAAAGAAGAAAGGAGCCATCCAGGCTCAAAGCGAAGAGTCCGAGCCCCGGGGAATCCTCTAAATAGTGGCCCATCCTCCAAGGGGGACCCAACAACAAAGACAACTCAACAGCTCCTTCAAAAAGCAACCAGCCAGAGTAATCAGAACCAACAGCCGCAGCCAAACATCTTAGTTCGTTCTCCAGAGATTTCCCTCTCAACTCTTGCACCCTGCACATCTCTCCGCCAGAGCGCCGTGACATAATTCTCTCCACTAGCGATGATATCTTGAAGAGAACAGGGGGAGGGGCACTGCCACTGCCAAAAGGGCCCCAGCCCCTGGATAAATACCTGTGTGAATAGGGGGACAGCCAATGAGCTCTGGGTACTCCTAGGGAAGCTCTCCCTTCCCCCAACACTGCCCAGCTGCTACCACTCTCCTGCTCATTATTGACACTTAGTTTATTGGGCAGTGGGGAAACTGATTCCAGGAAACAGCGGGGCAAGCCAAGCAACCTACCTGACAGCTGCGTGGAGTCCCAGGCGGGGGCGGAGCTACCGGCCTATGAAACAAGTGAAAAGAGGACTCGTTAGCCTCTGGCGGTGGGAAGCTGATTCCAGGGAACAGCGGGGCAAGCCAAGTGACCTACCTGACAGTTGCGCGGAGTCCCTGGCAGGGGCAGAGCTACCGGCCTCTGAAACAAGTGAAAAGAGGACTCGTTAGCCTCTGGCGGTGGGAAGCTGATTCCAGGGAACAGCAGGGCAAGCCAAGCGACCTACCTGACAGCTGCACGGAGTCCCGGGCGGGGGTGGAGCTACCGGCCTCTGAAACAAGTGAAAAGAGGACTCGTTAGCCGGAGGTGCGCATTGAAGGGTCGCACGCAAAAGGGTGTGCGCCCTTTTGCTCACCCTTCGGCTCGACTGGACGCCAGGGGCCCGTTTGTTTTCCTCCTTTTGTTCTCCGCTTAACCTCTTGCTGCTCCGTAGTTTGCTCCTGGCTGTGTAAGGGAGAATTGTAATTTGCTTGTATTGTGATAGGGAGCTGGAGTGATTGCCCTGCCTGTGAGTATATCTGGAGTGGGTGGGGTGTCACTGTAATAATACCATCTGTGTGTGGCTTTAGTTGGGGGGTCAAGGCGTTTGGCTTTTGTTCCTTATTTCTTAGCTTGTTTTTCAGTTTGTTTAATTATTATTACCTTTTATGGCTGCTAAGTGGGGACGGGGGGAGTTAGCGGACTCTTCTTCCCCTTGCTCTAAAACGTCTGAACAGCAAAAAATAGAGGGTTATTTTAAGAAATCCCAGGCCAGTATATCTGGGGAACCTAGCTCCCATACACATACCTTGACTATGGACCATCTGCAAGTGCTGAGTCAGCCACATAATATGACTAGATATGAGATCCTGCAGCACTCTGCGCATCAACCTTCATCGTGTGTGCCAGACCTGGGTTTGCCACCCTCCTCTGATCAGTTATCGGATGGTCAGGATCCCCCGGTTGGTGAGAGGATGGCGTCTTTCCTTGCAAACCATCTTTTACTGTCAGCTGATACGCTCAAATTTGTACTTGACCGTATCACTCATCTGCAATTAGCAACTGATTTAATAAATACTAAATTAACGGAAGCCAACCTAGCAGACTTCCCACAAGTTCCCCATGTCCAACCAAACGTTCCCCTTATGAGACATTCTGGCTCTTTTACTGCTCCAGGGTTACATTGTGGGGTACCAGTTTCTCAAAAGCCCTCTGTTCCATCATTTATTGCCAGTGAAGGCGATAGTACCTTTAGGGCTTAATCCAATGTTCTTATTTTTACTATCTACCTGCCATCTGGTAGGATCAGACCAACTTGGGCCACAACTCTAGATGTGGCAGAGTACATCCGGATTTTATCCGTTTAAGAGTGACTAGGCATGCCATCATCTCTGTCGACCAGCTGCCTTCTGTGAAGGATAGGCAGGCATTAATAGTAGCCTTTGCTCCCTCTGGCCTAATTGCCGCAATACTTTCCAAAAAACACTTTTTAGAGATGAATGGTGTATTTTTCTCTCGTGTCTTCCAGCCAGCCACAAGGGACAGAGCACCTAGTTTAAATAAGTGCATAAGTGTGGTTTTAAGGGATCTTCCCTGTTCTCAGCCTCTTCTGCAGTCTTTACAGAGAAGTAAGGCTACACATGACAGTGTGAAAGTTGTCCTGGCAGGAGAGGTCTCCGCCAGAGTTAACAATAGCGCCCTAGAAGGATACAGTATGGAATTGGAGGTTGTTAACGAAAGGAAAACTACCCGTGATTTGCAGTCTAAGAGACCATCTAACTTCTTAGGTGATCCAATTACAGCTGTTACACCAGCGTCATTGGTGGAACGGCTGGAAATTGTCCAGAAACAGCTCCTTTCATTAAAGTTTAGGAACTGTGGGTTGGAAGTGGGAGTGGGGAAGAATACTGCTGAATCGCTAGCGGGCTCTTGCAGGAAAAAACAGGAATTTAGGTCATTAAGGGGAGGATCTGCCCTTGTCGGTGGAGTTATACCTGATGATTTGAGAACTGTAAATGCTCCCCTTACAAACTATGTGGAACCCTGTCCAGAAGCCCTAATTAACAACAGGCTTAGTCCTTGGGCTCCGGTTAGGCCCCCCCCCCCAGCTTATACCTGTGGGCTCGGTCGACCTCGCCCCTCAGTTGGAGGGAGTTGGGGTTGTTATCGGAAAGGGGTCGGGAATTCCATCTGTGCCTGGAGTGGGGCCGGGGAGGCTGGATCATTCCAACCTTTCAGAAATTTCTCCAGGAACTCCGCTGGCAATTTCCAGCCCTAACAAATCTCTTCCCAGTGAACATCAGTCGGTGGGTTCTGAAGATTGACTAGGTGGGGCCCTTCCACCAGGACTCTTATTGCTGTCGTGGAATTTGGTTGGGTGGAAGTCACGCTGCATGAATTTTGAATTTTTGTTGTACTTGAACCAATTTGATATAATATTGGTTCAAGAAACCTGGTTGGTAGGTATCTTAGAAGATACTACCCTCAAGGGTTTTAAATGGCTTGGGTTAGAGGCTACAGCCTCTGACTTGGGGGGCAGGCCCAGTGGAGGCCTGGCCCTATTGATTGCTGAAAACCTAAATATTAAAGTTGAATCAGTGGGCAATTATAAATCGAATTTTGTTTTGTATTATTGCCGACTATCCGATGGGTTAGAACTTGTTATCGGAAATGTTTATTCCCATTATTACTCTGATGAGATATGGTTGGTAATGACTGATTTAATAACTACCGCTCAGAGCAAATTTCCTCGTGCAGCTTTGTTCATAGGGGGGGATTTTAATACCAGGTTAGGAAGCCCGGCCCTATCTCAGGATGAACTAAGTATGGAGGGGCATGACTGTAATTGCCTGTTCCCCCTTCGCCACTCTAAAGATGTCCAGGTGGGCGGATGGAAGGAAGATATGGAATTCTTCCTCCAAAGCCTTGACCTTATAGTACTCAATGGACGTGTAAGGGGTGACGAGGAAGGAGATTTTACCTTCCACTATAGGGGTGGATCTAGCGTTATAGATTACTTTCTGACCACCCATAGTAGCCTCGAGTCTGTTATAAAACTGGAGGTCATCCCTAGGCCGGAAACGTGCCATTTCCCATTGGTGTTAGTAATTAAGAAACAGAGGGCAGGGTATATACTAGCCGATGCCGAGAAGGACCAGAGGGGGAGGGTTATAACCCGCATCAAACACTCGGCGGAGCTTGCCAGGGCATGCAATGATTTTATCAACTGCCCAGAGGTTAAGGAGAGCTATTCATCATTGCCTCTTTATGAGAAGGGGGACTTGTTATGGTATGACAAGCTTATGCATAGGTTAGAAATGATGATTACTCGAAGGGACCCTGTGGACCTCATTCACAGGAAGAATAAGATCTTCCCCTCTTGGTTTGATGGGGAATGCAGGGCCGAAAGGAGAACACTTAGAGCCTTAGCTCGGCGTCTCAAGTCTGCCCCCACAGAGAACAACCGTAGGTGGCTACAGGCTCAGAGGAAATACTACCAGAATCTTCTGATCAGTAAGAAGGAATCCTTCTGTAGGACACAGTGGCAGGAACTGCATAAGGCTGCTGTTGCCAAAAACCCACAGAAGTTCTGGTTTATGGTGCGTTCCCTTAGTAGACCAAGGGGTGAGGCCTATGCCCCACCAATAGATGCTCAAAATTGGGAGCAATTTTATGGTAATTTATACATGGACACAGTAGGTACAGATGTGTGTCTAATTAGGCAGCTTCAGCACCGATTCGAGTTATGGCCTCCAGTCTCCCCTGATCAGGTAAAAACGCTCATCATGAGTCTTAAGGGAGGGAAGGCCCCAGGTCCTGACCGGGTAACCCCTGATGTTCTCAGGTTACATCTGGATTGGTGGGCTGCTCTTTTGACCCCCCCTTTTTTCAGTAATAAATGAGACAGGAGTACTTCTGACTTCATGGTTGAAAAGTACGCTAATCCCCATTTTTAAAAAAGGGGACCCCCAACTTCCATCTAACTATTGTCCAATTAGCCTCCTCAGCACAATTGGGAAATTATACACGTGCTTTTGTTAAAACTGGAAACATGGATCAAAGAAGCTGAACTCATTGCGCCTGAGCAGGCGGGCTTTATGGTAGGCAGAGCCACTACTGACCATGTGCTGATTTTGTCAGCTTTAATCACCAAATATACAGCAAACAAAGGGAAGCTTTTTCTGGGGTTCATGGATTTGGAGAAGGCCTTTGATTCCATCACGAGAGAACGTTTATGGTTCAAGCTTGGCCAGCTCTCCATTGAACCCCATTTGCTGTATCTGCTTGTCCCGTTACATTCAGGGACACGCTCCAGATTAAACGTAGCCCTTCGGGTGAGTTATCTGCACCAGTTTTAGTGAAGAGGCGGGTTAGGCAGGGTTGCCTTTTGATCCCAGCACTTTTCAACCTATATTTGAACGATGTCATTCAATACGTGAAGGGCGGAGATACTCACGCGCCCCTTTTGGGACAGCGGCATCTGCCTATTATGCTTTATGCGGACGACACTGTTCTTGCGTCTCAGACTTGGATTGACCTTAGGAGGCAGTTGGGGGCTTTTGGGGACTATTGTCTGGCAGAAAATTTGAACATCAATTATCAGAAATCGAAGATTCTTGTGGTTGGCCAGAGAAGATCTAAACCCTTATATTCTTGGCATTTAAAAGGGGAATGCATTTCACAGGTGACCCAGTTCAAATACTTAGGGGTCATCTTTGACACCAACGCCAAGTGAAACTCCCATTTTGACCATGTGAAATCCCAGGCTAGATGTTCCTTGGTGGCGATTCTTAAATTTTATCATGTACAAAGCGGGAAAATGATAGCACCAGCCCTCGCTCTTTTTAAGGCTAAAGTTCTGAACCAGACCTTGTATGCAGCCCCGGTATGGTCTCCGGCCTTAATGGACAAACTTGAATGTCTCCAGAACCGTTTTTTGGCTTCTTTGTTAAGTATCCCTGGTAGTACTCCTCAGATACTTCCTAGATCTGAAACGGCCTCTCTGCCTGTGAAGGCGCAAGCTCTCCAGTTGATTATAAATTACTGGATGAAGGTGGTCGGGCCTTCTAAGATGGAAAACCCTCTGTTGGTTATGACCCGAGATACAGGGCTGCTTAACCCCTGGCTTACCCAGGCAGTTTGCCTGATTCATCTATTGGGGCTTTCCCCGGAGGTGTGGGGGAGAGTTGGCTCAAAAGCCTTTAAAAATCTGGTTCGGCAGAGGATCAAAGATCAATGACTCCAATCGGAAGGGGCTCTGTTAGTCTCACAGAAGGTCGCCCTGGTTATGGTGACCTATTATGAGTCACACCCAGATTCTTTCTACCTCTTTAAATGGTCAGACCCTGCAATAAGAACTGCATTCACCAGAATGCGCATGCATAACTTTCCTTCTGCTTCCGTAGAGGGAAGGTATAAGGGTACTCCTCATGAACTCCGGAAGTGCCAGTTGTGTGAAAGTGGCAAGGAAGATACGGTAGCTCATATTTTGCTAGATTGCTCTGCATTGTCGGGGCTAGGAGTTAAATATCTGCAGCCCGCCACACTTGACCTGCAGTGGTATTCCAGGCCCAGGCTACTTAGACATCTGCTTGGCCCCTCGGACTCTCCCACAACGAGGGCAGTTGCAGTTTTCGCCCGATGTGTAATATCATTACGGGAATCCCTTTTAGCAAAGGGTGGGACTTAGAGATCGAGCCAAACCTAATGACTGGGTGGAGAATGGCTATGTTCCTAGTGGCCAATGCCGCTTGACAGATAGCCGATGCCTTCTTAGTATATGATGTGATCCCCGTGGGACCCTATGGGTTGGCTTCATAGACTGCCCAAGAGAGAGATTCTGGAATCTAAGCCTTTATCTCTCTTAGGGAAATTGTTCTAGTGGTTTATGCACTTTTTGTGATTTTGCTGTTGATGGTTGTATTCGTTTTGCTTCTTTTGTTTTAAATGCTGTATATTGTAATAGCTGAGGCTAAACAATAAAATATTTATTTATTTATTGGGCAGTTTGCTCCCTGCTGTCTGCATTCTGTGATTGGTGTGATGGGATTCCTATGTTCTAGCAGGGGCTGGACTGGCTCCTGGGAAGGATGGGGTCAATGGCTGCTGTGGCTTCTTGTTTCCATGGTTTCCACAATTGTGCGTCATGGCAGAGGTAGGCTACTGGACGAGGTTTGTTGTGGGGGCCTGCAGGGCAAGGGAAAGGAAGAACAGTTGTTTGTGTGCTGTGTTTCTGGGACTGGTCTGTGTCGGGAGGCGTGTGTGGCAGCTGCCTCCATGGCTGTGGAAACCACACTGTAAGCCACACTGTAGACTACAGACACACACACACCCATCAGCTTACTCATTTGAAAACACTCTTTGTAGTAGGGTTGGGACTATCAGTATTGCCGAGAACCGAGAGTGGCCAATAATGGCCATTTTGGTTCTAATCCAATTCTCGGTGTCGGCAATATAGGTTCTTTTACATTATCGGTATCCGTATCGGATTATTGTTAAAGATCTGCTAACAATAGATTCGATTGATCCAATAAATGGAGATCCAATACCAATATACAACTGATATCAAGAATTTGCCCAAACTCCTATCCCTATTTTGTAGTATCTCTGACCCCTCATGTCATATCTGAATGAGCCCCTAGACTCTAGAGTTTTAAGACTGGTGGCTGCTGGACTGACAGTGGTGGTGAATGCAAAGTAGATTATGGATCTTTTCACACCATGATGCTTATTCTCCATTCACAATTCTCAATCCTTCAACACCCCTATTATTCCATATAGCCTCTCGCCACACACACTTTGCTCGCTGACTCACAGACACAAATTTCCCTCCCCTAGCTTTGTTCTTTTCACTTCCATAGACATTCCTACCCCTTTTGTTCACTCTGAGTGAAAACAGACATGACGCTAACCACCCTTTAACCACCCTTGGTGGTTATTTGTGCATGTTGCAGGGCTATATTGGTGCCCTATGCAGCCCTGAAACATACATAAATGATCACCAAGGGTGGTTAAAGGGTGGTTAGCGTCATGTCTGTTTTCACCCTCTGTCTCCATTACATATTAATTAGGGCCACAGAGTGATGGCAGGTGTAGGTAGAGTATGGCCACTATAAGTCTTGTGCTCTTTCTTAATTTGAGGCCTGTGTGGGTATTTTCAGACGTGACAGGGCCGATATTAGCCCCGTCACGGAATCACCCATTGATCCTCCGCCGGGATCAAAATGGCCATCAAACAGACGTGCTGGCTGATCCCAGCAGGGAATTGGGGGAGGGGTGGGGCTGCACGGCTCAATGTGCGGCCGCACAGCCCGCCCCCCCATGCTCCCCCAGTCACCTGCCCTCCAGGAGACGGGCAGGCGCTGCGGCCAATGTAGCTGCAGCGCCTGCCACCCCTCCCGGGGCATTGACCATGGCCCGGAATCCTGCCGCTGATTCCAGGCCGTGGTCAGGGGCCAGACGAGACGGTCCCCTTGATCACGGGTGGAAATCACATTCAACACGCAAACGGAGATGGTCTGGCCAGGACCTCCATTTGCGTGTTTATTGTGATTCCCCCCCATGATTCACGGGGGTGAACATCTGGTGGGGAGCTTCCGTTCCCCCAAACAGATGATACGGGACCATGATCACCATGTGGGTATTTACCATGGTTCACCATGATCTCATAACGTCTGAAAATACCCTGTGTGTGACTTAATCTGCTTTTATTGACCTGCTCTCATGTTTGGAACTTTGTTGTTTTCTTCAGAGGCTGTTGCTTATTGTGGTTATGGAATGAATGTTGTGCCTTCTAATGTATGGTTTGTCTTTGTTGTATTTATATTTTTATGAACAATCTGTCGTCTTGTCTGTTTACCATGAACTTTTTGGCCAGGGCAATAGCCAGTGCCTAATAAACTTTGATTTGATTTGATTTGAATTGGGGCTGAAATGAGAAGCATTTTTTTTCCTTGTGAAAATATCACGAGAATTGAGAATTGTCAGCAAGATGTCAGTACAATCTTGATAACAGACCAAGATTTCGGTCGAGATTTTTTTCTAAAAATACTGTTTACTATTTATCATTTACCATTACAATTTACTTCAATGTACTGTTTACTGCATACCAATTTACTGTGTACCACTTACCATGTACCACCTTCATCCCGGTAATGCACATGCACAAATGCCAATTGGCGCATGCGTACTACTGGCATGAACATGGTACACGGTAAGCAGTACACAGTAAATTGGTATACGGTAATGGTAAATTGCAGTAAACAGTAACAGTAAATGATAAATGGTAAACAGTATTTCAAGAAAAAATTCTTGGCCAAAAAATATTGAGGATCAGTATCTTTCTTTATTATTGTTTCTTGCTTAAAACAAGTTGAGAACCATGATTCTTGACAAAAAACAAGGAAAAATCAAGATTGAGTTTCAGCCCTACTATTAATTCTCTCAGCACAGGAAATAGAACGCTAATATTTAACACCAATCCCCCTTTGCCACGTTAATTTAGCCAGCAGAGGAAAGTGATAAACATTTGAGCAAATTGACATTCAACCCTTTACAAAGCTTATTGCAAATACATACATGTTTGTGTGGCTACTCTAGTGAAGAGTCTCCCCACCTGTGTCCATGAATTAGCACTGGTTGGTTGCCATGTTTTTTGGATATAGGTGTGAATGGGTCTCCCAGACACCATTCCACATTTTCTGTCTTCCTCAGCCTCTGTAGGTTCTTCTTATAGGTTCTTACTCCTGCTGGTATATCTTTTTTCCAATCAGAAGAGAACTGTAAGCAGGACATCGGGCAGAATGTCCTGTCTTCTGTAAAGCCAGTTAATACTCTTTGCAGATGGAAAGACCAGCTTCCTCCTGTCTGCCTATCACTCATTGCTCAGGGGGGCACCAAGGCAAGTGTTGACTTCTACATCATTGCTACTGCCATGTGGTGGCCAATTCTTATAATGGCCTGTGATTAAAAATAAAAAGATTTAGCCCATCATTTAACTGAAACCGATTGGGAGCCACTATTCTGCTAGAACGTTTGCCTCCCATGTTTGTTGAGTATTGAAAAGACACCTAGCATGTTAGTGATGTATCAGTAAGATGAATGACCAAGTTCTGCTTTCAATTTCACAGTAGCAGTCCTGGTGGTTTCAAATGGAATTTCGGCAGTGTCACTGAGAAAAAAAATCAGAAGGCTTGACAAAAGCTTTCTGGCTTTTTTTTCATAGCCTTTATTTTTATTTATTTAAAACATCATTTATAAACTCTTGGTCCAGCTTCAAATTATCTTGTGGTTTTAGGTGAAATAATGTGTGGCCTCTCCATCTGAAAGGCATCTGTTTGAACAGTTTAGAAAGCCTTGGGAATGAAAGAATCAGTTTTGTAAAAATTTCACAGCATCAATGAAAGCTTTTGGGGACATCAAGAAATGGATGTTATTAAGAATGCTTATTAAATTTCTGCTTCAGTTCAGGTGGCCGAGTACAGCATAGGTAACTCGTTACCCCAGGAGGATTCTAATTCAGAAGCATTTTACTAGTGAACTGCTGTAACAAAGGAAAGCTATATTAAAGTGTGCATTAGAGATTTTAGTTATTATAAATTACATTATTTGAAATCTCATTTAGAACCAGGAACTAAAATGATGTTGGAAGGATCAGAGGATTAATTCTTCCTGAACAATAGACTGTCACTGATCACTCTGTAAAGTAATTATGCCAAATTTAATTATAATACAAGCTCATTGTGTGATAGTTGTCGCAAGCCCAAAAGAGAGTTTAAAAAGGTGTCACACAAATGTATGGACTAGCTTTGGGAGCATAGTGGCAAATTACACATTTTGTAATTGAGTACAACTTAATACCAGGCTTTGTTAATTAAGGGTTTGGGGTTGTGTGGGGAGAGGGCTGGTTGGCATGTACTCTGTTTCCTATTTTAAAATACTTTTCAGTGTCATCAATGTAATGAAACTAACTTGTTCCCATTCATGGGTACTGGTATATTTTTATTCTTAAATTTCTCCTATTTATTGTACATTGAAAAGATCCAAAAATCTTAGTGCTGTTATAGCTAGTAGCAGCTAAATGGTCACAAGGCCAGGAACAGTATCCCCTTCGTAGGCATAACCAATCGCTTCAGGAAGCAATAGTCTCTCTTAACCAACATATTCCTATTGATGGTGTGTTAGTTAACACAACCAGTGAACCCCTGCATTTTCACTTCTAGTGCCTCCTCATGGTTTTTGTAGGCTCTGTTCTTCTTTGATATTTGCCATGTTCATTACTGCTTGATGTACTATAGGACTGAATTTTGTCCTGCCGGTCACAGGGTGATTTCAGACATGACGGGGCGGCATTCGCCCCGGCCCGGCGGCGGGGAATCTGGGGGAGGGGGCGCTACGCGGTGCAATGTGTGACCGCACAGCCCCGCCTCCCCATGCTCCCCTGGCTGCCTGCCCTCCTGGAGACGGGCGGGCGCAGCGGCCAATCCAGCTGCTGCGTCCGATTCCCGCCCGTAGTCCAGGCCATGGCCCGGAATCGGCGCCGGTAACAGACGTTACCGGCCACTGATTCCGGGCCATGGTTCAGCTAACCACGCTTTCGGAGATGGTCCCCAGACCATCCTCGAAAGCATGGTTATTTTGATTCCCACTGGAGGTTCACTGTGGTGAACATCTGGTGGTAATCAAACAGACATTACAGGATCATTCCCCACCACAGGGTATTGACTGTGGTTGAGTGTGATCTCATAATGTCTGAAAATACCCACAGTGGTTATAGAAATAATGGATTCATGTGAATGTATGTAAATAGTAAAAAAAATTCAATTAAAAATACGCCCATAATTGATTTGAGAGTTATGTTGCTGCCTATTAATAGTCCAAGAGAATGTTCTTTTCTTGCAAAGATGTTTCCTGGGATAGAAGTGGCGGAACCAAGGATGTGTGGCACCTTTTCAAGCTCTCGTTTGTGTTTACAATGACTATCATATAATGAGCTTGTATTATAATTAAATTTGGCATAATTACTTTAAAGTGTGATCAGCGATGTATAGCATGCAGTTTCAAGATCATGAAAAAAATTGCTGTACAATCATCAATTTGTACTTAGCAATAACAGTTAAACTTGTCAGTACTCAGAAGGAGTAGTCTTTCTATTGTTGATTATATTTGTCTATACATTAGGAAGGCCACATGACACATTATCCCACATTGGGCAACTTTACCCCATATTAGCCTGCGATGCAGCATACAGCATGGTCAGCGGCCGCCAGATGTTTGTCCAATTCCACCCTGGGGCTGGCAGCTGGCTGCTACACCATACATACACTGAAGCAGGTTGTTGACGTGCTGCATGTTACTGTTGCCCCATCTGGGCAAATACATTTGGGATAAGAGGCTGCCTTTCTTTCTTGTTGGCCCGTGCATCCCTGCCATGAGACAAGGTCTGAGGATGGGGCTTGGAGGAGCGCGCTCTCCCTAGCCGCAAAAAAGCTGCTGGGGAGGGAGAGTGATCTCCCGATCACCTGTTATGTAGGAGGGGAGAGTGCACGCAGTCATCCAGAGGACCCCTGCCCTATGATCAGCTGTTTGGTGGGTAGGGAAAGCATGCACTCTCCTCCGGGCCCCTTCTCCCCCCGATTAGCAATTTGGCAGGCAGAGAGAGCGTGCACGCACTCCCCCCGCCCCCCGCCATCAGCTGTCTAGTGGCAGCAGGTCTGATCCTGTAGTGTAACAGATGTCCAGCCCCATTTGGGCAGCTCCTCAGCCCAACCCATTGCAAGGGGGCCTGGGGCCTGGTTTGCGGGGGGGGGGCTGGGGCCTGGCTAGGCTGGACTTGCGTGGGGGCCTGGCTGGGCTTGCGGGGGGGCCTGGCTGGGCTTGCAGGGGGGCCTGGCCTGGCCTGACTTGCATGGGGGCCTGGCCTGGCTTGGCTTGGCTTGCGTGGGGGCCTGGTGCCTGGCCTGGCTGGGCTTGCATGGGGGCCTGAGTGGTAGGAATTCTGGTATCAGTTCTCCCCTTAGTCTTCCCTTTGCTAAGCTAAACACAGTGCCTGTGGAATACTAGTGCAGCTGGTGTAGGAATAAAGAAGTCTTACTGTAGGATGCATAGCAAGGAACAGAGTGATTTTCGGTTGGGGGGCACTGAGCACTGAAACGGAGTGATTTGGGGAGCCAGAGCACTGAAATGAGGGCCAGTACCCCCACCAGTGGCAGTCTCCCTCCTGCCATCCCCCCATAACCTCCCACTCACCCCTGCCAGGCTGCTGAGGATCTGAGTACAGGGACTCAAATCTGGTGCACTCTGCCCGCCCCAAGCCACGCCCCCTTGTCCCATTTCCGCACGGCGGTGGCATCCAAAGTGGTAGATCATGCAGAGAGGTTATGGACAGAGTTTTCCTGATGAACAGCTAAAAAGCAACACCCACCCCCCCCCAACACACACTTCCTGCCTACTCTGCAAGCCTTCTTAAGAGTCTGTTAAGTGCAGTTAGCACATTGGTGTGAACAGCTTAACTATTCAAATCCAGCACTCAGTCCTAAATAAAAAGTGTACAGGCTGGGGTAGGGTGGAAATCCTGCTAAGCCAAACATCCATGATGCTTTTCGCTTAGGACTGAAGGCTGCCTTTGAACCACTAAGCCGACCTATGCAGGAAGAAACGCAAATTGGTTAACTGCCACACAGTAGACATAAGTTGCTTGCCCACATTCGGGTTTTTATGTGAGATTGATTCTCATGTGAAAACAGAACTAGCATGAGATTCCAGCATAGCTGCATGCCCATTGCCCACATTAATTTAATCCATGGTTAACATCCTTTATTAAAAATACCAGATCCGTGCCCATGTTAAACGCCCCCAGGGACCCCCTGGTGGGTGAGACACTAGGGGGTTCCCTAGGGCGGGAGACCTGTACTCCAGTCCTCTGCTGCCAGGGAACCTCCTACGGAAGCAGTGCCCAGGCAAAACCCCTTTGCCAAGCGTGGCAAGAGGCATGGATCCTCCCTCCCTTCCTTCCCCACCTGACACTAGTAGCAGCGTTGTGCATCGGGGGGGGGGGGGCCCTGCTTCCTTAGGGGTTCCCTGGTGGGGGAGCGGTTGGGTATCCATACCCCAATCCTCCCCCAGTGGACCCCCTAGGGAAGCAGCACCCCCTCCCCCTTTGCCCAGTGCTTCTACTAGTGTCGGGCAGGGAGAGAAGGGAGGGAGGATTCAAGACTCTAGCTGAGCTTGGCAAGGGTGCCTGGGTGCCACTTCCCTAGGGGGTTCCCTGGTGTGTGTGTGTGGAGGGGGTTGGGACCTGTACCCCAGTCCCCCTCTGCCAGGGAACCCCCTAGGGAAGTGACTGTGGTGTAGGGATGGGCGAACGTGGTTCGGAAGTTCGAAGTTTGGACCAAACTCAACCAGTTCGGTCGACAGAACCGAACTCAATTTTCGAACCAAACAGAATTTCCGAACTCGGCTCTGTTCGCCCATCCCTAAAAGATAATATTCCATTTAGTTCAATGGGGTTTGAATTTCCAAACTCTGTTCGGAAGTTCAGAGTTCGGACTGAACTCGAATAGTTCGGTTGACCGAACAGAACTTCCGACCGAACTCGATTTTCAAACCAAACCGAATTTCTGAACTCGGTTCTGTTCGCCCATCCCTACTGTGGTGGCACAGTAGGGGGTACTATGCAGCTGAGCCACACACCTCACTGTACTGGCCAAAAACTGACCTTGGGGCTCCCACAGAGGCAAGAATGTAGCTAATTACCCACCTGTTGGCAACCCCCAAAATCTTTGGTTCCTGCTACCACAATTCACCTCAAAAATTCACACAGTCTGGGATATACAAACTCCAGGTTGTTACACCCTTGCAGCTTCCCAAGGGAACCTCTGTTTCTGATTCCCCTTCTCTGACCTTCTACCCTTATGTGGAACAGAGACCCTTGGTGGAAGACGGAGGTGATGCTGGTGGGTAAGGTGATGGAGTTAACTGCCTCCATCATTGATGGGGTCTGTCCTCCATTGGTTTCCCCAGGTGCAGAGTCTGAGGGTACTCCTTGATGGGCAGCTCCACCTGGATGCTTAGGTGGGGGTTGTGACAAGGGGTGCCTTTCACCAACTAAATCTGGTATGTCGGCTTAGGCCATATGTTTCGGACTCCGACCTGGCCACCATCATCTATGCTTTCATCACCTCGAGACTAGACTATGGTAACACACTCTACATGGGGCTACCCATGGTGATGGCTCGGAAGCAGCAGCTGGTGCAAAATGAGGTGGCCTGTCTTTTGGTGGGACTGGGCCACCGGGAGCACATTACACCAGTGCTCTGTTCTCTGCATTGGCTGCCGATAGTCTTTCGAGCCCAATTCAAGGTGCTGGTTTTAACCTATAAAGCCCTAAATGGTCTGGGTACTGTCTATCTGCGGGACCACCTCACCCCCCGGGTACCGGAAAAGCCCCTGCAGTCATCAGGGGATGCCCTTCTTGTGGTCCCCCGAGTCTTCTGGGGGGCCATGCAGGGGAGGGACGTTCTTGATGGCCGCACCGAGGCTGTAGAACTCCCTTCCAGTGGGGATGCATCTAGCCCTGGACCTCCCCTCCTTTTGAAAAAGCTGTAAGACTTGACTGTTCCCTCCAGTGTTTGGTGGGGGAGATGAGGAGAGGGTGGGAGAGGAGAGGGATGGGGGGGAGTGATATGTTTTTATAATTTTATGGTTTTATAATTGTTATATGTTGTTGTAAGCCACCCCGAGCTGCCTGTGGCAGGAGGGGTGGGATATTAAATCTTTTAATAAATAAAAATAAAATAAAACCCAGGAGTGATTAACTTGGCCAGAAGCTGCCCTGGCTAAAAGTGCCTGTGGGGGGTTCCTCTTTTTAGAGTGAACCTTTCTCTCTCTTGGTAGCTGTGCCCTTCAGGCTTTACCATGAGTGTGCGCACGTGTGCGCACGCGCACACACACACGCGCGCGCCTAGTGGAGCCAAAAGAAAACAAGCTTAGACTTTACTGGTAAGGTAAGGAAAAAGGGGTACAAACCGATACTAGGGAGAAAGGGTAGGATAAGCACTTGCTCAAGTCCAGAGTCCTGTCTTTGGGGTATGGTTGCCCCTTTTAGAATTTGCATCTGTCTAAACGTCCCTTGTTCAGGCAGGCAAGATGGTCCCTTGTTACTTGCAGTTTTTCTCCATGTGTTGAGAATGGTGAGGTTACAACCATGTGGGGCACAGTCTTTAGTTCCTTCCAACTGGCAGAGGTCTAGAGGTTGCTAAGGTCAGAGGCAAGAGGGAGCATGTGGGCAGTCTCTGTCCTATCCGATCTCTGCTTGGATTGGTGCATGGGAGGTCACTTGATCTATGTCCAAGTCAGGGGGCAGAGAGTCTAACCAGTCAAGGTGGAGTTACCTGTGGATACCTGAGCCATGATGACCTCACCAGCTAGGAGTCCCGCCTGGTTCAGGAATGTGGCTAGGTTTCCATGTGCTCACAGACACAGGTACTCTGAGCAGAAGCAAGGCAAAGCATGAGGCCTTTTGCCCCATTGTTCCTTTTCAAACGGACCGTGGAGGCGCCATGGGTGGAGTTGGCGGTGCGTGTGCAGGCCAAAACATGGATGCACACCCATCTCCATGCATGGAAGCACCTCCGTTTTTCCCAATGCCTCTGTGGGATTGGTGGGGATGGCGGGAACGTGGGAGCGTGCACGCACCTCCAACCATTCCCACCAGTGGTCACACGGACATCCCCCTCACCCGTGAAGTCGCACACATGGGCAAGGGGGGAGGGGCATCCATGTAAAAAGAGCCATTGACATCCAGGCAAAGCCCCCTTGCCAAGCGCTTATTTTCAGCCCTGTCATTCGTGATGGAACTACCGCACTAACGATTGAAAAAAAGGGCATTACCGTGTTACACAATCTCAGGATAGATACAATTTAACATGAGATTGTGTGACGTGGGCAAGTGGCCTTAGTGGGGCTTTCACAGCAGCAGCTCCAAGGTATCATGAAGTTTGAATGTGGAAGATGGAGTTATCCCAACCGGGTGGACGGTGGGGGATGGTTGGAGGAGGTATGGTGTTGGGGGGTATGGAGCTGTGGGGTTTTTAGGGAAGAGCTTTTAGTCAGGGTGGTTTAGGTGGTTATAGTTTGGGGGGAGGGGTTCTGTTGGAGGGTTGAGGGATGCTTTTCATCCCCAGTAAGAGGGGGAATGGAAGGGACTGGGTTAGGGAGGATGGGGTTTTCCTCTCATTGTCTTTGAGGGAGGGGGGTTGATTTGCTTTGGGAGGGGTGTGACTGCCCCCTGTGAGAGGGAGGTATGGGGGTGGGGGTCCCTCTCACCTGCCGGGCGGAGCAGCCTCCAGGGGTGGTGGTCTGGAGAGCGGACTGGAGGGCACAGCCATTGGGGTCATTCTGGGTCAGGGAAATTATGGTCCATCTGGGAGGTTGGTTAAAGCTGTGAGAAAGGACAGATGTTTGGTGTCCGTCCCTCTCACTAGCCTCCAGTGAGGTGGTTGTTGATCGGAGGGCCCCTGGCCCTGTTTTGATGCTGTTTAATGCAAGGTCGGTTGCAAATAAGTCAACAATGGTCCGGGAATTAATTCTGGACCAGGCAGCCAACCTTGTGTGTATTACGGAGACCTGGATGGAGACCTGGATGGACACTGAGTCAGGGCCTATGTTGTCTGACCTTGTTCCAGTTGTGTACTCCGTGCAGCACAAGACTCAGCCAGAGGGGCGGAGGGGATGGTGTGGTGTAGCCATGGTTTTTAAGGACACATGGTCTGTGAGGAGGTATCCTGTGCAAACTATTCCTGGTATTAGGGCTGCCATCTGGTGATTGATTTGGCTGGAGACAGATTAAGGCTGCTGCTTGTATACCACGCAGCTACCTGTAAATATCGAACAAATTTTTAAGAGCCTTGCTAAGGGCTTCAGAGGGCAGTCCAGGTGTAGTTATCCGCCTGGAGCTTGGACAGCGGAGGTGGTCCTTTAGGGCATGGGAGAGGGCCCATAAGATGTGGTTTAGGATCGAAAATCCAGTATCTGGAGGTTTGCTCCCTTTTCTTATTAAAGATCCTTTTAGGAGTACATGGAAACAGAAAGTGGAATGTCATCTGTCTCATATGGGCCTCCCAAGGGCCTATGTATTATCCAAGGCACCCTTGTTTGCTCAAGCAGAGGTTAGGATTCAATGGCAGGATATTCATTTGCAGCAAGAGTGGGAAAAGTAGGGTCCATCTCCCACCTGAGTCTTTATTTTAGTGTGGCACCAGGGAAGGACTCCATGGCTTGTTATCTTGCTGCTGATTATTCAGCTAGGGGGAAGTGGTTAATGATGGCAGCAAGGGGGAAGTGGTTAATGATGGCAGCTTCCAACCCAATTATTGGAGGGTCGGTTTAATAAAACCCCGGTGGAACAAAGAGTTCCAAAATGCTCTAGGGGAGTTATCCTCCGAACTCAATGACCATTCACTCAATGACCTCATGGCTTTTTGGAACACCTTTCTAACTGAGGCCATTGACCAAACCACTCCTAGGCCTCCGCTCCCTGATCGCTGACACCACAGGTCTCACTGGTTTACGGAGGAACTGCAGCGGATGAAACGAGAAGAGCGGTGGTTAGAGCGATGATGGCATTGTTCTCGTGCTGAAGCCGAGCGATTGCAACATAGAGTCAATTTATGTACCTATGCCGTGGCTGTGTGGGCAGCAAAAAAGAGGTTCTTTGCTGCACTCATAACATCCACAAAGTCATGTCCAGCTGAGCTGTTCTGTATAGTAAAGGGGTTGGTCAGTCCAGGCTCTCCCTCTGCCTGGAACTGGAATTTTCCAGTGTTTGCTGTGACACTTTTGTTGACTTTTTTGTGGATAAAATCACCCAAATTCACCATGACTTCGACACTGCATTTGTGGCAGTGAGAGAACCAAAGGTAATGGAGGCCCCGTCTTGTCCTATTTTGTGGAATCAGTTCCAGTGAATATCACTCGCTGATGTGGCGGATGTCTTGGAGGGCTGTCAGGGCCACCTTTTGTGAATTAGGTCCATGGCTGTCCTGGCTGGTTAAGGCCAGCCAGGAGATGTTTGGGCCATAGGTGGCTGAGGTGTTTAACACTTCCCTTAGGGAGGGCAGGGTTCTGGACCACCTCAAGGAGGTGGTGGTGCAGCCTCTGCTTGAAAAACCATCACTGGACATTGACTCCCTGGCCAGCTATCAGCCTGTCTCTAACCTTCCCTTTTTAGGGAAGGTTGTGGAACGGGTTGTGGCTCGGCAGCTTCAGGAGCATCTGGACCATGTCAGATTTCTGGATCCCTCGCAGTCCAGGTTTTGTCTGGGCTTTGGCATTGAGATTGCGCTTGTGGATTTGGTCAATGACCTTCACTGTGAGTTGGACCAGAGTCGTTTGACCCTGTTGATCCTGTTAGATCTATCATTTCAGCTGTGTTTGATACCGTTGATTATAAGGTGTTGGTGACTTGCTTGCGAGACTGAGCGGGGGTGGGCGGAACTGTTCTTGAATGGTTCCGCTCTTTCCTGGCCGGGAGAACTCAGCATGTGGTGTGGAGGAGTTGTTAATTTTCTCCCCAGGACCTCATATGTGCAGTCCCTCAAGGCTCTATTTTGTCCCCTCTCCTGTTCAACATGTATATGCAGCCATTGGGTGAGGTCATTCGAGGGTTTGGTGTGTGGTGCCATCAGTATGCTGATGACACCCAACTTTACCTGTCTTTTTCAGCTGACCCAGACCCGGCAGTCTGGCGGCTGTGGGGGGACTGGATGAGGCCAAATTGTCTGAAGCTGAATCCTGACAAGATGGAGGTGATACTAGTGGGTAAGGCTGAGGGAGTGGTGGCATCCATCATTGATGGGGTCTGCCCTCCATTGGTTTCTGAGATCCGTAGACTGGGGGTGATCCTTGAATCACGGCTCCACCTGGATGTCCAGGCGGAGGCCATGGCGAGAGGAGCATTTCACCAGTTACATCTGGTGCGACGGCTTCGGCTGTATGTCTCCAACACTGACCTGGCCACCATCATCCATGCCTTCATCACCTCCAGACTGGACTACTGCAACGCGCTCTACATAGGGCTATCTTTGGTGATGGTCCGGAGACTGCAGCTGGTGCAGAATGCAGCAGCCTGTCTCCTGACAGGACCGGATCTCTGGGAGCACATTACACCAGTTCTTTGTTCTCTGCACTGGCTGCCTATAGTGTACTGGGCTCGATTCAAAGTGTTGGTTTTGACTTATAAAGACCTAAACAGCCTGGGCACCACGTACCTGCGAGACTGCCTCACTCCCCGGGACCTGTATCGGCCCCTGTGGTCGGCCAGGGATGCCTCCATCAGAGTCCCTCGTGTATCCCGGGTGGCAACGATGTGGGGGGGCATTCTCAGTGGCCACACCACGGCTGTGGAACTCCCTCCCGACGGAGGTCCATCTGGCTCCAGACCTCCCCTCTTTCCAAAGACAGTGTAAGACCTGGCTGTTCCGCCAGGCATTTGGCGAGAGGAATGGGTGGGTGGGGGCAGTTGGAGGAGGGTGGTGTCTGTGACTCTGCCTATGTTCTGTGGTTTTAAATTAAATTTTTATATTGTATTTTTTATTATGTGTGCTTTTATTGTATTTTATTGTGTTGTAAGCTACCCTGAGTTGCCTTGGCAGGAGGGGACAGCTAAGAAATCTAGGTACTAAATAAATAAATAAATAAATAAATAAATGTAACAGTTGGCTGGGAGGTACAGGGTGAGAGCAGTTTGGCCCAAAAGGAAACTCTGATTAAGTTTGACTTACATGGATTCCACTGTATACTATAGTATATGACAACAATGAACATAAAAAGAGGGATATTTTTAGCAAGAAAAGTTTGAACTGATTCTATCTTGTTTAACTTTGTATCACTCAGCAGGATGAAGCCAATGTTCTCCTACAACTGAAGGAGCTGTCCCTAATCAGGAGATGATTCTTGGAATGCCATGTAGATAGTCTGCTGGGTGTCACATGCTATTGTCTGCACCAGGCACAAAGCATTCAGAGCAGTTCAGAGTTCCTCCAGACAGCCACATAACGGCTGCTCTTTCAAATGCATATTGTATGAAAGCAGTCACATGTTTTCCTGACCATATGTAAAAGAAATTTAGGTTAAAGCCATGGATACTAAACAACATCCCTCTCTTATTCCTTGGCCCAGTAGGAAATGGCATAGCTAGGTTATATGGCCCTGGGGAAAATCAAAATACTGCACTCCATACCAACCCAGATGGGGGCAGGGAGGAGGCAAGGCATGGGGGCACCAATGCAGTGGGAAGCCAGGGCATTGGGAGCAGCAGTGTGAGTGGGGAGCAAGGCACTGGAGCAGACAAGGGCATGGAGAATGCTGCGGGAGGGGAGAGGAGGCACGAGAGTAGACAAAGTGAGATGCTGGTGTGCTAGAGCAGGGAGATGGGGCAGGGGGGAGTGGAGGGGTGAAGTGTGGCACTAGGATGGGGAGTGGAGGGGTAATGCTTTGCATGTTAGGTATGGGTGAACAGATTGCGGTTCGGGTTTGGTTGTTCGGTTTGGTTCACTTCGGTTCGCCCATTCGGTTTGGCTGTTCGGTTCAGTCGCTGAGTTTGGGTTCGGCCGTTCGTTTCGGTCGTGTTCATTTTGTTTCGGGCATTCGGAAAAAGTATGGGAGCCCTGTGCAAGGAATGATGGCCCCAGACCCATGACGTTGGGTCCTGGGGCTAGAGTGACAGCTTCTAGATATAGGCCACAGCCCTCCCTGCCTGTAACGTAGGCCCCAGAACTCTGGTGGCGGGTCCTGGGGCTGGAGTGGCTGTTTCTTGATACGGTGGAATGACATCATCTCTGTGCGAGGAATGATGGCCTCAGACCCATGACGATGGGTCCTGGGGCTAGAGTGGCAGCTTCTAGATATTGGCCACAGCCCTCCCTGCCTGTAACCTGGCCCCAGAACCCTGGCGGTGGGTCCTGGGGCTGGAGTGGCTGTTTCTTGATGCAATGGAATGACATCGTCTCTGTGCGAGGAACGATTGCCCCAGACCCATGTCAGTGGGTCCTGGGGCTAGAGTGGCAGCTTCTAGATATTGGCCACAACCCTCCCTGCCTGTAACATAGGCCCCAGAACTCTGCCGACGGGTCCTGGGGCTGGAGTGGCTGTTTCTTGATGCGGTTGAACAATGGCTCTCTGTGAGTCGAATGACAGGCCCCAGAACCTGTGGTACAGACAGCATGGGTGGCATTGGCAGCAGCAGCAGACATTGGATTGCCGGGGCACAGGACCCGTGACATGGACAGCAGAGGCAGCATTGGGAGTAGCAGCGGCAGACATTAGGTTGACCAGGCACAGAACCCGTGGAACAGCAGAGACAGCAGCAGCAGGATTTGCCTATACAGAACACCCATGGAGCTAGGATGGTTGGATTTGCCAGGGAATAGCTCCCATACAGCAGCAGACATCAGCAGCAGGATTGTGTGGGCATATTTGGATTGGCCAGGGCAGAGAACCCATGGACCAGCAGACTGCAGCAGCGGGATTACAAGACTAGTGGTGCACATCACCCAGGGTTGCCAGGGTAGGCAGACAGACACTGTGCCATGAGAGGCAGGCATACTGAGGCAGGGTTCTAGCTTTGCAA
>QEPC01006548.1:672855-736863 GCA_003113815.1 Sphenodon punctatus | reverse complement strand
GGGCAGGGTGGGTGGGGGGTGTCCCCCCTTCCACCCGCGCAGCCTGGACTCGGGGAGGGTTTGGTTTTTTAAACTTTTTTGCTGGGGCTTTAAGTTTTTTTACATTGCAGCCATTTTAAAATGGCTACAATGTAAAAAAATCCGGTACCCGGAATCCGGTACCTGGACCGGATTACCGGGTCGAATCCGATAATGCCGGTACGCCCGGTACCAGCATTATCGGATACCGGATTTACCGGTTTTCCCGCCCCTAATATACAGTATTACACAGGGGGAAACACAAAGAACACAGGGAGGGGTACAAAACTGAAATGAAAATCAATCTAATAATAATCCTACTCTAAAAAAATCCAAAACTTAAAATAGGGGAAGGGAATAATCAGGGATGGAATAAGAGGGAGAGGGAAAGGATTCAATGGAGGGAGGAGGGAGGAAGGAAGATTGAACACAGGGAACACAGGGAGGGGTAAAAACAAAAAATAACACCTAAATCTATCTAATATAATCTAAATAAATGATAATATGGAGGTAAATGGGTTGGATGAGTGAAATAGGAGGAGGATGGCAATGGATTAGGAATAGGAAGGAACAAAATCTGCTGGGAGAGGGAGTCTTCTGAAACGCCTACTGTTCAGGAACAGTGACGAGCTCAGAAGGTGTTGGGAAGGGGGGAGGTTTCTTGGTGTGCCTGCCTCACCGCAAGCCCCATTGGCTCCGTGCAGCCTAGCCCGTGGCCAATCGCAGACTGCGAAGCCAGTGGTCTGAGGCGCAAAGGGATGGTGATTGGGCAGGCTGACTGCTACTCCAAGCCTCTCCACCCCTGGTGCCTGGAAGTCTGCTCCTCAGCTGACTCCCCCTCCCTGTCACGTTTTGTCTTCCAGTGACATGTTTTTGCCACCCGAACGCGATCCGAACTGACCAAACTGTTCGGTCATTTCGACATTCGGAATTGAGTTTGGTTTGGTCAGTTCATGTTCGGATTCGGGTTCGGTCGTCTGAACAGGCCGAGTTCAGGCTGAACTATGAACTTCCAAACCGTGTTTGCCTATCCCTACTGCATGTGGGGTGGCAGATACTGACAAGACGTGGTCCTAGTTCACTGGAGAAGGCAGAGGCAGCTCTGTCAGAGATAAAGCAAGACATTTTGATGTCTCAATGAGGATGACAAGGATGCCAGCTGGCCATGCTTAGTGCCTTCAACTGGTACACTAGAGATGATGACGTGATAAGAACATTTGTCACCTGGAACTAGCAACCAGCAAATCATTTCACAGTTCGCCATCACATTGCAGTGACTTTCAGTAACTGGTGCCTGCAGTATGTGTGGCTGAAGCCATCAGGCCACTTTATACTTTTAGGTATCAAGTCACAAAACTTTGTAAGCTCCCTTTAGTTCATTGAGTGAGAACGGTGACCTTCATTTCCTCTGACAACTGGATGGGAATCCTATGGATTAACATTTCCATGCTGACATGTGGCATTTAAAGGAGAGGCCTGGTGTGCCTGCACCACTAGAATGCAAACAGAAAATCAACATCAAACAATATTGAAAAGACTAAAAACCTCTGTCACTACTGCAAATTCTCCCCTGCTTTGAGGGGAGACAGTTCCAAGGAGAACAGCCAGCTATGTTTGGTGCTAGTTTGAGAGAAGTGAAGAAGGTTAGCATAGGGTCAGTTTCCTGGTTTGATACCAATCTCCATTTAACCTTTATTCATGCCTTATCAAATTTGCTGCTGAGTGCTGACACAAAGCTGAGAGGGGAGGGAAAGCAAACTCTATGGAGGATAGTATCAGAGTCCAAAATGATCTTGATAAATTGAAAAATTGGGCTGAAAAAATAAAGATGAAATCCAATAAAGACAAATGTGAAGTATTACACATAGGAGGGAAAACTATAAAGTAGAAATACAAAATGGAAGATGACTGGTTGGGCAGCAGTACTTCTGAAAAGGATCGGGGGGGGGCGGGGTATAAGTACATGACAGGATTAATCTGAGCAAGTGGGACTGATCCCATGCCTGCACGTGTGCTGCGTCATGTACACAAACTGCACGCACCTCCATTATGGAGCATCATGCTGTGGGCAAGCCACATGCAGGTATTTTGAGATTGCAGCCAACAACTGAATGCAGCAGCGAATAGGTATATGCTGTTCTGGATTGCATTAAAAGAAGTATTGTCTGTGAAACAAGGCACGCACTTGTTCCCTCTGTACTTGGTTCTGGTCAAGGTTTTAGCTAGAGTATAGTGTTCAGTTTGAGATACCTCATTTCAAGAAAGGTACTAACAACAAGCTGAAACGGGCTCTGAGTGGAACAAAAAAGGTGATGAAGGGAATGGAAGAAAGACCTATGAAGAGAGGGTGAAGGAACTGGGAATGTTTTGCATAGAAAAAAGATTAAGGTGGTGGAGGGACACGATTACGGTATTTAACAATGTAAAAGCAAAGTGGTACCCAGTTGTTCTCTCTGACCGCTTAGGATAGGGCTGAAATGATTGGAGAAAAGGTGTAGACTAAACAGTAGGAATAATTTTCTAGCTCCCGCGACAGTTAGGCAGTGGAATAATTTGCCAAGGGAGGCTGTATAGGCTTCATCACCGGAGGTCTTTAAAAATTGGTTAGACAGACATCTCACAGGAATGGCGTACCGTATTGTAGATCCTGCTTAATGGCAGGGGGCTAGACTACATAATGCTTATTGCTTAGGGTTCCTTCAAGCCACATGATTCTGTATAGTAAAATAAAAAACAGGAAAAATCCTCCAGTGCTATCATACATTTTTAAATTTCTTCTAGTTACTGAAAGTTTTTTCCCACAAAAATTTCCCTTTGCTTGATACTTTAATATATGCTATTCTGTATTCTGTATGCACTGGACATGCAGTATTTCCCCTCTCTCTTAGTATAACCGCTCTTATCAAAATGCACTTAATATCTCTTTAGCAAATGGTGCTTTGTCCTCCTTTTTCCATGTTTGTCTGTGCAGATTGAAATGCACTATTAAAGAAGAATCAGGTTTCTTCTGGGCCCACTGATCTCCCTTCCAATTAGGGTTTAACATGGCATCTAAAAGCATTTCAAAGCCAAAGGATGCTTTCAGGCATCACATCATGAGGAGCCCATGGGGCAGCACCATAGGATTGCTTCCAGGTTACCACATGGTGGTTTCCATGACATCTGAACCGATCTACAATGTGGTGGTAACCTCAAGGTTATCATCAGTAAAAACAGCACAGAAAATATCCAGGGATTTCCTTCTATAATTTGCCTTGGGCTTACCACAGGGTAGATTTGTTCTGACATTGTGGAAATCACCACCATGCAGGTTGAGCAATATTGTGATGTTGTCACAGGAGTTCCCATCATGTCTGAAAACAGGCAAAGTTTTCTAGGGGCTATGCTGCATTGTGAGTGTCAGAGGACTTTTTAGTAACTTCCCCATTTTTTGTCACCCATAAATAGCATACTAGCTGGAAACTGGAATCTCCTAGTTAATTTTTAAGTCCTCTAGAAACTCATAAGTCCAGCAATGCTAACCCATGACAACTTCTCTAACCCTGTTTTTAGACGCGACACTCTGCTCACAGATTTAAATAATCCTCTTTTAGAAAAGTCCCATGGGTGTGTTTAGAAGCACCGCCGCCACCATTGGCAACCATGGCTCGCGCATTCTTTTGAAACCGCATTGGTAAAACCTCGATATTAGGATTTTACCAATGCAGTTTCAAAAGAATGTGCGAGCCATGGTTGCCAATGGTGGCCGTGGCGCATCTAAACACCACCCATGGGACTTTTTAAAAAGTGGATTATTTAAATCCACAAGCAGTGTGTCACGTCTAAAAATGCCCCAACTCTAGGTTGAAAATCCATATTTGATATCAGCTTTTATCATGTGTATGAATCACTTCTTGTCTACAACTCAGAAATAATTGTACTGAAGGTGGTGTGGGCCCCCTAATAATAGGAATGTTTGATGGGCACACATAGACTCACTCATTAGAAAAAGGAAATTAATTAATTTTAATTTTCTATGTTCATTTAAACATAAAATCCCCTTTGGAGGACAGAGCTCCCAGCCTTGCAGGCCCTGATGGGCTTCATATTATACATATGATGTTATTCTAGTTCTGGTGGCTGCATTCAGCTATGATGAAAGCACATTTCCACGCTTGGCAAAGCATGGAATTCTGTGCTGTCGTCACATCTGAAAACACCCTAAGCCTATGTATTGGTGGCCACCTCTTGAATTTTTGCAGGTCCTCCATAGGCTGGGGTTCCCCACATTTGAGGCTTTGTGGCCCCATATTTTATGCCAGTGTTTCTCACACTCATGTTGTTTATTCATGGACCCCATGTATCAGTGGGTCATGTGGTGCCCCTCAATACATGGCACATTGTGCATTCTCACAGTCTGTACTTGCCTGGGCTAATGTGGATGAGATTTGGATCATAGAAACGGAGGGGTTTTTTTTGTTTTGAAAACCTTTAAGTCAAAGATTCCCAAATTATGAATTATAAGTGTGGTTGCACTATTATTTGCAAGTGGGGTCATTATCCTGTGCAATGCTATATACTTTGCATGTCTTTGTTGTCGCAAGGGCTTACGGGTCTGTGTAAGTCTCAAAATGGGATCAGATAGGCAAAAGGTTTGGGAACCACTAATATAAGGACTGATCAACTCCATGGAAGGTGGGGTGTGTGCGGAAGGTCACTATGTATTTCACACAAATAGATCATGGACAACTTTGAACTAGAATTAGGCTGCTTTCAGACCTTCCTCCCCTGCGCATATTCTGGTGTGGGGTACTGCCGGTCTGAAAGCCCCTCCCGGAGCGGCTTTGCCAGCAAACACCTGCAGAGATGTGGAGCAAAGTTGTGTGGGTGGGAGGCTTTCAGACAGGCGGCACCCTGCACATATCCTGGCTTCGTATTCCCTTTCACAGCCAGAATATGCGCAGGGTGGGGGGAGGTCTGAAAGTGGCCTTAGTTTGTTGCTAACGAGAGAAAATACTTTTTTTTTCCCTTTAAACATATAGACAGCAATGTAACAATTGCCATAGCAACTGAAGAACATTAGGTGGATGAAATTCAAAAAGGATTGAAAGGATGTAGGCAGGGCTTTATGTGGGGGTTGGGAAGGGAGGGCTTACCAAGGCGAGCTAAGCCCTGGCAATTAAATTAATGGGGATGGGGGGCTGAGCCCTCGGAAGTGTGCCCTCCAAAAAGTGACAGAACAGGAAAAGGCAGATATTCCTATTTTATATTCAGTTGTAGATAGGTTAGTCCAGTGGTTTGGTTGCTAGCTGCTCTGATAAGTTCTTGGTTGGGAGGTGTGACTTCTGGGGATTGGAACACAGCTTCTGGGGCATATTTGGGCCCCAACAATTCATTTTTTATAACTTAAGCATTAGATGTAGGGTGCTCGTTGTTCAAGGGAGATTGCTTATTTTACCTCTTCACAAATTTAGCAAAGTTTATGCACTGTCTTTTGCTGTGAATAGTGACAGAAATTCAGCTCTTGCAGAACTCAGGAATTTTATCCAAGCTTAACTGTAGTAAACTGGGCATCCCTTAGGGCCATTAATTTTTTTTTAAATGGTGTCACTCGTGGTGAGGGTATATTTACCTCATTGGCTCATCATGGTAAGCATTTGTGTAAACTCAACTTTGCTCAAGGCTCTCTAGCAGTGGAGGCTAAGGTAGTTGCAGAGGGTGTGTTACCCTGAGACTCCTCTCGCAGGAATTAACTTAATCAGGGATCGCCAGAGGAACAGCTCAATTTACCTCACAAAAAGTCACAACAGGCAATTATTATGACTAAATAATACTATAATTTATTGTCCTGCCTAACTGGCTTACTATAAAAGCACTACAAAATCATGCAAAACAGTTATTGATTACAAATAGATAGTCTTTAAAATATATATCTTAAAGCACAGATACAGACAGGTCTCAAAAAGTTGATCAGGCTTCTGAAGTCCAGCTGGGGAAGACGAGAAGTAGGCTTGCTGCTGTGTTGGAGGTTGGAGACTGAGTTGAAAAATGATTGATCCTTGGTAGAGCAAAAGAAGCTGTATCTCAACTGGGAGTAAAAAATAGCTTCAAAAAGGTAGAACTGGGAAAAATACAAACACGCCCTTTTTCAGGGCAAAAGAGAGGTAGTTCCCAACTGGGGAGAGCAAAGAACAAAGGAGTATAACAAGTAAAGTAAAGTACTTTACTTTACTAAGTAGCAATTAACACACCAAAAGAAGTAGACCAAGCTACTAACTAACAAAAATTATATTGTATAAAAACAATACAACTTACAAAAAAATATAACTATATAATTATTCAAGCTTGGTTTGGTGAATATTAAAATCAATCTTATTATCCTCTGAATAAAACAAACCAAAAATTGATCATGAATAATTATTACAAATCCCAATGCATTTTGGGTTAAAACAATTTATTAGGGGTATTCTGTGGACACACTGAAACTCCAGTCCTCTCTATCTAAAAAAGCTCTTTCCAGACCGGGCTCTACCGACCTGGTTTTTCAGGTTGGTAGAGTGCGCTTGTTAGTGTGCCGACAAGCTTCAATCATGCATTCAGAGCCTTTCAGAAACCATCAACGGTGCACGTTCTTCACATTCGGACCCCGCCACCAGCACTTGTAAGTGCTCTTTACTGCACGTCTGAATCAGCCCTTAATTTCATGTCATTTGGATACCCAGTCACCCAGTCTTGCAAGATTCTCTTTCAATTCTTCAGTCAGCTTGAGTTTTAACTACCTTGAATAATTTTGTGTCATCTGCAGATTTGATCATGTCACTCTTTACTCCCTTCTCCGGGTCATTAATGGATATATTAAACACCAGTCCTAATACAGATCTCTGGGTCAGTTACTTTTCTCCACTGTGAAGACTGACCATTTAACTCTTTGCTTCCTATCTTTTAACCAGTTGCCGACCCACGATAGGACACTGCCTCTTATCCCATGACTGTTTAATTTCCCCAAGAGTAGGGATCTTATCAAATGCCTTCTGAAAGTCCAGATACACTATATCGACTGGCTCACCTTATCCACATGCTTATTTACACCCTTAAAGAATTCCAATAGGTTAGTGAGGCATGACCTCCCTTTCCTAAATCCATGTTGACTCTTCCCCATTAAGCTATGTTTATAAATATACTCAGTAATTCTGTTCTTAACAACCATTTCCACCAGTTTGACTGACACCAACATCAGGCTCATCGGTCTGTAGTTTCCAGGATCATCTCTGGAGCCCTTTTAAAGGCCTCCTTTAAAGGGGCTCCATGAAAGCAGAGGTTCCCAGTCTATGGTTTGAGACCTCCAATGGGGTTGCAGATGGAGTCAAAATCCCAGTTGTGATTTGATATTGCATGTATTTGCTGGCCGGGATCACAGGATTACATTTAAGCTGCAAAATGGGGTCCCTCCGGCAAAGGTTTGGGAACTGCTGCATTAAAGCATCATCACGACTAATGAAACAACATCCCCTGCATTCTGAATTATTCAGATCCATCTACTTCCCATTGCATCCCTTACCTACATCTGTCTCGCTGATGTGATCAAGGGAAGAAATACCTCCAATACCTACATTTCTGCTGGGGAGCATTTGGAAGAGAAGACAGAAAGAATGTCAAAAACTTACTAGCTGCTATGATCGTGGAGTCCTATTTAAGACACTGATTCTGTAGTGGTGCAAGTGCTTCCAGGATTTCAGCCAAAAAAAAGAATAAAGGAAAAGCCTTTACCCCTTAAGGTAAAGACCCAGCCAAGGTGTGTTGTTATGGACTCTGCAAATTCTTCATTGTACAATAAGTATTTCACAGGGCTGGAGTCAGGATATTGTAACCTTAACTTAGATATACCGGCATTTGTTCATTCAAAACTAATTAGTAGTGTAAGTAGTGACAGTATTCCATTTGCAGTAGCCCACTATACATATATAAACAAAACCAGAGGAAGAAAGATACTTTAGAGAACAGATTTAAATAGTTTTCTTTGTAAATTAAAACCATTAAATATACATCATTATGCAGATGAACATTCATCCTTTTCTAATATTATTGTCTACATTTAATTTGTTTCTCAGAGACCTAATTATCCGTTGGATAAAGAACGATCCTGTCTTTGCCCTGTACGAAATTCCCTGTTACTCAAAGACCTTCAGAAAGCAGAGTACAAGAATAATTTATTCATCTCCATAGGCAGAAAGGATAGGGAGACAAGAACCTATTGCAATGCAAAAAAAGAGAAAGAAATACTTGAAAAATTAAGAATGTATTTATAATCTTAACACCGAATTTTGAAATTTGATCAGTCAGAACTGTAATTCCATTTGGGTGAAAACAGATGTGACAGTAGCTTGCGTTGGTCTGCTTTGCCCCAGGACTCACCTGCACATTTGTTCTGTTCCTGCCAGATATTGGCCTGTGACTGCCCCAGGGCGGGTGGCCAGCTCCTACGGGATGTGTTGGCTGGAGAAGCTTGAACGCGCATCCTGGGCCAACGTCTGCCCGCTTAGGCCAATCTGGGCCAACGTGGACCCGCACATCAGTTAGACCTGTCCAGCCCTGCTGTGAGAGCGAGTGTCAGTGGATCAGACCTCCACACTCAGCCCAGCCCCAGTCAAATGGAGGGAGCGAACACCAAGCGAACTTCACATGGCTAATAGCTAATAGACAGGGAGCTGCCCCAGGGGCAGCAGACCAGGCTGGCTCGTGTCACTTTGAAAGGCTGGGTGGTGCTTCCCCTTCCCCCCCCAGCTCTTTGGCAGGCTGAGTGCATGCACCAAACAGCCAATGGAGGAGGCCTGGAGCACACCCCCATCAGCTGTTTGGCAGGCAGATGAGTGCACCCAACAGATTTTATTTATATATTTATTCAAAATTTACATCCCGCCCCTCCCGCCCACAGGGCAGCCCAGGGCGGCGAACAACATTCATTAAAACATTAAAACAATACAAAATTTTAAAACAATTTACAATTACAATTTAAAAATACCCCAATTTGTGGGGAAAGCCCCCATCCCCNGAACAGCCAGGTCTTACATATATGCCGAAACAGCAGGAGAGTGGGAGCCAGCCGAGCCTCCTTCGGGAGCGAATTCCACAGCACAGGGGCGGCCACAGAAAAAGATCTAACATCGGTGGCCACCCGCCTCGCCCGAGGAACCTCCAAAAAGTCTCCCACGGACGATCTTAAGGGTCGCACGGGCACATGGGGAGTGAGGCTCCCCAATCAGCTATTGGGGCTCCCCAATCAGCTGTTTGGTGGCAGCTCTTCTCAGGGCCAATCCTGCTGCCCTGCATTGGCCCAGGAGTCCTGTCCCGTGTGAACAGTTCCTTGGACCGCCCCGGGGTATGGAGGGACCTGTGCTGGCAGCCCCCATGCCTGGAAGGTGAGGGCTGCTCATGTGAACAACCCTCCCTGCCGACCTCAAGGAGTGGCAGCTACTGTGACTTGCCCCGGGGCAGGCCACTGGGGTGCCTTGCCACCATCATGTCTGTTTTCACCCATTGCCTGTATTGTTCATGAACAGTTCAGTACTCTCTCTCATACACTTAAGTCCCATTAGCTAGGACTAGAATGTGCGGGCCATGAATAAACTACTACAGTCCTTACTCTGAAGTATGGGAACCATTTCTCCCCTGTATAAATATCCCAAGTTCCCAACCCTTAAATGCTTCAAAGTTCTTGTATCTTTCTCAAGATAGCCAGCCTTTGAATCTGGTTTGTATTTTCAATCAGGAATTGGAAATGGGGGATAAAGAGTATTTTTTTTGTCCGGATCATATCACTGTCTCTTAAAGTTTCATATCATGGCTCATCTTCCTCTACAGCTTAGAAGGCTATTTTGTTGGTGTGCCATCAGTCTGGGGAAACTGAACCATCTTATGAAGAGACTTATAAACAGAGTGATAAGCAAAACTCACAAAAGTATCTAGAATGTCCAATCTCTCTCTTACATTTTTGGGCTAAGTAAGATTTTGAGTAATCCCTTTTATAAAATGTTACATATATTAAGTCCTTTGGAGGAGGATCCTGTTCACAGGATAATAAATGTGAACCATCCTGTAGCAAGTAACTTGGATGGAAGTTCCAATCTCTCACACACCTTCTTTGTGATTCAGCTATAACACGGGTGAATTCTCTGTACTACTCTTATGTATGGCAGCAAAATACAGGCCCTTTCTACACAGATGGGGGTGGGTGGGGGGGATGGGTTTTTTGGAGCAGTGGGTGGAAGTGGGTGTGCCCCCCTTTAGGACCTTTTCACACAGACACTCTAACACTAATAAAATGGGTGTTACATTTTAATATATGTGTTCCAATGGTGCAGGTGTGCTCTAGGGGTGCCCTGCAACATGTATAATAAAATGTAGCACCCATTTTATCAGTGTTGGAGTGTCTGTGTGAAAAGGGACTTGCACAACACACACACACCTATGGGACCTCCTCCAGTTTTCTGGAGGGCTTCGTGGGTGGAGGTGGGTGAGTGATGGGTGGAGGTGGGCGAACACCCAGTGGACACCCATTCCCTCACCAGCCATTTACACGAACATCCCCCCAACACCCACCAGAACAGCGCGGGGGGGGGGGGGGGGGCGTTCATGTAAAAATGGCCACACTCTCCAGCAAGCTGCTCAACGGACAGTTCCCAAAGCATTTAGAAAGGAGAAGGTAGAAAATGAATTTAGTAAGTAATGAGGCGTGTTAGAAGCAACCAATAATATTATCCAACCCCAAAATACGGATTTTCTGGCATTAGCAACTGCTATTTGATTAATTGCAAATCTCACGTGTGGAGTGTTCAGAAGAGACAGCCCTGACAATTTTAAAGCTACAGCGGCCCATTCTCTCTCACACTTCATAACAGAGGGTTAACTTTGGGGAAACTTGTATTGGTTGTTAGTGTCCCACTTTTCCAAATGATTTCTTATTTATGCAGAACAGGCTCTACCATTCAGCTTTCTGTAGATTACAAACCAGTTTGGCATTCAGAAGTCAGTAATTTGTCCCCATGACATTTGGCAGCTATGTAAAGCATCCCTTATCCATGCAGATTCCCCCACCCCCTTATTACATACAAATAATTAGCAATGGCAGATGCAACAAATGCTGTTTTGCCTGGAGACAGCCACCCTGGTGCACACCTGCATTCTGGATCTCTGCTTGATGGCAGCATGTGGAATTCATTTTGACTCTGAGCACCTGCCATGTGTAGGTTGGGCAAAAAAATGTGTTTTGGTTTAAAATCCTTTATAGTTACGAAAGGAATGAGAGTGAGTTATTTTGGTTTTTGAATGGTTACAAACCTTTATTCTCACTGAGGAATGTTTCTCCATGAACCATTTATTGCCTGCTTCCCCTAATGTTCCAACTTTGATTATTCTTTAGTGTACGCACAGGAATTTGGCTGGCCATGCGGTTCCTGATTCTCTGCACTGGCACACTGGAGATTTGGGTTGGACTTCTAAATCTCTCCATTAACTGGCATAGGGTGTTAGCAGGACAGAGTGCCCATGAGTGAACGGACCCTTTAAGGGGCTTAGAACCTGCAGGGGTGCCGGTGCTATTTGAGGCTCAGGCACTACGTGGGATGCAGGACAGTGCCTGAGGCCTCACACCTGTGCTTGCCCAAAGCTTCAAAGCCTGAGCAAGGCTTAGTACAGAGGATGGTGACTGGGAAAGGTAGAAGCCTGGGAGGGCTCTGCCTCAGAGAGAATGGAGAGGAGTGTTTGAGGAGAAAGGAGTTTGGGCAGGGCTCTGTCTCCATACAGACCCTGCCCTGGAGATGTTGCCTGAGCTGTAGGGTTTGGCAGGCTTTTGGCACCTGGCTGGGAGAGCTGCAGACACTGGGGAAGGCATATCTCTGGCCTGAGGAGGGACTGTGCCTGACTAGAGGGGCTTGAGTTGAGAAGCCCTATGCCTTCAGGTCTGAACTCGGTATATAGTACTGTATAATAAGAATTCTGTATATCTGATATGGACACTGTAAATAGGTGATGGGACACTGTGTGTAAATCAAGGACACGTGGGGGGAGATTCCCTATGTGAATGTGACTCTGTGAGCAATATTCTGCAAGGACTCACCACAGCTACCCTTGTGCCTGTTGCAGGATGTTTCCAGAAGTAATGCTTCCTACTTGTGTTCAGCTTAAACACCCGTTCACCTGTTGTGTCTGTTTGGGCAAACACACTTCGTGTTTCCCTCTTAATATGGGCTGTCCTCTCAGAAAGCAAACTAGTGGACAGAAAGCAGCTGCTGCTTGCAAGTAGGCACTGCTATGTCTAGAGATGCGTGCTTCCCCACTTCGGGCCATGGTAATCTGAGAGAACAGATTTATTGCTTGTGAATCCTACAGCAACAGCTGTATCAACCTTCTACAGGGGTCTGAGGAGAGGAGACGGCAATATACAGGAGTGCGGAGTGGGCAGCTACAAGCCAAAGGGGAATTGAGGGTGTGAAGAATGATTCACAGCATTGGTGGGAGGAGATATCAGGTAGCTGGTCTAACAAATGTCTGCTATTACGTTGTACAGGGCAATCATTTATTCTATCGACTGTTGTGTATTTAACTCGTTTTGTAACTGTCGGATGAATAACTGATCACCCTATATAATGAGCTACTTACTTATTTATTTATTTATTTATTTATTTATTTAAAGCATTTATAAACCACCCATCCTGTCACAGGCAGCTCTGGGCGGCAAAGAACATCTCAAACGTATAACAATACAGCAATTTAAAAATAATACCAATGAGAGGCATAAAAATATCCCCACCCACCCACCTAACCCATTCTCCCCACCCTCCCCTCCAAAAGCCAGGCGGAACAGCCATGTCTTGCAATGACGTTGAAACGAGGGGAGATCCGGGTCATGATGATGTCACAGCATTCAACAGAGAATGGCTTTGTCTTGTGTTTATCGCTGTCTCTGATAAAATCCATAGACTGGGGGAGATCAGGAGGAAAATCTGTTGGGAAGAATGTTGTTTTTGTTCTGCTGCAGTCAGCTGATTTAGCAGCGTTGTTCTTCCTGCAATGACTCTTGCTAGTGCTAAATTGATGGAATGTGGGACTTCCTTTGTGTATGACAGGAGCATTTAGGATCTTCTGGTATGAAAAATGCCCAAGTTCTTTTGAAGTCTGAATTCCATTTCTTTAATTCTGTGTGTTATGGAAAGGGGATACAGAATTTTGTGACATACTTTTTGTGACATTGGGTAAAAACAGACATGACATTAACCACCCTTTAACCACCCTTGGTGGTCATTTATGCATGTTTCAGGACTGCATAGGGCACCAATGCAGCCCTGCAACATGCATAAATAACCACCAAGGGTGGTTAGCGTCATGTCTGTTTTCACCCATCGTAATGGCTGCCAACAAGACCAGTAGTGCATAATGTTCTGTTTCATATTTTTTTCATTACTATTATGATTGCTTCATTAAATAGTGTATCTTACTCAGAACCTACATCTCCAGAGCAGCCAATGTCCCCCTGTAATTTCCTCTGTTTTACTCTCATCAGCATGTTGCTGTCACTGTTCCTTCAATAAGGAGCTTTAATTGAGGCAATTTATTCTACCGGAGGTGGAGATGGCATATTTATATATTCATGCACCAAATAATAACAGCCTATGCTTATCTCATCATTTCTGCATTAGTATTCTTTCCATTTAAAATACATTTGATGCCACGTGTGACTTTGGACAAATATGTCAACACACTAGGCATAAGTGTGTTTCTTAGTGAGTCAAACCAGTTGCATGGTTGTCAGCACTCAGGGTGTCTTTAGACACAACACTGTTCGGTGTTCTGTAACACAGTGTCCTACCATTACAGTGTTTAGACGTACCGTCAACACAGTGTTCACACCAAACACTGGCAGTGAATGCTGCCAGGTCTTGACAGTTTAATCCATGTTTGGGGTGAACACTGTGTTGATGCTATGTCTAAACACTGTAACAGTAGGGCACTGTGTTACAGAACACTGAACAGTGTTATGTGTAAAGACACCCTTAGTGGTTTTATTTAATTTTTATTATTTTTTTATTTTAAAATTTGTATTATCCCGCCTCTCCTGCCTCAGGCAGGTCGGGGCAACTCACATCATATAAAGTATAAAAACACTTGAAACAACTTAAAACAACTTTAAAAGGAGGTACCAAATTACCCACCCCTGCCCACCCCACCCAAACCCTCACCCATCTACCTTGCCAAATGCCTGGCGGAACAGCCAGGTCTTACAACTTGGTCAAAATGAGGGGAGGTCAGGGGCCAGCTGGGCCCTCACCGGCAGGGAGTTCCAGAGCAGCGGTGCAGTCACCGAGAATGCCCTCTCAAGATGCCCCTGGATGACCGATCTAAAGCCCGGGGGGTGAGGTGGTTTTTAATTGTTAGAATTTATTTGTGTGATACCATATCCTGTCTGACCATGGCCATGCCATTGACTTTATTGTAGCACAGAAATTAACTTTTCACCACATGAGTATGCGTAACTCTGAAATTAATAATTAAAATATTGGTCCATGAATTTATAGTACTTAGAAAATGATTTGTTAACAACATGTATTTTTGGAGGGAAGTCTCTTTAACTGGATGGGCTGAAGGAGCCATGAGCTCTCAGGTAATGGCCTACTTCATCAAGTGCATCTGAGGAAGCTTCTAATGGAGAAGATCATTACTTATGAATGCTCATGTTTCCTTCTACCAGTTACTCTCTAAGGTGCTATCCTGCCTTGTCTTGTTCAGTCTGATTCCAGACTATGGCCATTTTCACACGAGACGAGTTTCGCTGCGTGGAGATGGGTGGAGACGCCTGTGTGAAATCCGCAGGGGATGGGTGGGGGTGCATGCGCGCTCCCATGCTACACCCACCTCCACCCATCGCCCACATATGGAGCAATGAGCTCCAATGCCGGCTGCTCGGTGGGTGGAGATGGTGGGCGCACACCTAACTCCACCCACCATGGCTGCACATCCATCCTCCCACCCACCGTGGTCCATTTAAAAACAGCCTCTCTATATACTCTATGACTTTTCAGCAACACAATCCAGCTGAAGACAAACAGCCATGTGTGTATATTCTGTGTGATACACTTACTGACAAGTCTTGCAAATGGTCATTCCATACACACAAAACCTTCAGATCAAAGAAGTTAAGGCCCTTACAAATTCAATCATACTCCAAAAAGCATGGAATTAATAACATGGAATACCCCTGCATGGGAATTAATTACCTGGATTGCCCATTGGAAGGAATGGAGGTAACAGCAATACTAAATTAGAAATAAATCCTGTTGTCGTTTGCAGATCCCATTAGTGGCTGTGAAAGCATACAATCGAGCTGCGTCTTTGGGCGTGGGGGAGGCAAGAGAGTGTGGAATAATGAGGAAAGCACCAGGAAGAGTGAATGGGATGGGTGGAATGACAGGGCGAAACAGAGATAGGATGCAACAGCAAGGAACTGGGTGAAATAACAGGATGATTGCTATGACAAACAGGTAGAATGACAAGTTTCTAAGTTAAATAAGTGATTCAGAAGAGTGATAGGTATTCATGGAGAGCACTGCTGTCATTCCACTCAGTTCTTATAGCTGCCTCCCTGATGTTCCACTCCCTATTGCCTCCCTTCCTGTTTATTTTTGTCATTCCACACAAACACCCGTACTCATGTCCCCTATCAGAGATATAGCTCATTGTATTTCCCAGGACTCTTGTGTTCTCTTAGAGAGGAGTGGGGGCTAATAAGTTAGAGGGGCGTGACTGGGAGACAGGACTTGTCAGTTATTTGGGAGGGCAGTGGGGGCTAGTGGGGTAGAATGGGGAGGGGCCGGGAGTCAGGACTCCAGGGTCCTCTGAGACAGCAGTGGGGGCTAGTGGGTAAGAGGGAAGGGCTGGGAACCAGTACTTGGTTGTCCCGTTCTCCCCAACCCAATGACAGGAGATAGGGAAACCTGCAGAGGAAGAGGATTGGGGCTGAAAGACCAAGGCAAAGCGTGGGTGCAGGAGCCAAAGTTGTGAGCGAGCACAGTATGTGAGACAGTACTGTGTCTTTACTGCTTACATGGCATGGAAGTTAAGACAAGAGCCTTAACTTACAATTTCCCATGCTTTTTGGTGTATGATTGAATTGAGGCTTTAACTTTTCTCTTAAACAAAGGTTTTTTAAGTATAGAATATTGACATTCATTTTATATTACTATGTTTGCTCCTAGATAAGTTATGCATATTTGTCTATTTCAATCTTCCTGGATAAATTAATCCTTCCAGCACCCAAATAATTTTGTTGCTCTAGTTTTAACTTCTCTATACCTCTTGGACATTGGTGTTACAATACGATTGACTTGTTACAAAGAGCAACAGACATATACATGACCCACAGTCAACTGCCTCTGTGTATGCAGTTCAAAATCCTATTGACCTAGTTTGCAGTCATGTCACAGTGGCAACTCATCTCTATCTTGTCCACTATCACCCCAGGTATAAATTGGACATTGTTGTCCAGGTTTCAGCTATGTTTGTGATTGTTTTTCCTAGTAGTATTAGCTTGCACTTATCTAGGATGAATCTCATTTTATTATTTCAGGTCTGTGTTTTTAAATCACTATTTTTTTATTTTTTTTTAACTTATTGCACCTCTCTCCCCACTGGCATTACCAGCACTACCTGATTTCAGAACATGTACAGGTTTCGCTGGATCCACTCCACACTGATGCTAAGTATAAGTAGCTGAATGAGCAGGCCCATAAGCCATGATGTCCATCAGGATCTCCTCAATAGAACCTTTGCCGACGCACCCCCCCCCCCCCCGAGAAATGAGACATGGAGACTTGTTATGGATTTTAAAGGGCTGCACTCTTTATTAAATAAATCAGAGAAGTTGGTGGAATTGCTTCTAAGCAATCATGGGTCCACTATTTGTACCTAAAACTTCAACAGTATTAAACACAGTTGTCTGGCCTGGATATGCCCTCCAATGCCAGCACCAAAATCAACCTCTAAAGCCATCCCCTTTGAACAGCTCCCTGGCCAAGGCCGAAGGGGAAAACCTGCCCATTCGGGCCTGAGTAAGGAGGGTGGTGTCATTAAGATTGAGGGCTATGCTTGCCCTTACCCCTTCCTGACAGTCCTCCCAGGGGAATGATCATCGTGTAGCCATGCCCTGCTTATCAGCAAGTCTCACTCCCCCATCTCTTATGGAGATGACTCTTTCATCTATTCTACATCTATCTAACCAATAACCCCTATTAACCATACTGGACTCCCGCCACCACTACGGCACCAGCCAGATCTGGCCACCTGCCGTAGCACCACCAACTCCAACTCACACCATAGGTTCCAGTGTCCTTGTTATATTATTCAAGTATAAACTAATGCCATCCGGTGACAAATGAACCCTGTCTTTCAGAAACAATTCTGGCCTTACATAGGTAATTTGTATGTGCCGCACACAGGTGCCTCCTAGCCCTAACCACCATTTAGTGACCTCCCGATTCACCCCTCTTCTTGCCCTATCTATCTTTTTTGGGTGAGTGTCCCCACCCCATGTAAGTAGTGGAACCAGGTGGGTCCATAAAATTCTTACCCCTTGAAAAATATCCTTTATTAATGGTAACTGTGATTTAATTTGAACTATTAAGCTAACACTAGTTCCTACCCTCAAATCGTTTCCCCCCAAATGAAGGATGAGGATACTGGGGCATTCCTGATTTTTTTATGTGGGACAACATTGGTATCAATTGGTTCCACCTCATACCCCCCTTTCCTATCCATCTTACTCTGTGTGCCAAACCAAGCTGGGTCCCCCCTTGTGAGCGTTCAGCCGCCTCCTCAGCCCGACGAACGAAACTGTGGCCGACTATCCATACCACCGGCTTCTCCCCCAGCTGGTGTCTATGTCTTGCATAAATGAAAAGAAGTTATCCGTTTTGTTTTTCCAGTCGAATATATCCCCTGTAGGCCCGGGATCGCCATCTTCCTATAGCCCTGATGTCTGCGCCTGTAAAAACCTGCGGAAGCAGCCGCTGTCACAGCACCCATCCTAAATGAGTGTGTACCATACCTCTCTGGCGGCATTCCCGTCACCCTTAAAGCTTTCTTAAGAACACACGTGAATTGGTAGCGTGTGACTGAGGTGCTGTTCCAATGTATAAACAAGTTTCCTGGGCACGGGGAGCGGGCTTGGAGATATGTTTGGACTGCCATCACGGGGCAAATATCTGGTGTACTTGTCAGATTTAGCGTCACCGTCTGCTCCCACCCCTTTTGGTCGGTCTTGGACCGTCGCAGCAGAATTGTTAATACTCCCGATCTGATCCCAACATCGTGGACCCCCAGAGCCCTCTCTGACCTGTCACATCTCCCCTCGGCTACGACTTTGCTTATTCTGAATGCCCCGAAAAACATTACCTTAAAAATGGTGCCGAAAAGCAGTGCTTCGTATCGGTCAAAACAAAACCCTAACAGTGCCTGGCACAATGCTCGCAATTCCGGGAGTGAAATGGGGGCCCTTGTATCCCTCTGGTATCCCTGTTCCTGTGTCCAGCTTTCAGTCATGCGCCTAGCAAAGAATCCCTTATCAGGCAGTGGGTACCCATACAGCCGATTTATGAATGCGAGCGCAGTCACCTTCACGGTTAAAGTCTTGCCTGCCAAACCTTTCTCCCGCAAATGTAGCATGAATTGCAACAATTCATCCTCCTGCATAGGGCTGGCGAGCATCCACCCTTTCCTCAACCTAAATTCCTGAAACTCTCTAAAGGCACGATTGTAAGCAGCCTGGGTGCGAGTGGCCAGGGATCCCTGAACGATATTCCTTATCTCTATTCGCCAAGGCTCCAAAGCTCCTTGGGGAACGTCTCCGGTTTGGGTGCCGCCTCTGGTGCTAACTTCCGGAATCAAGCCATCTGTAACCGAGAGAGGGCATCGGCGATGGTGTTATCTCTCCCAGGCACATGGCGGGCTGTGCAGAGGATGTTATGTTTAAGGCAAGTTAAAACCAAGACACGTACCAGGCGCATCACCCTTGGTGACTTTGATGACATGGAACTGATAACGTGGACTACCGCCATGTTATCACACCAAAATACAACCGCTTTGTTGCTAAATTCCTTCCACCAAAGTTGGACCGCTAGGACAATGGGAAAAAGTTCTAAAAATGTTAAATCTCGTGTAACCCCAGCTTCTGTCCATGACGGAGGCGACGTATCCGCACACCATCACCTGTTAAAATATACACCGAAACCAACTCCTCCAGCCGAATCTGATTGGACCTGGAGGTGAACCCCTTCCTTAAGCTTGTCTAGCCAAAAACTCACCCAGTTAAAGTTATCAAAAAATGCAACCCAGGTCCCCAAATCATGTCTCATTTCCCGAGTTACCCTAACATGATGGTGTTATGGGGGGTTTCCGGCCAGTGGAGCGTACAATCGGGATAGGAATGCCCTGCCTGGTGCCACCACCCGGCACGCAAAGTTTAAACTACCCACCAATGATTGTATTGCCCTCACCGTAACCTTTTTGACTATTCTACAGGACTGCAGTTTTTCTTTAAGGTGTTCCAATTTATCATCAGGAAGACGTGACAATTCCTGGTCTGTATCAATCTCAATTCCTAAATACGTTAGCCTTGTAGAAGGACCCTCCATTTTTTCAGGGGCTAGCGGGAGACCCAAATGTGAGGCCAAACTTTGGAAATCTTTAAGGAGGTGTTCGCAAACCCCCGGGGTTGGCGGGGCTATTAACAGGAAATTGTCAAGATATTTTGACACCTCCCCTGTCTCTATGCGCTGACGAAAAACCCACTCAACGAACGAGCTAAAGTGCTCGAAAGCCGAGCAGGAGATCGAACAGCCCATAGGCATGGCCCTGTCGTAATAGTACACACCCTCAAATTTCATACCCAACAGGTGAAAGCTGCTTGGATCAACTGGTAGCAGACGGAATGTGGATTTAACATCGCATTTGGCTAAACATGCCCCCTCTCCGAAGGACCTGACCCGCTTGATGGCTTGGTCAAATGATGTGTATCTAACTGTGGCCAGCTCCTTCAGTATGGCATCATTTACTGAGCACCCCCTTGGGTATGATAGATGATGTATTAGCCAAAATTCACCAGGTGTCTTTTTTGGTACAATCCCCAATGGGGATATTATAAATTCTTCAAAGGGGGGCTCGTCAAATGGTCCAGCAATCCGACCCTCAGCTACTTCCTTCCAAATTTTATTCCTAACAACCTCTTCCATACCCAATACCAACTTCAGGTTAGGTGGTTCGCGACCCTTGGGGACCTCCGCTACCGGGATAACAAAACCATATTTGAAACCTTGAATGACATATTCCACCTCTTTCTCATCCGGGTGGACAATCAAGGCACTCTCCAATCTCTTCACATTCATTGGTGTTTCCCTTTCCACCCCCTTGTTGGCTACCTTGGCTTTTCGGAACCGGTCCCACTCCCAGCTGGCTTCTTCTATTGCCCCCTGCCTTTCCCCTGTAACACATGGAAACTGATTGGGAACCTCCACAGACTGAGCAGGCGTGCCTGAACTTACAGCTACTCCTGGTACATCTCCCATTCCTATTGTATTCCCACAGGTGGAATTTCCTGACCTTCTGCCTTCCAATCTGTTGGGCTCGTTCGCGGGGGCTACTCCCCCTTTTATCAAAACATGGCCACTGTCTGTCTTGGGCGCATTGGTCATGTTGACCATGCGGTCAAGCCAGAGGTCCTGAGCGTGACGGTCCCAGCGCAATCCTGTGGTGAAAGAGGCCCTGTGGCGGAAGGCCTCGTTGTAGCGAAGCCATGCGCCAGGAGGGCCCACCCCATATGCCCTTTTTACAATATCGGCATATTTCAACAGCTCGACCGCCCGCTCAGGAAAAACTTCTAGCACCACCCCTATGTACACTGAGAAAGCCAATGACCAGTTGCCCCAATTCCTGTCTGCTTTGGACCTTTTAAACCTCTCCTTCTCTTACCCTTTCTGCAGGATCCACAATAGGGTCGCTGAAAAGGAGGGCAAAAATATCTATGTATTCATCCCTCCAAATCTTCTCTATGGTGGCATAGGGAAAGTGCTCTCCTATGGGCGAGGATAATTCCGAATAGCCCCCCTACTCATGGGTGGCAATGGGCGGCTAGCAGGTTGTGGGGTTGGTTCCATATTTACAGCAGGGAAAACCCCTGCATCAGGGCCTAATTGACTGGGGGATGCCCATTGTGCCCGGAATCCTGCACCAACAGGGTGATACCCCACCGGCATGGGGACCGGGGTAACTTTAACCCACATCCCATTCCACCATAATATCTGTGGTGACGTCCGCTGACCTGCAGGCTGTGGTTGTTGCCCCCCCTGTTGGTACCCCTGTTGGCCCCCAGATAGCTCTCTAGGTGGCCCCGTCAACCCCAAACCTCCCTGTAATGCAGCCCTTTCAATCTGTTGCTGCAACCGTGGGTCTGAACGGAACAGCCAATGGGGCTCCCCTGCCCCTCCTTGCTTCATCCCTTGCCTCCTGCATTTGGCTCTCCTCACCTTCATACATACTGGCAGCATCACTCCTCATCTGTTGTGGTGGAGGCCTCCTTCTCTCCGCCATCTGGTGTAACTCCTTCTCTAATGCCTGGATCCTCTCCCACATTGCCCGGTCACCGACATCCATTTGGTCGTAGTAGCCTTCAGCACCATCCCCATCGTTCGCTCCCTCAGGAGCACCTGCTGGGATATACACACTGCTCCCGGACTCACGTGGGTCCATCCCTGGCGGAGGAGCCCCCAGTGCCGCCGAAGGAAGAACCCCTTGTCCCCTCATCGTGTGCCTCCCTTGTTGACCCCCAGGGGTCGCCAATTGGAGCCCAAAATCCTTGTGCCATCTTGTGCCCATCCCCTCCGAGTCTAGGGGTTAATGGGAGAGCCTGCTGATACGCCTGGGCAGCCTGGTCTGAGCCCAGCCACCTGTGTGGTAGGCCTCCCCACAGCCTGCCTCCCTGTATCGTGCCGGGAGCACAATGGGCCGATGGCCCTGTCGCCCCGCTTCCCCCTGCACCCTTTCTTCAGGTGCCCATACCTCCCTAAGAGGGTTGGGTGGGGTTCCTTCTGGGCTGGGTCCCCAAGTGGGGGCAGTCTCATACCTATCCTCCACCCCCCATGATTCTGTAGCGAGGCAGCAAGGGCCTTGCAAGCCTGGAGGCAGGCCTGCATTTCCCCCCTGGACGGTGTGTGTGTGGGGTGCCTCACTTACCTCCCCCTTTCTGCAGGGTACTCTCTCCCCACCGTCTCAGCTGCAGGTACCGGGCGCTTTTTTGCTCTCTGCAGCTCTTCTCCTGCCCCTTTTTTCTTCTGCCAGCCCATATCGACCTCCCCGCTGATGCCGCAGCAGCAAAATGTGTGTGCTGCTTGCTCCAGCAGTTGAGGCCAAATGGTGGACACAGCATGCGGGCGGCAGTTGGTTCCCCCCCTTCTAGCAAAGGGGAGGGGCTGCCCCCACACTGACCAATCAGGCGGCCCGTGCACGGTCACCTGATACCCGGACCACCAATCACGGTGCCCGGGTCGCTCCTACGGGATTTCTTCCCCCCGAGCTTCTCCACGCCCATTTCCCGTTCAGGTGGGGGTGGGGGCACACGGCAATCTCCCCACACCCCCGATTCATCCCTGTTACCTTCAGGGCTCCATCTAGATCAGGGATCGAAAACCTCGGGTCCAAGGCCCAGATTCAGCCTGTGGCTCTTTTTTATTTGGCCCCTTTGCAGTTCCTGGATCTGACCCATGGATCCAGTCTTCCTCCCCCCTACACACTAAAAGAGTGAGGATGGGTGGGGTGGGCCAAGTCCTCAGTCCCAAGAGCTGTATACCAAAATCTTCATGTGGTTGAGTCTCACAACACACATGCACATGTCCCTTTGAAGAATCTCCCAGGCTGAGCCTTGTCCTCTCCTCAGCTTTCCTGCTTTGTGACTGGCTCTGTACTTCTGATGGTTGAGATTCTGAGGAGCAGCTGCAGCTCACCTGCTGAGACTCGGGTGCAAAAAAGATAGATACAGGGCCATTAAGGCAGCGTGAAGCCCAGAACCAGCCCTAGCCCAGAGCTGTGCTTTCCCAAGAGCTTGATATAGTTTTTTCCAAGCCTCATTATACCCACCTTTGGCATAGGGTGTCTTTAGACACACATTTCTCCTGGATGTTTGCTCTAACATCCGGAACTTTCTGTGTGTCTAAATCACTCACTGAGATCTTAAACATCCGGATCTTTGAACTTCTGCGTTAAACTTATCCCAGAACCTTTGTGTGTAAAAGGTTCTCCTGGTAAACTGCTTTGCTACAGGCAGATGTGGTCACTTGGTTTCCATGGCAGCCTGTCACGTCTGCAGCTGCGACTACTTTAGGCTGCCTCAGGGCAGTGTTTGTGTGAAGAATATATCCAGGAACTGCCACAGGGCAGTGTGAGTGTGAAAAATGAATCCAAAACTTACTTGTGGGCTTGTAAACCCAGAAGATTGAAACATCCGAAACTTTAACGTATGTCTAAAAATGCCATACATTATCTGAACACTCCTCTCTCTTCCCCTACTCTGAACACACTAGCCCCCAACATCTTTGTGGCCCTCAGAGCTTGTACTAATTTTCAAACTGGCCGCTGAGAGGGAAAAGGTTCGCCATCCTGATAGAGACGAACAGCCTGACTGTGGCATCAATTCCACAAATAAACGAGCACCAAAACACATTTCCTCCCTTCATTTTCCTGTTTCAGAGATCCCATCCCAGACTCTTCCTTACCTAGTGTCAACTTCTTTCAGCTCCCTTCTTTGTTCTCTGGTGGTCATATTTCCAAGCCCTGGGTTTTATACAGCTTGGAGTCAGTTGACCTGCTTCATCAGCTCCGGTTGCTCACTGTTACCTTCCCTTTTGAAAGATAAATCTCCTTTCAGCTGAGGCCAGGAACAGGGGAGCTGAGCACATTAACCCTGCAGGGCCAGCTGAGCCTTGGTTTATTTGCAGAAATCTGCCACTTGAGCTACAGAAGCAACTGCAGTTTATTGTTTTCATTCAGCCACTAAAAAAATAATTTTCAGTTTGCATATTGTACACTAGGGAGTGTTTGATGATTGCTTATAATAGAAATGGGGAACCTCAGGGCCTAGGGACTAAATACAGTCCCTTTCCAGTTCTTTGATCTGGCCCATGGATTCAGTCCCTACCTCCAAGCACTGAAAAACTGAATTCAGGGTAGAAGAGCAGAGATGAGGGCATACACACATGCATAGGGGCCAGTTTCATGGCACAGATCAATGATCTAGATCCTCCTCTTCCCAAGTGCCCCTTTTAAGCACCCCCACCCCCAACTTCTGTGCAGCTCTTGTAGCTTGTGCTAATTTTCAAAGTGACCCCTGGGTGGGAAAAGGTTTGCCACCACTGGTCCTAAAGTGTTTCCTAAGTTATTTTCTGCCATGCTATCTCCTAAATGCACTCTACCACTCACACCCTCTCTCCCGCAACTGCAACTGAAGTGATGGTAGGGACTAGGGAGCTGCTTTGGTTCTTCGATGTGTAATAAGGTTGGAGCTCTCTGAGCTTTTTACACAGTCGAAACATACAAGGCTTATCTCCTATGTACTGAATTCTTGTTTATTGCTCCCTTGTGTAAGGGATTAATTTACTTAATCTGGACTGGGGAAAAATAAACATTTTAAAGACAAATCAAGTTATTGCTCACTAATTAAATAGCTGTGTGTTAGACCATTGCAAATGCATAAACAAGGTTTTGGGACAGCCATGGTAAAGACCTGGGTTCTGTTCCTCATGGTTACCTTATGCCACTTCTCTAGAAAACAAGGGAGCAGATCTAAATTCCTTACCAAGAGAGTGTTGCTTGGGAGAGGGGGTGGGTAGGCCAGTTGTTTAGAACACAATTAATTAGTGGAGATGAGATTCAAAATCACTTCCTCCTGTACCCCATGTTGGAGAATGCTCCCCAAATCTATTGGAGATTCTCTTGTCAAAAGCAGGACTGTGAGCCTTGTAGGTGGGACAGAACAATTTAGTGCTCAAAGTGGGACAGTCCTGCCTAAATTTGGACTGTCGGGAGGTCTGACTTCACCGCTTATTGTTCCCCTTGTTTATGACCCAGCAATTAGTTTGTAAACCATGAAAGATTGCCTTCACCAAAAATAAATAAATTGTCAGGAACACGCTACAGAATGGGGTCTGTAGAGTCATGGTGGGGGTCGGTGGAGGGTTGGGTTCAGGAAGTTGGTGCAGGATCAGGTCGAAGCCCAAGTGAATAGTACAGAATCAGGGGCCAAGGTTCCTGCTGTTCAGAACATAAAGGCTGGGAATTGACACACACACCAGGGGGTAAGATAGATGAACAGGCAGCACACAATGGGCAGGCAGGTAAGCAGAAGGAAGCAGACAGGGTCACAAAGTGAGCTAATGGGCAGTCACATAATAGGCTCACAGGCAGACGCAGAGCCTCAGTACAGGAGTGAGCCAGGGGAGGGGATAACAAACAGGAACCAGGAAGGGATGACCAAATCCATCCAGCATCCTGTGGCTGGAGGCCTGCCTTTTATACTGCAGGAAGCTAGGCCTGAAATGAAAAATCTTGGCGAGTGTTACTTCCATTGGAAGCAGGGCATTCGCAGAGATTTGCACGACACAGGAATTTACCAGCTTTCCTACTGTTTTTGCCATTTTCCATAATTTTTTGCAAGTAAAATGGGGCTGCCATGGACCGGTCCTAAGCACCATGTGTGACCCGCATGCACTCCAAGGGACTGTGGAGATGAAAACCTGCCAGCTAAACACCGAGGAAGTGCTGGAAATTGCCATAAAATGCTGTAAATCAGTCATAAAATTCCCAGAAAGTGACAAAAATGACAGAAACAGTGGCAGAAGCATGGAATCGCAGAAACTCATGAAATACCAGTGGACACTCACAAGCACTCGCAAAAGGTCAGCATTTCCCTTCGGAAGGGAAACATTTGCTCTCATCTCAGCCCTACAGGCAGCCAACTACGAAGCTGGGAGTGCGGCGCAAGGCTGAGAGTGGGGAATGCCTTCAATGCCAACCTTGGGTCCTGGCCAGGGTGAGCTGGTGGTGCGGTGGAGTCAGCCACCACCTCAGGGCCCCAAGGTGCCAATTCAAGCCCCAGAGCTTATATAAGTAAAATAATTCAAACTACCTTGGGTAACAAGACTTCATGAACAGTGTATGAAATGCATTATCAAACATCAGATACCAGTGTATTGGGTTGTCTTCCTTTCCTTTATCATCTTTTTTTTGCAGTTCTATAAGAAAAGCAATCAAGTTTGTCCAGAATGATTTGTTCATTATCTAGTCATGCTGTTTAATGCTCCCACTTCCATTATTCTGTGGGGACGTTTTATTATACTTTATATGACACCATAAATTTGCATGGCACTTTACCAACAGGATGTCGCATTCTTTGCCCTGCAGAACTCACAACCTGGCTGCAGTGCAGTGCTTACACCCATCAGTATCTGCTCTGCCTTGGAGCACCCATATTAAAATGTGTGGAAAGGAAAATGTAGTTCTGGTAGACATGTTACAGAGTACAGACTATGTCGGGGACCAATCCAATAGCATGGTGGCTCTTTCTACATGTAAAGACCCACTACCTGGCATGTAGAGCAAGGCTATATCTTAATGATATGTTATTTTACATTGTATTCAGGGGTTAAGCTTTGCCCAAGTACTCCCCCTAAAAGAGCAAGGCTATATTTTAATGAAACAAGGCTAACTTCCACCTATCGTTAAAACTGGTCCTAGGTTAATGAGACAGCTCTTGCTAAGGTATCGGGCTGCTCCCCATATCAGGTGTGTGAGGAGGATGGGCAGCTTTGGAAATCTAACTCTGATTTAAATTTTGTTCTGCTTGCTTTTGGATGAGGGAATTGGCTTTGGGGCTGGCTGTACTATACCTGGATAATTAATTTGTGTGTTTTGCATATTTTTGGTGATAATGTAATGAGTGATGTTGTTTTTATTCATTTGTGAACTGTTGTTTTGGCCATGGTGTAATCCAGAGCCATTCAAGAAACTTAACTAACTAATCAATTCACTACCTGGCATGTAGGCAGTCTTCAGAAGGTGGGTCCTTGGGCAAGTTAGATCCAGGCAGGAGCAGGGTCCACACAGGAGCAGATCAGGATTGGGTTAGGGCAGAACAGATCAGGAGCATTACAAGTGAGGCTCAAGTGAGAACAGGGCAAGAACAGATCAGACTGGGATGAATAGGAAATGGGAGTGTGTCCCAAACATTGACCAGTCCAGTTTCCTGTAACTGTTGGGTGACCTTTATCTCAGCCAACAGTCTTTCAGGAAGCTCCAGGACCCAAACCAAGGAGCAATAGTGCCACTGCTAAGCGCCGCCACGGAGCCCTAGGCACCCATTTTGAGACCTAGCTCCTGACACTACAGAGCTTATACCCATTCTCAGCTTATTGATGTTCATTTTCTAAGAATAATCACACCATAGATACATTTTAACACAAAGCTATTATAAAATGAAATCAGTACCTAATAAATATTTAAAAGTGAATTTTGTAGGATTTAAAATATTTTTGTACACAGATGACACTACATGAGGAACACAGGAATTGTGGGAAGTGGGTTAGAGTGGTCTCCATCTAGTGTCTCTTCCGAGACAGTAGGATGCTTCAGAGAAAGAGGCAAGAAGCCCCCAAATGAGCAATTAGGGAATAACCTATCCAAAGGATAAAACGTTTCTCAACCTCATTAGCTAGCGATTGGAGCAAAGCATGAGGGTTATACTCTGCATGCGTTATAAAATCCTGTCTAATGTAATTATGGGTTTTTACTACCCATGCTGTAATCCAGGTTTTTTTTAAATGCTGCTAAGATCTTGGCCTCAATTATATTTTCTGAAAATGAGCTCCACAGGTAAATTATATATTGTGTTAAAAATTCCATTTATCAATTCTAAATGCTTCTGCCTTTCATTTTCACTGAATGCCCTTTATTCTTACGGAATGAAATACAGGAGTGCCCAGCTACCTTTCCTCATATATCCAATTTTTCTTCTAAATTTCCACTTACATTTTATGTAATTTAGAAAAGTTTCCTCCTTTTAAAAAAAATTAGCTCCCCTCTTCTAAAGTCTTGTGGAGCATGAAGGAACCTGTTTATCTCAGTTGTACAATAAATAACTGACAGAGGGTTCCAGATGCACTCAGATTCCAGCATGTTTAAATAAATCTAGATTCTGATATTTAATTGTAAATCAAAGATACCACACTCATGGTCAGTCTCTTCCTGAGTTCTGTGACGAACAAAGAGGTTTTTCCTCTCCACTTGAAAGTCATATTCTTGCTTTCTGGAATATCATACAACTTGATCTCAGTCTTTGAGATAGCAAGCACCTCAGCAGAGACACTCAAGCTGTGCACAAACTGGGTAACAACCTTCTTTGCAGTGTATTATGCAGTAGCTACACATGCTGTTGTGGTCAGTGTAGAGGAGAACCCTCTTCTGGCATCATTGCTGCCTTGGGATGATTTTGTGATATCTAAGGCCGTTTTCACACAGATGCCGCTCCGGGCCTGGTGGGTGGAGATGGCTGGGTAGCATCTGTGTGGAAATGGCCTAATATGTCTTTGTAATGGTAGTCAGAGAAGTTGGGCACCGTGACATCATTATGGACAAATAGAACACTACTAGGAGCTTTGAGGCTGGCAGTGGTGACAAGGCCACTCTGAACCACCTGGCCACTCGGCAATTTCCAGCAGAGCCGGGGTTATTTCAGGTCCAGCAGCAGCAGCATCTTCTCAGCTAGCGGCACTAGCCCCGGCATCAGCAGCTTCAGTGGACCTGGCATGGCATGGCCCATGGTAAACAGGTACAGGGCTGGAGTGGACAGCCACGGACAAGATGGCAGTGACAATGATGACTGCTTCTAATCGTAAATCAGGATTCCATATTGAAGGAAACTTAGTTTTCAAACGAATTTTAGATTTCAACACATTTCTATAAGTTTTCCCCAATTCTAGCAAGTGAAAATAAGTCTAGCCAATATAGGAAGGCTTTAAAATGCCTTGCGAATTATGAACTATGTTTTAAAAAACAACAGCTATGCCATTTAACTATGTTAAACAGCCACCAATTTCAGTTCATCTTTAGTCTAATTACAGTTTAAAGTGGAATTAATGGATGGACATGTCTGGACCCCTGGCACTGTGGTCCATACATGTTTCTACATGTGGGCTAATCTACATACTAATAACATTGCAATGTGTTGCAGACCATCACTATTGAAACAGGAAAAGAAAAGTGGTTAAATGTCTCGCAGAAGTGCCTGACTTCCAGCTTAGGCTGTATACATCAGAACGTGGTTGTGTGATGAAATAACACTGCTGATTTAAATCTGAGCTGGGAACCTCATTGAGATTAGGCAGAGATACAAGCACATTAGGGGAATTTACTTTAGCTAAGAATTAGAAGTGAGGTTGCCAAAACAGCTCTAAGAGCTTGAGTATCAAACCAGTGGCCTGCTCTTATGGAGAAAGCTATTGTCTTTTAAATAAACTACTTGGAGACTTGAAGCAGCTTGTGAGTTTGGTGTCTTTCTATGGAAACGTAAGGGCCATATCCAGGGCAATGGCTGATTCTAGCTGCTTACAGCCCCATGCTTGAAGGACTGACTGCCCTGCACCATTTTTCATAGTTTCAAACGGTCTGAATTCCTCAAAGGAGCCATAAAGAGAGGGGTTCCCCCCCCCATTTCAGCAACTCACATTGATAGGATCTCTAATCTGTGTATTTGGTTTGCCATTTCAAGCATTAGTATGTTTCTCCTAAAAATAACAATGTAGTATTTGCTAGGGGAAGCACATTTTCCTTGGAAAGCAGACCATGTTTGGGATAATGTCATATGTAATAAGAGAATAAGTTAGTGACTGCACTGATTATTTTGACAGTAACTACAGTATCATGAACTTAAACAACACAGTTGGAGAAGGTCTTAATTTCTGATGTGGTACAAACATAAGTATTCACTTTTTATGGCAGTGTCTGGTTTTTTATTTATCAGTTCAGAAACTGGAAATTGTCTTCTTTTTTTGGTAGAAGAGAGAAAACAGCACACCTTTTTTTATAACTTTAACTCTGTGTCACCGGGGTGGGGGGAAGGGATGATACACACACACGCCTGCTGAGGTACCCTCGGTCAGAGCAAGGAAACTGCGGTGATAGAATGCCCGTCAGGATAGTGTGTGGACTTTTACCTCTAATTAAAGAGAACAAGCCCCTATCATCATAGGGCGCTGCTGACCGAGAACCAAAGGCTGCCCTACAATCACTCCTTTCAGGCAATATGACACAAGGGGAGCAGGGGGTGAAAGGATCACCCAAGGGGTGTGCCAGGGCCCCTGGGGGGTGGGGTAGACACGGGACACTCACCTCCGACTATCAGGTTCCAAGGCCAGGGATAGGAAAAGGGCGCACACTCACCACTCACTCGTCCTCTCTGCTCACACACTCCAATAGGCACGACAGGGTCTCAGGGGGAAAAGGTCCAAACGCACGGGCAATGTCCACAGTCACGGGTCAACTCTCTCCACATTCAAAATGCACACAAGGGGGCCAGTTTCCTCTAATCACCAGTGCCGTTCCCCAGGCGGTGCTGGTTCTTATTCTCTAAGCCCCGCCCCCCGTGCGAGCCCACAGCCGACGTGCTTTGGCATTGCTGGGGGTGTGGGTGTGGCCTGCGGCTCTGCCGCTGTGGCCGGCCGAGGAGAGGGACTCCTGCTGGGCCTGGCTGCTACGGGAGACAGGGGTGTGGCCTGCGGTTCTGCCGCTATTGCTGGTGAGGGTTGTGGGGGCATTCCCTGCTCTGAGGCTGTTGGGGCTTCTGGGGTTGGGGTCGGGGCGAGCGCTGGGGAGGGGGAGCCTGCTGCCTGGGTCTCCCACTGACAGTACCCCCCCCTCGAGGCCGCCAGCCACCGAACAGCCGGGGGCCCGGCTTCTGAGGATGCCGGACATGGAATGCACGGAGAAGTCGGGGGGCCGATATATGGGAGGCTGGTTCCCATGAACGGTCCTCGGGGCCATAGCCGACCCAGTCCACCAGATAATGCAAGCATCCCCGGCGTAATTTAGCATCAAGGATTGCTCAGACTTCGAATTCGGGGCTGGTGGCCGATACCTTCGTGGGGCCGGGGGAGACAACTACGTCTTGTCCTAGGCGAGGGAGAGCTTTTTTCAGCATGGAAATGTGAAAGGTGGGGTGGATTCGTACATGGGACGGGAGCTGTATCTTGTAGGTCACTTCATTTACTTGCTGTGCCACCGGGAATGGGCCAATATAGCGGGCATCTAGCTTGGCGGAGGGACGGACAGAAGGATAGTGTCGTCGGTCCACCCATACCAGATCTCCTGGATGCAATGGGGGCACGTCTTGTTGATGCTTATCCCCTTGATTTTTATATCGTTGGCGGACTTGTTGTAGAACTCAACGCGCTATAGTTTGGGCTTCGTGGATTTGGCCAATGAGACCTCCTGCAGCTGGAACTTCGGTCACGGGGGAATCAAGCATCCCTAGTTGGAGGTGTAATCCATAGGTGACATAAAAAGGGGATGTCCCAAGGGAGGCATTTGGGGCGTTGTTGTAGGAGAACTCGGCCGGGGGAGCCACGTGTACCAATCGTCCTGAAGGTAGTTCACGTAGCAACGTAGATATTGTTCCATATTCTGGTTCATGCGCTCCACCTGGCCATTGGCTTGGGGGTGATAGGCGGTCGTGGGTCGTAGGGTGACTTGGAGGGAATGGAACAGTACCCTCCAGAATCGGGAGGTGAACTGGGTCCCTCGATCGCTGAAGATCTCTCGAGGCCATCCATGGAGCTTAAACACATGACGAATACAGAGTAATGCTGTTCGTTTCGCCGAGGGCAAGCCTTTGCATGCGATAAAATGGGCCAGCTTCGTGAAATGGTCCACGACGACCAACACGGTGGTATACTGCCATGATGGCGGGAGATCCACAATGAAGTCAAGCCTGATGCGCTGCCATGGCCCCGCAGGGAGGGGAAGGATTTGCAGGAGCCCTGACGTTGCATGGCGGGGAACCTTGGTTCGTGCGCACGTGGTGCAACTAGATACGTGTCTCTGTACATCTTGGTGCAATGTTGGCCACCAAAAGGAGCGTTGGATCATTTGCCGGGTTCGTTCAACCCCCGGATGTCCCGCCGTGGGGGCCTCGTGGTGGGCCCAGAGCACCTGGGCTTGGCAGGATGGGGGTACTACGATGCGCCCTTGGTGTCGCCGAAGTCCATCTACAGGATCCACAGAAGTATCTGTTGGCGCATCTAGTTCCTGGCGAGTGGCTTCTTGGAGTGCTTCCCGGGACAAGTAGGTAGCAGAGAAGGTCTTGGCCTCTAAAATAGGTTCCGAGGAAGGCGTGACTCTGGGCAGGTTGTCTAGGTAGCGGGAGAGCGCATCCACCAAAATATGTAGTTTACCGGGTCGATATTGAATACGAAAATTGAAGAGGGCGAAAAAGAGCGCCCACCGTGCATGGCGTGCATTTGCAATGTGGGCAGTTTGGAGAAAGGTCAAGTTTTTGTGATCTGTGACCACTATGACAGGATGTAGGGCCCCTTCTAGATAGTTCCGCCATGTTTCAAAGGCCGCCTTAATCGCTAAGAGCTCACGGTCTAAAATGGAATAATTTCGTTCCGCAGGGGTAAGCTGACGGGAGTAATAGGCGAACGGGAGTAGCGTCTCAGGGTCCTGGGTGGGTTGTAGGAGGATGGCTCCAATGGCCCTTCCGGAAGCATCTGCTTCTACACTGAAGGGCTTCTCAAAATCAGGGTGATGCAGCAAAGGGGCGGTCATAAAGGCTTGTTTGAGGAATTTGAAGCTATGTTGTTGTTCTGGGCCCCAATGGTAAGGGTGATTCTTTTTCAATAGTTGCGTAAGGGGGGCGGTGATCTCTGCATAATTGGGGATGTACTGGCGGTAATAGTTCGCGCTTCCCAGGAAGCGTTGCAGAGGTTTTACTGCCTTGGGTGGGGGCCAATCCCGAAGGGTGTCCACCTTTGCGGAATCCATCATCACCCCTGCTGGGCTAATCACAAACCCCAGGAAATTACGGTGGTGAGGTGAAAGGAGCATTTTTCTTGTTTGCAATAGAGATTGTTTTGCCGTAGGCGTTGCAACACCTCTCGTACGTGCAGTACATGTTCTTCCAACGTCATGGAGTAGATGAGAATATCGTCGAGGTAGGCGATAACATACACATCTAGGATATCTCGGAAGACATCATTGATGAGGTGTTGAAATGTGGCCGGGGCGTTGGCGAGGCCGAAGGGCATTACACAATATTCGAACAATCCGTAGCGGGTACGAAATGCGGTTTTCCACTCGTCCCCCGGTCTTACGCGCAGTAAGTTATAGGCTCCACGAAGATCCAATTTCGTGAAGAGACGGGCTCCTTGGAGGCGATTAAGTAACTTGGGGATCAACGGAAGAGGGTATCGGTTCTTTACGGTGATTTTATTTAGTCCCCGGTAGTCAATACAAGGCCGCAAGCCCCCATCCTTTTTTGCTACGAAGAAGATGGGCCCCCCGCGGGGGAGGTTGAGTGGCGAATAAACCCTTGTTGTAGACTCTCGTCAAGGTAGGTGCGGAGAGCTTGGAGTTCCGGTGCCGCTAGGGCATAAATTCGCCCGAAGGGGGGTTCGGTACCAGGGAGGAGGTCAATGGGGCAATCATAAGGGCGGTGGGGGGGAAGCTCGGTGGCTTGGGCCTTGCTAAAAACGTCGGCATAGTCTTGGTACTCCATGGGCAGGGTTTTGTCAGACGGAGGAGGCCGGGATTCTATGGTAGCCCCGAGGGTGGCCCCGGGCGCAGGGAGTAGACAGGTGGTAGTACATCGAGGGCCCCTAAAACAGAGTTGTTTGGTTGACCAAACAATGGAGGGGTCATGGGTTTGGAGCCAGGGAACTCCCAGCACTACTTGAAATAGGGGGGTGCACACGACGTTAAAGGGGAGTTTCTCTGAATGGTCCCCTATAACACACCCCAATGGATAGGTGCACAATGTTATGGGCCCCGAGACGAGGGGGGAGCCATCGATGGAGTGTATGGACTTTGGAGGTGTCTTTGGTTGGGTTGGAATAGCCCAGTGGTTCACAAGGTGGTTATCAATGAAATTCTCCGAGGCCCCTGAATCTACAAGCGCCCATATAATGAGGGAACTCTGCGGGGACCATGTGAGCATGACTGGAATTCTAAGATGGGGGCTCTGATCTTGAGCGAGAGTTGGGGTTTTGGCTATCTTTACGACCGAGGCGACCCCGGTCCACCTCGGCCCCGACCATTTCCCCCCTCGCGGCGGTGGGGAGGCAAGGCTAGACATTCCCCAATAAAATGGGAGGGGTCTCGGCAGTAGAACCAGGAGCGGGACAGGCGTCGTCGCTCCCGCTCCTCTTTAGATAAGGGGCCTCGCGATGCTCCAAGCTGCATCAGTTCAGGTTCTGGAAGTTTAGGGGGCCCGGGGAGCAGGAGCGGTCGGACCCAACCGGAATGCACCTCTTGTCTTTTTTCCCGCTTTCGTTCTATCAAATGCTCTTCTGTTTGCAGAGCTAGATTGGCCAGGGCCTCCCAGGTGCTTGGGGTCTCCACTAGGGCCAACTGATCCTTTATTTCTTCCCCCAGTCCTCTTTTAAACATTACCTTTAGTACCCCATTGGGCCACTGGAGCTCTAAGGCTAGCTGTTGGAATTGCGTCAGGTATTCCAGGAGTCCCCCCTTGGACTGCCGGAGGGTCATAATGAGGGCTTCAGCATCCCGAGCTCTATGGGGGTGATCAAACTGGAACGTAAATTCCTTTACAAAATCAGGGTAATTACTGAGCAGAGGGCTATCCCCCTTAAGGAGGATAGTGGCCCATTCTAGGGCGGTTCCTCCCAAATTACCGATAATAAAAGCCACCTTTTGCTCATCAGTTACGTAGGTAGCTGGCTGTACCTTAAAGGTAAGCCGGCATAAGGCCAGGAATCCTTGGAAGGCTTGTCTATTCCCAAGAAATTTTTCTACATTGGGACCCTTGGGTTCACGAGGTCCCAGGGGTACTGCTGCTGCCACAGGGGGAGGTGGTGGACTACCCCCTATCCCTGCGGCGGGCCCTGCCAGTGCAGCAGCCCCTTGCAGCTGTGTGAGTGCTGCGGTTAGGTCTCCTTGCTTGGCCTGGAGATCCTTCATCTCCATTGCCAGGGATTGCACTGCATGCACAAGCTGCAAAATTTCTTTGGAAATATTCATGGTAACTCAAGCCCGTACTGGGGCCAAGGGTGCTGGTGATTTGTCACTGGGGTGGGGGGAAGGGATGATACACACACACTCCTGCTGTGGTATCCTCGGTCAGAGCAAGGAAACTGCGGTGATAGAATGCCCGTCAGGATAGTGTGTGGGCTTTTACCTCTAATTAAAGAGAACAAGCCCCTATCATCATAGGGTGCTGCTGACCGAGAACCAAAGGCTGCCCTACAATCACTCCGTTCAGGCAATACGACACAAGGGGAGCAGGGGGTGAAGGGATCACCCAAGGGGTGTGCCAGGGCCCCTGGGGGGCGGGGTAGACGCGGGACACTCACCTTCAACTATCAGGTTCCAAGGCCAGGGATAGGAAAAGGGCGCACACTCACCACTCACTCGTCCTCTCTGCTCACACACTCCAATAGGCACGACAGGGTCTCAGGGGGAAAAGGTCCAAACGCACGGGCAATGTCCACAGTCACGGGTCAACTCTCTCCACATTCAAAATGCACACAAGGGGGCCGGTTTCCTCTAATCACCAGTGCCGTTCCCCAGGTGGCGTTGGTTCTTATTCTCTAAGCCCCGCCCCACATGTGAGCCCGCAGCTACTCTGAGTGGCGCCGCGGGGGCGGGGGAAGCCCGACGTGCTTTGGCGTTGCTGGGAGTGTGGCCTGCGGCTCCGCTGCTGTGGCCGGCTGAGGAGAGGGACTCCTGCTGGGCCTGACTGCTACGGGAGACGGGGGCGTGGCCTGCGGTTCTGCCGCTATTGCCGGTGAGGGTTGTGGGGGCGTTCCCTGCTCTGTCCCCTTCGCGTGCGGGCCAGGAGGCTGTTGGGGCTGCTGGGGTTGGGGCCGGGGCGAGCGCTGGGGAGGGGGAGCCTGCTGCCCGGGTCTCCCACTGACACTCTGCTAAATTAAGAATCTGGTGCATTTAACTCTAGTGGACTTTAAAAATAATTAAAGAATGCTCCCTTGATTGTGTGGTGTTTATTAAATCATTACTGTCTAATTGTCGGATATACAAATGTGTATTTTTCATTGGAAGGGTTGCACTTTTAATAATAAATGGCTTCCTGAATATAGCTGGAGAATTATTTCACAAAGTGCTGCTTTTGAAATATGGAAAATATATTTGCAAGGGCAAGCTGATTTGTAAGTAATTGGTATAAACATGTTGTCACTTATTCATACCAGTGTACGTATGTATTTGCTATATATTGTGTATGATACAACATACTTACAAATGTGTCCAGTCATTCAATGCTTATTCACATGAGTGAATCTTACCCAAGTCTTGTTGGCTCAGGTTCGTGTCTCACTCATAACAGTTTAAATGTCTGTGGGTGTCTTCACATGGACGAAAAGAAAACACACAAATAGAAAAGGTAACAACTAAACAATTGAACAAATATATAAACAATGTATATTGCAATTACTTTATATATAACATTAACAGAGAAACCAGTCCACAAAAAACCCCAATGTGTTTACTCAAAAAAAGTTATTTTCTAAATAGGATCCAAAGTTTATCAGGTGATGTAAAAAATTCTTCTTAGTCTTCAAAGAACATCTTGTGTGATGCTAGCATGCTTTGACCAACGACTGGTGGTCATTCAACAAAATTAATTGCCCCAGTTTTTATTTATTTATTTATTTATTTATTTATTTTATTTATGTATTTATTTATTTTCAGAAGAGGACTTGGGGTGGCGTGCAACAATAATAAAACATCATATAAATAAAGCATTAATAGAACTACAATAATTACTACAAAAATAATAACAACAATAAAGTCCAATCAGCAAACTGGTCTGGCTAAAATAAATAAATAAATAAATAAATAACCCCCATACCCATTTAACCCATCCCCATCTCCCCCATCCCCCTGCCAAACGCCTGGGGGAAGAGCAAGTTTTTGCAATGCCAGTGGAAAGTAAGGATATCCAGGTTGAGGTGGACCTCCACTGCCTTTTTGGTTTGTCTTCACACGGACACCTGGCCCGCCTCTGCCCTGCCTCACCCCTGGGCATCAGTTTAAATGCAGCCTGTCAGATGTGATGGCAGAGCAGAGATGGGGCAGGTTGTCCCTGCTCCAGGCTGCCCCATCGGCAGAGCTCTGGAACATCCTCATGCCTGAGGCAAGAGGGAGCAGGATAATAAATACGTATATAAATTAATTAAATAATTAAATGGACAGCCCAACCCTGGGGCACAGGCCAGAGATGGGCTGCTGTCTGTCTGCTTGGCAAACAGCCACTGCAGCCTTTTTCTCAGCCGGGGTTGCACGGGCAACACCATAGCGTTGCAGGAAAATTGTCTGCAATGCTATGGCATGGGGGAGGGCTGTCGCGCAGGTGGACTTTGGGCCATGACAGCTGCTGGGTCTAATTAAAACAGACCCAGGTGCGGCAAGTGAGTAGATGTGGCGCTGCACCCCCAGACTTGCTGCAGGGTTGTGCACCCCATGTCCATGTGAAAATACCCTGTGTGTGTGTGTCTGTGTGTCTGTGTGCATGCGTGCGTGAGAGTGCCAATCTTCTTATTTATTGAGGTAAATACGGGATCCAATCCTGCATGGTGCAGAGTGCCTGCTGTGAGCTTCTAACCTCATACCACCCATTCAGAAGTGAATAAAGCTCTGCATCGTCCAAGAGACACTTAGCCTCCTCGATGATCAGGCCCTGGTTTCTATATGATATCTCCAGGTTATTTGTCAAATAATAGCAATGTCGCTAGATCACTTTTGTTCAATACATACTGCGAGTGTAAGAGTGTGTTGTAATGTTGTACGCTACATTATACTTCTAGCTTTTAACATTTTTTTTCAGCTCAAAATAGGAAAGATATAATTAAATTGCTGAGCCGCACTAGAAAAAATGGTTTGGGATGGAATTCATTTTATCAGGATTTTGCATTGGTTTCTCAGTTTATGATTTATGGATGATTAACCTTCTGCTGTGTGTATCATTTGCCTTTTAATATTTTAACACAAGTCTGTCCTAAAGACTTTGTTTTACTAAAGGTACTTTCAGAAAGTCCAAATTCCACAACTCAGTGGCTTGAGAATAAAAAATACCCTGGTTTCCCTTGCCAAATATAATTTCCAGAGATCAATGGCTTAAAAAATTTATTCTACAAGTGGTTGATCGTGCAAGAAGTTGTTTGTCATCATCATATTTAGAAGCTATATATCTCCCATCACCTGAAGAATGTGCCATAACCGCTGGCGTTAGAATTCTGGTTAGGAGCCTAGCAAATTTCTGCAAAGAACGAAAGCTGTAACAGTCTTATCAAATAAGAGCAGCACTCATTTTGTTTAACAGTGCTGGAAATTAGTTTTTCAGGCGCTGATCTTGACAGGTCAGCTGTCAAAAATTGGCGCATATGTCCATAAATTCATCGATCCCATAAACCATATTCTGTCTACAAGAACAAGTGGAAGTCAAAATTGACACGCTTATGAACAAATGAAATGGTCTGAAGCACAAGAATTCAGAGAAAGTATCCCTTTTGGTAAAAGGTTTTTCTTGTGTTCCATTTATCAACCTTATCTGCATCATTTACTTTTTATAGACTGAAAAATTTACCGCTGCATACAAAACAGAATGTAGTCACAGGCTAAAGTGAAATAGAAGGAAATCTTTAAAAAAATGTCTTTGACATGTTTCTCTACTTCTGGACCCTCATCCTTGTTAATATCAGAGAAGCCAATTATGGATTCTGTTACTTTCTTTTAAACAAATGCAGTAGAAACAGAGTCTCATTTATGGTATCATAGTCCCAGCACCTTCTAGGATTACTGCATAATTTATTTAGATTTTATTCAACTGCGCTCTTGGATTGATTTTAGGATAAATGGTTTCTTTTTAGGCAGAAGAAGGGGGCCTGAGGAAGAGTTTATTTCAATTAAACATTAAAAGGGATGAAGATGCAGTAACAAATGGGCACAGATCGTATCTCATTTTTGCAGTTAATGAGGAAGCACATCCTAAACTAGTATGAATTAGCATGGAGTCATTATGGTAAATAACCACAGGTCAGGACCCAACCTACTGTGTTTGAGGTTAACAAAAACTAGGTTTGAAGAAAGTCAATTTAGAAATATTTTCCAAACAGTTATGTTCAACTCTACTGAAAACTAAATTTTCCTGTCAACGTCCACTTTACACAAGAACTCATGCATTCTGTCAAGCTTTTTGAGAAATTGAATGGTCCAGTAGTGCTTCTGTGAGAGGGTCACCTGCTTTTAGAAGCAATCAACAAGCCCTTAGTAGGGTAAAAGCTCACATTCAGTCTAAGCCTTCTATCTAGATTGGATTGCTCCTAGGGTGCAGCCACACAAGCTAGCGCGCAACCCTATGGCAGGCAAGAGCAGCAGTCACACTGCAGGGCCAGCGTGGGAAGCTGGGTAAAGGGTCACTCCCACCCCCTGCTGGGCAACTGGGAAGGAGGGCCGGTGTCAGATCTCCTGCCATGAGTGAGCGCCTGTCCCTACCCACCTCCCTCTCCCAACCCAACCCAAATCTTGTCTGTCCCCAGCTGTGACATGGCTGCACATGACGAGCAAAAGTGCCCACCACTGAAAGCCCCACTGTGGAGCTTGCTGTACATCAGGGCAGGAGAGGCCCAGGCACATGGGCTACCATGTCTTGGACAACCTTACACCCTTTGGGTAAGGCTGCTACGCAACAGACCCTCTGCCTTTTTCCGAGGATGCATCATGTAGCATCCAGCTGCTCATATTTCCTCCAGTCCAAGATCCCTCTTTTAGTGCACCCTTGCATTGAAGCCTACACATTTCTAGAGATGAAGCAAGTAACTGCAAATGTGTAATGCTGTTGGATTTGCAGTACCAGAACTCTTCCACTTTGGGTACCACAAAATGTAATTTGGCATGGTGATCCAGGTAGCAGACAACAGCGGTAAGCCTAGTGCCCAAGCTAGCCAGCCAAGTGCATGTGCAGACCCTGGTGCATGTGTGGCTGATCCGGTGCATATGTATATGTGCTGGTTGCCTGTGCAACTTTGTATGCATACATGCACCCACCTAGGGCTTGCATATATGCCTGGCTGGCTGATTTTAGGAGGCCCCAGGCTGATGCTGATCATTGTCCGAATGGCTCCCATCTCCTCCTGCCACCGCCTCAACCTACCTCCTTCCCCAGGTAAGGGACCCTGGGGTAATTTTATACCGCTTATTTAGTAAATTACCCCAGAGTCCCTTACCTGGGGAAGGAGGTAGGTGAGGTGGTGGCAGGAGATGGGGGCCATTTGGGCAATGATCAGCATAATACCCATAGCTAGCTGCCTAGGTATACAGGTACCTGCAGGGCTAGCTGTCTATCTGGGCAGCTATCCCGAGGTACATTAGCTACCTATTTCAACTCTACTCTGTTCTTCTTAGTTCTTTTTTTCCAAGTTTGGCACAGCTTGAATATGTTTTCCTACCGGTGAGGGGGAAATAATAAATAGAGATGTAACTCCTGCCTTCCATAGTGCAGTGTGTTGTATGTCCACCCCATCAGAGCTCCTAACAGTGGCTGTATGTGTCGGTAAACTATCATCCCATTGGACTTTCTGCAATTTGTGTTTCGTCCAGAAGATCTGGTACTTTCTGAGTGGCATCACATCTTTCAATGTTTGTGGCAGTGTAACCTTTTGGAAAAAATTTGTTAGTAAAACTAATAATAATCACTCCTCCATCACTACTACCCATAACACTCACAGGTCAAAAGGCAGATGAATCTTAATTTCTATCTATTTTAGCCCCATATACAGTGAAACAGGAATTTTGTGACACCATCCATCCTGTTCTCCAAGCCCGTAGCTTGGGCTTCATCTTTGACACGCACCTCTCTTTTAAACCTTACATTGACTCTGTTGCCAAATCCTGCCGATTCACCCTCCATAACACTGCTCGGATCCGCCCCTTTCTCTCTACCTCCTCGGCCCAAACCCTTGTTCATGCCATGGTTATCTCTCGCCTCGATTACTGCAACCTCCTCCTTGCTGGTCTCCCTCGCTCTCACCTGTCCCCCCTTATCACAGTCCAAAACTCCGCTGCCAAGGTCATTCACTCTGCCCGTCGCTTCAACCATGTGCAGCCTCTCCTCTTCTCTCTTCACTGGCTCCCCCTTCCTGAACGTATCCTGTTTAAACTCCTGGTATTCACATTCAAAACACTCCACAACCAAGCTCCCCCTTACCTCTCGGACCTAATCACCCTACGCACTCCTGCACGCGCTCTCCACTCCTCCTCTGTCCCCTCCCTCACTCTCCCTCGTTTCTCCTGCTCACATAACCGCCTTTGACCCTTCTCCCTCGCTGTCCCTCATGCCTGGAACTCCCTCCCTACCCACATCCGCCTTTCCCCCTCCCTCCGCTCCTTCAAATAAATCCCTCCTCAAGACCCACTTTTCCCTCGACGCCTTTCCCAATGCCTGCTAGTCGTTCCCCATATACTTACTGTCTGCCCTCCTCTGCAGACTGCTGCAACCAACCTGATTGTAACCAAGCTAAGCACACGCACCTGAGACTTCGCATCCGCTTGAATGTTTGTTTGTCTTCTCCCCTATCTCGCCCACTGTCCCCTCTCCCTGTCTTCTCCTCCTTGTCTTTTAGATTGTAAGCCACAGGCAGGGACCACATCTATTTCTATGTTCTGTACAGCACCAGGTCACGTGACTGGCGCTATATAAATGCTTATAATAATAATAATAATAAATAATAAATCCTAACTCTACTGTTCTTTCCTCATTATTGTGGCATTTAACAAACTAACCAGCCATCTACTATGTTTGGCCTTTGAGGCTACTATTATGTTTTCACTTAAAAATTGAGTTGATTGATTGATTTCTACTTATAACCCATCCTGTCATGAGGGTTCAGGGCAGGTAGCAACACATAAAACAGATATAAAATAAATGTAATACTGCATTAAAAGAATACTCCATCCAACTTATTTTCTACAAACTTGTTGCTGCTCACTAAATGCCTGATCAATGGTTTTACACCAGAGGCATTAGCAGCGAAGTAAGAGATTTCCTACAAAGGTATTGATCCTTTCCAGTAAGCACATCTTCCAGCCGGGATGGAGCTAAACTACAAGGATCTTTGGTCTTTGTTTAATTTGCTAGGCTTATACTGGCTGTTACCAGCATGAATACCTGCATACTGTATCACTACACTTATCTTTCATTGCACAATTGTCAACAAGCCAAAGTGATTTTGGCTTCTATATCAATTCCCTTCCTATAAGAAAACAATGTCATGGATTCCATTCTAGTGTACAGAGGGGACAAAAGGGAGAGGGAAATCGTTTTTTGAGGTTTACCTCTACAGTGGATTTCTTGTCACACTGTGCAATAAAACTCCTTGATGCAATACATAATATTTCATTAAAAAGTCACTTATTCAGATACACAAGAGCAACATCTTTACATTTTTGGAGGTCTGAAGTCAAGTAGGATGTATCCAATGGGTGAATCATGGAACATTTTAGAGTTTACATAAAAGTGGTCTTCACCCACACCGGTGGCTGAGGGAGAAGGATATAATTGTTTTAATAGAGTGATGTTTAGGAGGTATCGGCATGGGTCATGTAGCTGTAGTCATCCTGCGTCCAAACAGGGGGATGGACTAGATGAACCTGGAGGTCCCTTCCAACGACACGATTTTATGATTCTGTGTAAAAAGAATAAATATGCTCCATAAGTAAGTATAAGAGTTGTCATTATGCAGTACAAACTATGAATCTACCATGACTCAATTCTGAGATATGCAGTTTGACAGCAGGTAAATCTGGGATTTGATGATTAGAAAGAATAGGTTCAAGAAAGGGAAGAGATGAGGTCAGAGAAGTGGTGCTGAGATCCTAGGTAGTCTTGACGATTATGAGGCATTAGAAGCTGCTAAAGACAATAACCAAAGCAAAGTGATCTACATTAAATGATATGACAACCTCTGTAGATAACAAAGAATTATTGTGACAAGCAGTGAAGAAAACACATTCAGCCAAAAGTACTTAAATGGTAGGATGCGCATTATCAGCCCAATACTATTGGAGAGCAGAATGTTCTTTCTTTTTCTTCCTTCCGTGGTTGACTGCACGTTTTTTAGTTAAGCAGCTGTTGAAGCATTCTAGATAAATATTAAAACTGGACCTGACTGAGATTCTCCTCACACTTGGCGGTGTGTTTTTTCCATTTATAGTTGGCTACGTTGGACTCTGAGAAGGGACTCAATGGCAGCCTACAAGAGAGACGTGTGGGAAGCGGCTTACAAGGACAGACAATGAAAGTGGTGACTGTCTTGGTATGATCATGTTTGAGTTCAGGAGAAAAAAATGCTAAAAAACTTAAGAAAAAAGATACAGAACATCTGCGCCCTCCCCCCCCCCCCCCGCCCAAATTATTTATCCTTTTCCCTGTAAAAGGTAGTTAGTCCTATATCATCCACTTGAAATGACTACATGCATAAATACATTGTTATAGGTGAAGAGCTTTTATATTTTGTAATGGTTGGTAATTTGGTGATGTCTATTTAAGGTAGGTATATAGAGAAGTAGACACTGAAATTATGTATCCAACAAGTAGTTCCATAGTGAAACTGACTTTCTCTCCAGAAGGCCAGCACTCGCATTCTAATAGGAGGGGTTGAGTGGTGTGCAGGCCTTTTGCTAGCCTTTTGCACCGGGATGAATTCAGACACAATATTGTTTAATCCTGACCTGTAACATTCCCCTGCTGTTACAGTACTCCTGGCATTCCCTGGAGAAGACTTTAGGTCTTGTCAAATTGTGTGATAATGAGGGTGGGGGAAAGAATGGGCTATTTTTAAATAAGTAATCAGATAAGTATACCAGAGCCTTAGATTAATTATTTAGGATTTGAAGGCACAGAGGTTCACTAACCTCTTGCAACAGTAAGGCACTAAAATATACTTGTTAAAGAAACTCCTAATCCAGTACTACTTACTATGTTGAACATTGTGACCTCAATATGTTGTTTTTCTTTATCAAAATTATATGCCCATGCAGGTTGCTTATTACAAGTAATGTCATCTCCTAAGCTACTGACTTTTTTGTGTTATATTATCTCTCTTCTCCCCAGATCAAAGTGTATTAGGGAGGCTTAGAGAACTGTTCTGAGATCATTAGGACAGTTTTCTTTCCATCTGTTTTTAATCTTTCTTCCCTTTAGCTGGTAAGGGTTTGTAATTCTATCTCCCCTCCATCCAGGGGGTAAGCAATTCCATCTAGAGAGGATGGTAGCACCACTTTGCAGTGTGGCCAAGAGCAATGCCTGGAAAGTCAGCGGGGCTGCCATTCCCCTGGCAAATGAGCACACAATCTATGTCAGACTGAACGCCATCACCCTCAAGGTTCCCCCATCTTGTGGTTTCCAAAGTGTATTTCATTAACTCTAAAAGCACTTCAGGAACTGAGTTCAGGAACAGAGTTAATCTTGGTCTGGTCATGATAATGAATAGTGGGGAAATGAATAACCGATTTCTAGTGATTCACTGTGTTTCCTGGAAAGGTGTTCAGTTCCCTTGTGGAAAAATACTGAAAACTGCTCTATAGGATCTTGGTGACGCCAGCATTCTAAAGACCAACAACAGGATGAGCTGATAGGAATTAGAACTATTTTTGGAAACTTTTTTTTTCTTTCTTTCTTTTTTTAAAGTTGCTTTAAATGTCAGCCTAAACATTGCTTTGTTCTCAGGAAGAACCTTTTGTGATGGTGGCGGAAAATATACTTGGACAACCAAAACGTTATAAAGGATTTTCCATTGATGTCCTGGATGCTCTTGCCAAGAATCTGGGCTTTAAGTATGAGATTTATCAAGCTCCTGATGGCAAGTATGGGCAGCAGCTCCACAATAGCTCCTGGAATGGTATGATTGGAGAACTTATTAACAAGGTATGTAGAGCAGAAGCAATGTAATAAAATACAAATGGAGAGTTGCTCCTGAGATTTGGGAAGTAAACTTTGTGCTTTAGACTTCTCTGTAAAAGAGGAGCTGCAAAGGCTATTATTTTCTCAATGATAGCGGGTTATAGACAGATGATATTGTTGTACGCTATGTGCATACGACAACAGAATATATACCGTTACTATATGGAAATTACATTCTAAAATCTGTGTTCTGCTTCCCTTTTCAATAGAATCCTTTCTGCTATAGCTTTCTCACTAATTCAAAGCCACTACACCTTCATCTCCAAGTAACCTAGGCTTCCTAGGGCTAATTCATTTATAGCAATACTGCTTGATAATGACCAGTATTTTGATTTCCAGGAAGCTATAAATAATGTGTACTGTAAAGGCGTACTTTAATAAACATGAATTGAAATAAGATCCCCAAATGATTCATTCGCAACAGACTCAGAGGTCCAGAGTCTTTTCTTATTTAAGCTTGCGTAAATTGGGAGTAACTCTCCGAATGCCAGTGAAGAAATGTTGAGCAAATTCTAGTCTTGGTGCCCCAGGAGAGCTGAAATTAGAGTGGACATTATAGTAGATAAACTTTTGGATTTGATAGTAAACCTTTCCCAAGGTTTTGGATAAACTTTGCCATTGTCGAAGAAAGATATCCAGAGGAATTAATATTCAGTGATCTTGTCATTTGCAAAATTGGTTGCTATCCTACTGTGCAGTCTGCTTTTTGTTAGCTAGTGTTATTGAGAAGGGAACATTTAGTTACAAATAAAAGCAGTAAACAGGGCTAGGGAATGGTTATTTAAAAAACAAACAAACACAAAACTATAATGGGATAGTCTCAGAAGTTTCATAGTTCCAGCTGTGATAAACATTCAAAAGTTTGCTTACTTATCTTCAGCTTATCCCACCTTTTTGACATTTATTAGTCTGGAGATCCTTTAAAACCAGACTTTTTTGCAAGCTAATGTAGTAATTCAGTACATCTGCTGATTTTTATGGATGATGCAAACATTAAAGGGACACCATCAATGTGAGAGCCAGTTTGCTTTAAAAAATAAGTTGAAAGTAGCCTCAGGTCTTAAACTGCCCCAGTCCTTCTTTCAGTTGTGACTTTCCAGTTGTTTGACTTGTGATGGCATAAATGAGACTGGGAAACTATCTAGAACACTCAAGGCTATACACATATATCAGATACTCAGAGCAGACAAACTAAAAACAACAACAACAAAACAGTGTGTTCCCTTTAAATTGCATTAATTCTAGAAGCTAGTTGTAATGATAATAGGTAATATATTCTCAGGCAGAGTGTGAGTTTTATGATGATGGGTCTCCTGACTAATGAAGCTTCACAATGGCTCATTGAGATAGGTGTAAGATTTATTAGATTCCCATTTTACAGAGAGGATACTGTAGCAGAGAAGTTAAGTTCCCATCATTTAATGAAATGGTCATGGGTTTATTACTTGCTGGTATTATTCGCACTTCTGGGTAGTGTTTTACAAGTACTTGGATAGTATCCACAGCTGAAATGAGTACTCAATTTTCTTTGGGTATTACATGGTAATGGTCTTTTCAGCCATATTGGTATTTTGGTTATGACATTTTCTGCAGCTGAACATGCACAATAGTGCTAATATTGCCAAAAATGAGGTCACTGAAATATCAAAATTGCCAAATTGAAAACCCGGAAAAACGAACAGCATAAGTGGATATTGGTTATTACCTAAACCACCGTTTTTGGTTTGGTTGGGGTATATTTGATAGATTTATCTGGGTTCCCCCCCCCCCCCAAGTATTAGTTTCAGGTCTCATTCTAGCGCAATGTTAAGACAACCAGGTCGTCTTAATCATACAATAGTATTGTAGGGCAGTGAATTCCAACCCATGTGCCTCCTCAGGTGGCCAGGATGCTGAGTGAACCATGGTCTAAATAAAGGCAGTGCCCCAGCTGATTTACTAGAGATTAAATAATGTTTAATATTGCAGGTATAATTGATCATTTACTAGGCCAATTAATTTTATGTGCTTGGTTACATGCAAGAAGGGTTTTGAAGTACATGGTGCTGTGGTGTATTTTGGTTGGTAAGCATGGGTATAGCATGGAAGCACTGCTGAAGCATAGATTGGGAACGGCAATTGGATGCACTCTGTTACTCCATTTTCAACCCCGTATAAGGTTTCATTTTTATTACTTCCTTAAAATCATAGGGCTGGAAGAGTCCTCAAAGACCATCAAGTCCACCCCCTGCACTAAGACCTAATTAACTAAATCTATACCGTCCCCAAGAAATTAATTCAGCCCCTTCTTAAAAGCTTCTAGTCAAGAAGATCCCAAAACCTTCCTTAGCAACTTGTTTCATTGCCCAACTGTTCTTAGAGTTAGGAAATTCTTTCTAATATTTAACCAGTAAATCTGCCTTTCTTGCAGGACTATAGTGATTATACAGTTACTCTTAATTAAGAAAAGGGAATTAATAAAATACTTCCATATGCCCTTGGCTGCATTAGAACCTTTTGTTTGTTTGTTTGTTTGTTTGGACTTATACCCCACCCTATAAAATACAGTATATGCGTAACCCCTACCCCCTAAAAGGGCATGCCCCCAAAGCCTAGCCCCACTCACCAAATGCCTGGCCAAATAGGAAGGCTTTACACTGCCTCTGGAAGATGCTCAGGCTTGAGCTTTGACAAATGTTCAAGGGAAGAGAGTTCCATAGCTGCAGGATTTATAACTTCACAATCTATAGCAGTTTTGCTTAGAGATAGGAAGAAATCTGACCTTTTGCATTTACCTTGCAGAGAGCAGACTTGGCAATCTCAGCCATCACCATAACACCAGAACGGGAGAGTGTTGTAGACTTCAGCAAGCGGTACATGGATTATTCGGTGGGGATTCTAATCAAGAAGCCTGAAGAGAAAATCAACATCTTCTCTCTATTTGCTCCATTTGATTTTGCTGTGTGGGCATGTATAGCTGCTGCCATCCCTATAGTTGGTGTCCTGATATTTGTGTTGAACCGAATCCAGGCAGTAAGAGCACAGAATTCTTCCCAGTCCAGCCCCTCTGCCTCCTCCACTCTTCACAGTGCCATTTGGATTGTATACGGGGCCTTTGTTCAGCAAGGTACTTAGTCAGTATTTATTATCTGACAACGTGGCACTGTCTGACTGCTGTTTAGTACTTTTCTACCTCAGAACAAAAGGCAAGACTACATATTAACCTTTAGAAAATAATGCTTTGAAAGGGAAATTTCAGAGCTGTTCTACTGCTTAAAACACATTATAACATTTGAGTAGACTTGCTTCTCGGTGAAACAACCCTGCGTTTCTGAACACTGTACAGCCTGAAATTACATTTCACACCGCTTTTAAACGAGGCACTGAAAAGCGCTTCCTCAGCCCCACGTTGAGAGAAAAGCCGTACTGGGAGTGTTTACATGCTCCCCACGCTGCCTGAAGTGACGTGCTCTCGGTTGCCGGCAGCGACGGTGGCTGGAGATGCGGTGCTTTGAAGAGGTGCATTCTGAAAACCTGAACGGGGCTCAGGAGGTGCTTTTCAGCACCTCATTTAAAAGCGGTGTCAGTTTGAATTGAAATTCCCTATTTTTCCCATAGAGTATTCATTCATTCATTCATTCATTCATATGTCTCTTTACAATCAAAAATTATAGACCGGTCCCTGCCCCAGTGGGCTTGCAATCTAAGAGACAAGGGAGGGGAACAGAGGGAGAGAAAGGAATACATCCAAGAAGTTGCAGATGGACATGCTTATCTTAGTTACAGGGAAAAAGAGAACCTAAGAAAATAAAAATCTGAGTGGAGACTAAGGAGATGAGGAGCTAGGAAGAACCTGAAAGAAGAGCTAAGTAGGTTTTCAGGAGAGATTGAAGGTAGGAAGGAAGGAAGCAGAACAAAGGAACAGAGGAACCAGGGCCTAGAGGGTAAGGCTGAAATGGCAAGCCGATGGGATAGCTTTTTCTGACAGAAAAAGTTCTTTCGCAATGAGCAGCACAGTGCAATAGAGATATTCATTCTGCTACTCTCATTCTTGTACTTCCACTGGCTGCGAAAATAGCAGAACAATGTTTGTTCCAACATTTTCAATCTTCCGCAATTTCCATCGACGCTGCGAAGTAGCGGAACAATGTTAGTTCCGACAGTTTTTCAGGGATTGTTCCGACAGTTTTTGAATTAGTGGAATGCCAGTGGAATTTGTCGAACGCCAGTGGAAAAGCTGCAGAAAGTCACAGACAATTTCGAGATGGCAGAATGAAATAGCGGAGCAGAAGAAGGAGTTGCCGCTTTAGCCCTACAACAGGGAGAGGTTTTTAGGCATGGGGGAGGGGGCAGCAAAGGAGAAAGGGAAGATACATTTTGAGTAACAAGGGACTCATGAGCTGATGAGGTAGCAGAGGAGGAGTGGAACTCCCAGACAGGAGTGTGACAGGAAACAAGTGCAGAGAGATAGGAGGGTGCAAGGACATGAAACGTCTTGAAAGTAAGGACCAGGAGCTTGTGTTCAGTGCATTCAAATAGAGGGAGCCAGTGGAGAGAAGAGGAGGGGTTGGATGTGATCAAAGTGACGGGTGGGGTGGGTGACCTCAGCAGCAGGGTTGTGAACAGAAGTGAATGGCAAGATGAGAGTGGGAAAGGCCTGTAAGGAGGAGGTTGCAGTAGTCAAGATGAGATATGACTGGAGCATGGACTAGAGTTTTGGCAGTGGAAACAGTAAGGAAGGGCCAGATCTTAGCAATCTGTGCAGAGAAAGATAGCAGAACTTGGTGGCAGAATGCATCTGAGGTTTAAAGGAGAGGGAGAAGTTGAAGATGAACCCCAGGCTATGTGCCTGGGTAACTGGCTGGATGGTGACCTCACTGATGGAAATTGAGAGGAAGGAAAAAAAGGAGGGTTTGGGGGGGTGAAGATGAGTTCAGTCTTGAACATATTAAGTTTGAATTGGCAGCAAGATATCCAGGCAGAAATATCAGAGAGACAGTTTGTGATGTGAGACTAGATGGAGGAAGGGAGAGAGGGGGTGGGTGTGGAAAGACAGAGTTGAGTGTCATCAGCATACAGATGATACCGAAAAGCATGAGATTCAATGAGTTTGCCCGGGGACAGAGTGTAAAAATAGAAGTGGACTGAGGACAGAGCCTTGGGGAACTCCTACCAAGAAGGGAAGAAGGGAAGGGATGCAAAGGAAGTACCATTGAAGGATTGGCTGGAGAGACAGAAAGAGAACCAGTCGAGGACCAAGCCCTGGAAACAAGTAGAGGAGGAGCAGGGTATGGTCAACAATGCCAAAGGCAGCAGAAAAATTAAGCACAAAGAGAATGGAGTAGAGGTTATTGGACTTAGCTAAGAGAAGGTCATTGGTGACTGTGACAAACACTGTGTCAGTAGAGTGAAGACAGTGCTTGGATTAAAAGGGTTCAAAGAAAGAATTGGAATTTTTGAGATATTTAAGTTAGATATTTTGGAAACTTACCTTTTCCTTCAAATTCATAGCAAAAAAGGAAAAAGCCTGATTCTACAAAACTTAGACCACATTCACACCTCCCGGTCCATGCAAATTTTGGCTCCGGGAGAGAATTCGGGAGCCACAATGTGTGCGGGTTTTGTCTGGTAGAGGTGTGCACCAGGGGACGATGTAGTTTTCATTATCATTTTTCATTATTTAAATCTGTCATTTTCGTTTTCATAAATATCAAATTTTCATTTTTGCTTTCCTTTTTGGTTTCCATTGGTTTAAATGGAAAACACATTTTCAGCTGTAAATTTTTTGTTTTTCACTATATTTGGCTGAAACCTAGAGGGATTGTACCTCCAATGGATGGCATTAAGTGTACCTAATTTTGAAAAATATTGGATAAAGGAATCTGATTTTATAAGCAGTTTAATTATATTATTTTGCAAAAATCTGAATATACATTCCTGGCTGTAACTTCGTTGTCTCACATTTAATGTAAATTAAACTTGGCAAGTCTTTACCCGTTCCCCTATTTACTATCTCTGCCAGTGTTCAGAAGGGTTGGATAAAGGGTCCTGGTGGTATAAGCAATTAACATATAAATGTATGTCTGACTGTAACATCTTTGTAGTCCAACCAGTGTACATGAAATTTGGAAGGGCTATATATAACACTGTCCTGATCATCTCTGCTGAATATAAGAAAGATGAGATAAAGGGTCCCAATTTGATATGCCTGGACAGCATATGCAGAGAAGGAGCCTATGACAGGGATTCACTTACGTGTCACTGTGGTATAAGATTGGTTTGTGATGCCAATTGACTAGCACAAATGTCAACCAAATATCCTCATTCTGTGCTGTGACCATCCCAACATCTCTCCCCCACTTGTTACTGGGAAGTCAGAAACATCTGTTTAGGAAAAAGCCAATAGAGATTCTCTTATGTTCTCTGTCACAGTACTGCAAGATGTGATTGTGATGATAACTGGCCAGCCTGGATGTGTAAACTATGTCTCTTGATTTGGGGGATGATACCCTCAACATTCCAGTTATGTCCCTTCTATGCCCGCTTGAGGACCGCCCCCTATCCCGCCTCAAAGCCACTACCAATTGGTCCTGTAAAGCTGGAAGCATGCAGTAATTGCCCAGTGAATGTGTCTGTCCGCCTTTTGGGTTGCTCCCCATCCTCCCTCCTACAGCCTCCCTCCCCTCTGCCATGGCAGGTGCCTGCCTCTGACTGGCACTACATGTGCTGCTATTTAGCCAAATAATGGTCTTCAATGGGACAACTTCAATTGCTTATAAAATTGGGTCCCTTTATCAAATTATCCTGTAGTTTGGCAGAGATGACAGGAAATGTATATTATACATTTCTGCCAAATGTCTTGTAAACAAAATGGAATATAAAAATGTTACAGCTAGAAATTTATTTTCAAGTTAATGTCTTATACCATCAGGGCCCTTTGTCCAAACTTTCTGAAAATTGGCAGCAGTGTTAAGCGTGTGGAGGGACATAATACGTACAGGCATCATACAAATTTTATGGAAGATAAAAAAGCTGTAGCCATGAATGTGTATGGAGCTTTTCTTAAAATTACAACATTCAATTGCTTCTAAAATCGGTTTCCTGTATCTGATCATTTCGAAAGTTGGTACACATAGTGCCCTCCATTGGTAATAGAATATCCTCAAGGTTCATCAGTATTGAATAAAAATCAAAAAAGATATAGTCGGAAATACATTTTTCAATTATTTCCCTTTATTTCAAAAACAAAGTTGTTTTTGTTTCTATTTTCATTATTATTATTTGTCTTCATTGGGTGATTTCAGACGTTACGATATCACAGTGAACCACGCTCAGTTCCGCGTGGTAGCTGTGATTGCATAACGTCTGTTGGGGGAAACGGATGTTTCCCTCCAGATGTTACCACGGCTTGGGATTGCATTTGACACGTGAGCAGCCGAAGCGGTGGGACCGGAGGCTGCCGCGTGTTGAATGCAATCCCATGCCGGGGTGAACTCTGGCATCTCGTCTGGTCAGGCGCCATGGCCCGGGATCACCGGCGGGACCCAGGGCCGTGGCGAATCTGGCCCGACGCGGCGGCCACATTGGCCCCGCTGCCCGCCCGTCTCCCCGGAGGGCGGGCGGTGGGAGCGTGGAGGGGCGGGGACGTGAGGCCGCACGTTGAACCGAGCGGCCCAGCACCCATCCAGATTCCCCGCCGGGATCCCCCCGGCACGTCTGTTGCAGCGTTACGGGGTGACCCCGGCGGGGAATGAATAGGGTGATTTCGGTATGGGGCCAATGGGCCCCGTAACGTCTGAAATCACCCATTATTGCAGTAACGATAATGAAAACAACAATTTTCATTATCATTATTGTAATAACAAAAACAACATGTACACCCTTATGGTGCAAAAGCGTTCCTCTACCCGTGTGACTTTGCTGGATATCTCTCGGAAGAGTGCAGAACTGCTCAGACTGGCAGGTGTGAATGTGCCCTTAGTGAATGTGAGAAATTGTGCTTGTGGGATCCTTTGAAAGCAGTGTGCAAGAGATACTGTTCAGCTGAGCAAACTTACTCATTGATTTTGTCTGGCTACTTTCCAAAACACCAGGATGGGTGTGTGTGTGTGTGTGTGCATATTATATATATGCATTTTTATTTATTTATTTATTTATTTATTAAAAACTCATACCCCACCTTCTGAGACCACAGGTGGCACGGGGCAGCTTACAACAATAAAAACAAAATAACAATAATTCAATTAAAATTAAATTAAAATACAACATAATATAAAATTCTCCCATTGTCCCATCTCGTTCCCCCCATTCCATCCCATCCCACCCTCACCCATCCCCTCCACCAAATGCCTGGTGGAACAACCAGGTTTTACAAGCCTGACGACCACAGACAGCTCATGATAATGCATGGGGGAGCTGGATGCATCTTCTCACTTGGTAGCACAAATTCCTGGACCGATAGCAGGATTGAAGTCTGTGAATGTAAATGTTTGTAGGATTGGGTCCTACATTGATTCCCTCCCCCCCCCCCCCCCCCCCAATTAGATTTCTGAGGTTAGTACTGTCCTTTTAAAAGGAGTTTTGTTGACTGCTAACAAAAGGTGTTTTTGCCCATTTTTAATAACCCTCTGTAGGTTGCAAGCTTGTAAAGTTTTGGCTGGAAACAGCAAATTGCAACATTTTTAATGTGGAACTTGGCACCTTATTTCATTGAAATGGCAGCCTGGTGGGTTTCAGACAAATAGAACACAGAGAAACCTACCAATAGCAACCACCAAAGAGAGTAGCAAAAATCAGTTGCATTGCAGAGGTTGGGTGTTTAACTAAAGGTCAAGCATAATTATGCTAGAAACATCTTATGAAAGAAATTCACTGAAGGTTAGAAAATAACAAAGGGCAAACCAGTAAAGTAACCGATAGTGTGCCTTTATTCATGAAATTCAATGTAAAAAAACAAAAAACAAAAAACCCCATCAGCCTGGTTTCCTATATTTAAAAATATATATTTTAAAAAAGAAAGCTCTTTATAGTTTTGCAGTCTGTTTATTGATTTTATATATGTTAGACAGTGATAATAAAGGATTATTCTGATTTCATTTAAGAATAATTCTGTGGATTTGATCTGAGAAATCCTGGATCAATCCGTGAGTGGATTTTCTTCGGAGCTTTATTTTAAGGCTATTGGAGAGACAAGAAGGAATTAAAGTGCAGTTATTTTGCACGATTCAAATAAATCAGTGATGAATTCTAAATGTACATCAGTATTCTCTGGACATGAATCAAATATCAAACCATTGGAATATCCTAATGCTGCTTCAGTGCCTGGGCAGCCAACAATAGCATGTTTCTGTGAAAGACGAGCTGTAATTTAAATAGGCCTTTAGTCATGTTGAAAGAATAGTTTGTAAGTGCAATTGAACAACAAATAAAAATGCATGAAGATATGTTGGTTTTAACAGGGATCAATAATTTTATCTGATCCTCGGTACAAGTTTCTGAGAGCTAATTTCTCTGTTGACTTGCAGGTGGTGAGTCTACCGTCAATTCTGTGGCTATGCGCATTGTGATGGGAAGTTGGTGGCTCTTTACACTTATTGTGTGTTCCTCCTACACAGCTAACCTAGCAGCTTTTCTGACAGTATCTAGGATGGATAATCCTATACGGTAAGAGTCTTTTATTAACACACAACAGGAAACCTGTTTTTAAAGAACGGCATCATCATTCATTCTGCTGAAAAGTGTTAAATCATTCCTAAGTAAAACATTATCCTCAGTTTCAATCTTTGCATTTCTCCGAATCCCACTCCACTTCCTTCTCCTTACTGCTCTCCTAAAACCTGCGTAACTTGTGCATTTGCAACGAAAAGACAATGTTACTTCAAGTTTGAGAGAGCTCTTGATTATTTTAAAGGAAAATAGGTATTTTGTTCTGGGGAGAGTTCACTTTCTTAAGCAGGTTATTTACCTCAGTACATATTTAAGTTCTTTACATCTGTCATTATCAATGTTGCTAGTTCTGTAGGTGGAGATCTTACAGAGAGGGAAAAAAGTGATCACACCAAGTTTATGTAGCTTTGGGGCCTGTAATTCTTGCATGGGAAATTTTGTGTGCAGTCCTACATCCAGTAAAGTCATTAGGAGCTGAGCTAGGGCTGAAACTGGAATTGTGACCAGTTTCTGTGCCCAGTTATGCCCACACTGAGAGCCATTTTGCTGTAGTTGAGAGCCAGTGGGTGTTTTCAGATGGACCCAGGTTTGGCCACCCCCGGGTGGGGTGCAGAGAAGCGGGGATTACTACCAGGTTTGTTCTGGTGGGTTCAAATGGAGTCTCTTGCTGCTGTGGGCCACAGTCTGCCCACGTGGTGCCCCCTCCCCCATACCCATAGAGCTGTGGGTAGATAGCCAGCCACTCTAGGCTGCCACCCACAGCTCTATGGCTGTTGCCAGGGCAACCTCCGGCTGGAAGCAGAGCTGCAGTAGTCCGTCTGTGAGAAGACGGATCACTGCTCTGCCCCTGGCTTGTGCTCCAGGTTTGGGCAGCTGGCTTTTTGCAGCAGTCTGGGATGGTCCAGAGCACTGCAAGCGGAGCTGGCCCAGAACAGGCAGCACCTGCTTTGCTTCTGCTCTCCCTCAGTCATGGGTGGCCTGCCTTTATACGGACGGGTCAGCCGGGGGTGAGGTGGGGAAGAGGTGGAGCAGGTGTCTGTCTGAAAACACCCAGTGTGGTATAGTGGATAAAGTGCTGGACTTGAGACCTGACTTTGAATATCACCCTAGCCAATAAACTCACTAGTTGGCTTGGGCAAGTCACAACTTTTCAGCCTCAGTTCTCCATCTGTAAAATGGGAATATGTGTGTGTCTTTCTTTCCCTGTGTGTTCCCTTCATCCGTGTCCATCTTAGATTGTAAGCCCACTGGACAGGGACCTGTCTCTGAAACTTTATGACTGCAAAGTGCTGCGTATGCCTAGTAGCGCTATAGAAATAGTAAGTAGAAGGGTTTTTCCCCACAGAACTGGGTGGTTTGATCAGTCCGATCAAATTATTTTTTTTTACATTTTGCGTATGCACAGAATGGCCATGGCCATTGTGCATGCACAAATGGATTGATCAGAATTGCAATTGAAAAATGATTTAGATTGAAATTCTGGTAGCCATTCCGAAGTTTGCAGAATTTCCCCACAAAATCAGATGTCTGTTTCAAACCAGCCTGAAGCTGAGCCATTGACTTCAGTGGATGTAAAATTGTGTTTTTTGTATGTTTACTTTTATATCTACACTCTCAGTTGCACCTTCAAATAATACTGCGTGGAAATGTTATGTACACAAAAGTGTATATGGAAGATAATAAGCATTCTCTTAAAAACTACAGCCATCACAGTGTGCCTTTTTGTTGAGTGAGATACTACTCAACAGGAAAAATTTGGTGGCATTATCAGACCCTAATGTAGTAGATGTGATAAATCAATGTGATAAATTACTGAGCCGTGTAATAAACTTGAGCCTTTTACCTTTATCTATGACAAAGAATGTTTCCAGCCATTTCCCCCTGAAGTGTGATTACAGACTTCTTTCAACAAAATTGGCAAGTGCCAGTTTCCGATACCTGATCTGTTATCGTGGGTGATAATGTACAATGCACGTAGAAGCACAGCTTCATTTTCAAACACTAGGTGTAACTTAGCAGCTAGAAAAAAAATGTTTTGATTTCATGTTGACGGAAGCATGAATTGAGACCTCAGTCCCTTCATCTGCAAAAGAGTTTCTCCAGGAAGCCAGTTCATTCTATCTTGCTTGAGCAGGCAAGGAAAGGTCAGTGGAAAAGAATCATTTCTTTTTCTCATGGAGTCAGTCTGTCTCAGACTCCGTGGGATTCCCTGGTGCTGGAAGAATGGTTAGCAATGGACTTCCATTTTGCTCTTTACTGGGAGAGGGAGCCCTTCTGGATACTCCCTATACATTGAATATGGAAATTTTCTCTCAACCTTTATACCAGAACTACTCATGCTAAATAATTCATGATAGTGCTCCTGACTTATCTAATGGGGAAATTTCTGGTATCACAAAAAGTCCATTAAACCTCCCGGATATAGGGCACGCTTTTCTTTAATTTTAACAAAGGTTTCATCAAGTCCTGCAATATTTATTTATTTATTTCAATGTATATGCTGTCCTTCCCACAATGACTCAGGGTGGCTTACCATCCATAAAAATATGCCAATAATAAAATACGAATAAAATTCCCCCCAAAAGAGCTCGCATCCCCTCCTCAAAAAACCCTTCCCGCAACCACACCCAAACCCACCAAACGACCCCTGTTTATCCCCGCCCACCAAATGTTTTTCAAATAAAAAAGTCCTGCACTGCCTTCTGAAGATGCCCAGGGTGGGGCTAACGGGGGGAGGGGGGCGGGGGGGATGCTTACACAAATATATTCTTTAAAAGTGTTGAAACAGGTATTCTGTTACTGATGTTGGCCCAGATCTCTGCTCAGCTTCAGCTGTTTTTACACCACTCTTTGGGTGCAAAGGAGCTGAAAAGAGATTCGCTCCAGTCATGTGAGTGTTCTGCTTCCATAAGGGGAATACCTGGATGGCACAGAACTACAGTATTGCCTTTGACCCATTCCCCCTATACCTCAAGTGCAGGGCACACTGAAAGGAAATGGGGCCAAGCTGCATCTATTCCAGGGTGATCCCCAGTATCTAGATTTGGGGGAAACACCGTGAGCATGGATCCCTACCTTTTAAAACACTTTCCCTTGGAGCAGTTATGTTGGGGCTCCATGCCCTTCTTTCTCTTTAGATTTTGTCAGAGTTACTTCTACACCTGCCGTTGAGCACACTGTTACTGTAATTTCTTTCATCACCAATCAGAGAGTGATAGACGTTTATGCAAATTCAGTCCCACAATGAGTTTCTGTTGCTGCATCTTGCCCCAGCTCACAGATTGCCAACTCTCTGCATGTTAACGTACAATATGGAGTAACACTTTTGTCCTGCTGCAGTGCCCATTGAAGCTTTCCTAGTGACCAAGACTCGGAAAGTATATGCTTTGGAATTTCATTTCTTTCCAGCCATAGTAGATTTGAGGCACAGTAAATAATAGTTGACAATTTGCCCACCAACCGAGAACTATCAAATCCTCCTATATTTACTTCCAGTGTTAGGAAACGGAACCCCTCCACTGTGGGTAAATGTATGCTGTTATCTCTCCCTCCATAGAAAAGTGTTTTGGTGAGCAGTATTGCTGCAGTTAAATTACCAGCAGGGGAGATTAGTATTATAGCACAGCAGTAGCTGCAAAATAGTTAAGGTTTTCATTAGAAGCCTGATTTTGCTCCCAAGCCCCTTTTAAAAATTCCAATAAAAGTCCTTTCTAAAAATGTAGCATGTGTGGCCTGTGACTGTCATTAAACATGGGGAAAGACCAAATAGGTTGCAAATGAGTTTTATTGGAAAGATCTTGGTGAGATGTTGTTTACCAGAGAAAAGTTGAACTGTCGGAAAGCAAAAGTAATAAGTCAAACGGATTCAAATTAGGACTGTGAAAATAGCACGCCAGAGTAAGAGACATGGGCCGTAGTCCACAAATCACTTACTCTGGATTAACCCCATTGAAACCCTCCAGAATAACTGGTTTGTGGATCATGAGCAAAGTTCTTCAAGCAGTCTCTTCATTGGACCAACTTCTCTTGGCGAGCATGTACAAGCACTAGAGTTTCACAAAACACTGCTTCCGGCAGAGGTTGTCTGAATCTCAGAAGGGTGCGTACTCTCGCCAACAGAAGGCAGTCCAATAAACGTTATCATCTTAAGTACTTTGTCTCTTGTTTCTCTCCTACTAGGGACCAAGGTGGCAACTGCACAATCAATGTCAGAATAAAGCAAAATTGTAAACATCATGGTGCTGCTAACTTACAAAATTGGCCTGTTCTTGCTTCAGCTACGGTCCCTCTCCTAAAGCACACAGTCCAAAATAAACTAGTGCTGATGGCGGAATTCATCCCCAGGGTGACAGCATGGTATTTGAGAATGTACTGCAGGAAGTCATCCCTGAGGTCTGGCGGTGATTACCTAGAAGCCATGCAGAACACAGACACCGAGCTGCATGGCAGGAGGGGCGGGGTAGAAATCTATAAAATAAAAATAAATAAATAAATAAATCTTTCTAAAAGATGAGGGCTTCCCTCTTGTGTATTTCCCATGGGCCCCAGGAGTTTCCATGTACTTGGGAATTCTGCATTATTCTGGATGTTGGGCAGAAGGTCTAGCCCAGAGGTTCCCAAACGATGAGTCAGGACCCCTAGTAGGGTCATGCTATCTGAAACGGGGGTTAATCTCCTAGTTGGTATTTGATATGCTTTACATGCCATTGTTGTCTGGGGTCATGGGATTATGTTTAATTGCCATCAACCTCATCTGCACTACAGAGACTTGGTTGGGTGAGGCATCTGGGCCAATTCTGTCCCAGTTGCTGCCAGCTGGATATTTGGTGCAACAGGAGCCTAGGATTGGGGGTCAGGGGCAGAATGGCTGTGATCTGTAAAGACATCTTGATCTTTTGAAGGTATCTGGTGCCGGATGCGCCCAATATGGAGTATCTCCACCTTTGGCAGAGGATAAACTAGGACTTTTACTGGTGTACCGACCACCCCACTGCACAGCTGACTTCTCTAGCTGAGTTGGTTTCAGGGATAGTATTGGAATTGCTCAGACGTATTGTCTTCAGTGATTTCAACACACATGCTGAGGCAAGCCTTTTAGGGGCAGAGGAGTTCATGGCTACCATGACAACCATCGGCCTGTCCCAGGTAATATCTGGCCTGACACATGAGGTGGGACACACATTGTACTTGATATTTTGCACCAGCCAGGAAACGGGGGTTCCGATTATCGGGGGTGTTGTTGTCCAACCTTTGTTGTGGCTGGATCATTACATTCTGAAGGTGCAGATCCCTGCCCTTCTATGCCCTCGTTGGGGTAGTGGACCTATTAAGATGGTCCCCCCTTGCAGACTAATAGATCCAACTGGTTTCCAGAACTCTCTGGGGAATTTATCTACTGACCTTAGCAGCTAATCAGTCGATGTCTTGGTCGCTATGTGGAATGACATCTTGTCTGGGCACAACCGTGTCGATAGCCATGGTCATTTGCTCCCTCCGCTGTGGCAGCACAGTTCCCCCTGGTATACAGGGAGCCGGAGGTGTCTGAAGTGGGTGGGTAGGTGATTAGAGTGCAGGTGGAGCTCAACTTGTGCTGAAGCTGACTGATTGCAGCATAGATAATGTTTAAAGGACAATGCCATGGCTGTGATGGTGGTGAAGGAAGCTTTACTTTCTGCTATCAAAGCATCTGCGAAGTCTCATCCGGTGGAGCTGTTCCAGATGGTGAGGGGCCTGGTTAAGCCGGTCTGCCTCTGCCTGGAAATGGAATTATCTAATGCTCGCTGTACCATTTCTATTAATTATTCACAGACAAAATCACATATTCACCATGACTTGGGTGCTGCAATTTTACCTGCAGAATCAGAGTCTAAGGTTATGGACGCTCAGTATTTTCCTGTTTATTTGGATCAGTTTCAATCTGTATCACCCATCAATGTGAGAGAGGTGCTTGGGACAGTGAGGGCAATGAATTGTGAATTAGATCCTTGCCTGTCCAGGATCCAACCAGGAGACGTTGGGGCCGCTGCTGGCTGGGGTTGCCATGCCACCCTTCGTGATGGGATAGTGTGTTGGACATTCTTAAAGCTGTAGTTGTCTGAACCCTGCTTAAGAAGCCATCTTTGGACCCTGACTCCCCAGCCAAGTATCGGCCTGTTTCTAACTTTCCCTTTTTTGGGAAGGTTATTGAACGGGTGGTTGCTAGACAGCTCAAAGCTCATTTCAATATCATGAGATTTTTGGACCTATTCAAGTTGGGCTTTCGCCATGGGTATGACACTGAGAGTGTGCTTGTACCCTTGGTTGATGACCTGCAACTCGAGGTTGACAATGGGAATTCTGCCCTGTTGATCCTGTTAGATCTTTTGGCGGCCTTTGATACAGCTGATTACCAGGTATTGCTGACTAGAGGTGTGCACCAGGGGCCCATGTCATTTTCATTTTTTTGTTTCTGTTATTTAAATAGGGTTTTTTGTTTTCATAAATATCAAATTGTCGCTTTCGTTTTTGCTTTCATTTTCATTTTACATTGGTTTCAATGGAAAACACATTTTCGACTGTACCTTTTTAATTTTTCATTATATTTGGCTTAAACCTGGAAGAAATATACCTCTGATGGAAGGCATTATGTGTAACAAATTCCTAAAAGATTGGATAAATGAATCCAATTTTATAAACAGTTGAATTATATTATTTTGCAAAAATCCTCTTATACATTCTTAGCTGTAGTTTCACATTTAATGTACAAGAAACTTGACAGGTTTATACCCCTTCCCATATTTACTATCTCTTCCAATGTTCAGAAGAATTGGATAAAGGGTCCTGGTGGTATAAGCAATTAACTTATAAATGTATGTCTGACTAACATTTTTGTAGTCTAACCAGTGTACGTGAACTTTGGCAGGGCTGTACATCACACCTTCAGGATCATCTCTGCCAAATATCAGAATGATGTGATAAAGGGTCCCAATTGTATATGCCTTCACAGCATACGCAGAGAAGGAGCCTATGCCAGGGATTCTCTTACGTGTCACTGTGGTATAATGTCTTATGTCCTCTGTCACAGTGCTGTAGGATGTGATTGTGATGATAATTGGCCAGCCTGGATGTGTAAACTATGTCTCCTGATTGCTGGGATGCTATCCCCAAAGTCCCAGTTATGTCCCTTCTATGCACACTTGCGGACCGCGGCCTATCCTGCCTCAAAGCCACCACCGATTGGTCCTGTAAAGCTGGAAGCATGCAGTAATTGTTCAGTGAATGTGTCTGTCCATCTTGTGGGTTGCTCCCCATCCTCCCTCCTACAGCCTCCCTCCCCTCTGCCATGCCAGGTACCTGCTTCAGACTGGCACTGCATGTGCTGCTATTTATCCAAATAATGGTCTTCAGTGGGACAACTTCAATTGCTTATACAATTGGGTCCCTTTATCAAGTTGTCCTGTAGTTTGGCAGAGATGACAAGAAAGGTATGTGATACATTCCTGCCAAATGTCTTGTAAACATGATAGAATATAAAGATGTTATAGCTGGAAATGTATTTTCAAGCTAAGGTCTTATACCATTAGGATCCTTTATCCAATATTTCTGAAAATTGGCATGATTGTTAAGCTTGTGGAGGGACATACTATTAATAGGTTTCATTAAAATGGGATGGAAGATAATAAAGGTTGTAGTCATTAACGTGTGTGGAGCTTTTCTTAAAATCACAACATTCAATTGCTTCTAAAATTGGTTTCCTTTATTTAGTTGTTTTGAAAATTGGTACACATAGTGCACTCCATTGCAGATACAATATTCCCAAGTTTCATCTGTAATGACTAAGAATAAAAAATGCTATAGCCAGAAATACGTTTTTCAGTGTTTTCCCTTTATTTCAAAAAATAAATAAATTGTTTTCGTTTCTATTTTCATTATTCTTTGTTTTTGTTATTGCAATAACAATAATGAATATTATTTTAGTTACCATTATTGTAATAATAAAAATGACATGCACACCCCTATTGCTGACACGAGTGCAGGGTCTGGCGGGGGTGCGGGGGACCGCTTGTGTGGTTCTGCTTCTTCCTGTCAGGGAGATCCCAGAGAGTGGTGATGGGCAATTATTCATTGTCTTCTCAGGACCTTCATGTGGGGTCCTGAATGGTTCCATCCTTTCTCCCCACTTGTTCAACATGTATATGAGGCCACTGGGAGAGGTCTTTAGGAGGTTTGGGGTAAAGTGCCATTGGTAGGCTGATGTCACCCAGATCTACCTATCTTTTTCATCTGGCCCAGGTGCTGCAATTTTGGCAATTGAACCCACCAGGAGGATTCCCAGTGAGCCGCTCTGGTCTGGCGGGCCGGTCCCGCTGTCTGGGTTGTGCATGTTCACCCTGTTCAAATAATAGACCGTGTGATGGTCTCAAGCTCCTCTAGTATAAAAAGCACTGACTCTCCCCCTCTGAATGACAGTTCCTTCCAACCCTTTCTAGAAATATAAGAAAAGAATTCCATGTGGGGCTGGAAGGGTGGGTGTTGTGAGAATGATCGGAGCCATCTCAAAGAACCTTGTTTACAAGGTAGCAACCTTCTGTTCTTCTTCGAGTGGCTCCTCACATGATATTTTTACATGGCTCCACCGGGTGGGGAGTCTGTGCGGGTGGGGCATGCACACGGCTGCACACACATCTCCACTCACCCACCACTCATCCACACCCACATAGTAAACACCGTTTCCCCCGGTTGCTCTGTGCATGGGGATGAGTGGGGTGTGTGAGTGGGGATGCGTGTTAGGTGGGCGCGCACGTACCCCCACTCACCATGGGTGCGTGCACCGCGTTGTTCACAACGGGCTCCCCCACCCATGAACACACAGAAATCTGTGTGTTCATGGCTGGGAGAGGCCCGTGTAAAAAGGGTCACATTATCACAACTGTCTTATTTATACTACCTTAGGTAGGAATTTAGGATGTAAAGCAATATCAATTCTGACTTGGAAAATGAATCTGCAAATATGGTTCTGAGATTATTATGGCTGTTATTTCACTAACTCTTCTTAATGAAGTTATTGCCAACAGGAATACTGTCTTTAAACCCGCATCCCA
>QEPC01006548.1:605075-668469 GCA_003113815.1 Sphenodon punctatus | reverse complement strand
TTGTGTGAGAAGGCAGCTGTGCGTTAGCAGAAAGGGTGCATTCCTTCAAGGCTGTTCCTTAATTGTGTTCCAGTGCAGCATTACTACAGGTGCAAGGTATGATGCCTTAATATACAATAATGTAGATATTGGGAGTCTGGTATCAATTTCGCCCTTAATCTTCCCTTTGCTAAGCTAAACCTGAGTGGTAGGAATTCTGGCATCAATTCTCCCCTTAGTCTTCGCTTTGCTGAGCTAAACCTGAGAGATAGGAATGTTGTGTGAGAAGACAGCTGTGCATTCCTTCAAGACTGTTCCTTAATTGTGTTCCAGTGCAGCATTACTACAGGTGCAAGGAATGACGCCTTAATATTCAACAATGTAGATATTGGAAGTCTGGTATCAATTCTTCCCTTAGTCTTCGCTTTGCTAAACTAAACACAGGGCCTATGGAATACTAGTGCAGCTGGTGTAGGAATTAAGAAGCCTTACTGTAGGGTGCATAGCAAGGGACAGAGTGATTTTTCGGTTGCGGGCCACTGAGCACTGAAACGGAGTGATTTGGGGAGCCACAGCACTGAAATTAGGGCCAGTACTCCCCCCCCCAGTGGCAGTATCCCCCCTGCCAGCCCCCCATAACCGCCCACTCACCCCTGCCAGGCTGCTGAAGATCTGAGTCTGGGGACTCAGCTCTGATAGGTCCCAAATCTGGTGCACTCTGCCCACCCCAAGCCACGCCCCAAGCCACGTCCCCTTGGCCCATTTCCGGCGCACCGACAGCTTTGCTGCCGGCACAGGGCCACTAAGACTATATCCTCCCGGGCCACTTTGATTTCCCAATCCGCCCCTGCACTTGTTGCGCCTGGGGTGTCAGGGTGCGGTGGTGGTCAGGAGTGCTTTTCACTAACTCCATCTGGTGAGGAGGCTGCAGCCTTTTCTTTCTGATTCACATCTGGCCACTGTCATCCATGCTTTCATCACCTTGTGGTTAGGTCTAGGTTACTGCAACATGCTCTTTGTGGGGCTGCCTTTGATGACTGATATGTATCCAATTATCTTTTATTTTCATCCTTCACTACTTACTTTCTTCTTCTGCTGCTGCTGCTGCTGCTGCTGCTGGTACTGCTGGTCCACAACACAAGGCAACCTGCAAGGCCCTCTGGATCTCTGCAGTCTTGGGGATGTTTATAAATCAGGCAGACTGATTTCCAGAGGTGCTTGGCATCCATAACTGCAGTTCAGCCTCTGAAAATGAGACCTTTAGGTCTGCCAGTTGACCAAAATAAGGCAGATGGATAGTGTCCCTGACTTTTGTAACACCAGTGAGTGGGTGCTGAAAGATGTAGCTGCTTTGGGCTTTGGCTGGGAGCTGAATACTTTTGAAAATTCTTAGAAAACGTCAGACAAAGCTGTTGACGAAAGCTGAGTGCAAAAAACAGTAAGTTAGGGAAGGAAATCTAGATCTGAAACAAATATAATTATATATCATATTTGATAATTTTGCCCACTTTGAATTCAGTCTCATGAAACCAATATGAACTGTTATTTGGTTCCTGCTTTGTTTCCTGAAAGAAATATCCCTTTTGGTTATTTTGGTTCACAGTGTTGGTGTGCAGTAGTGCTATTAGTGCCCAAACAAAGTCACTAAAATAACCAAACCAAAATATCAAAATGAGTATCGTAATATTATTTCAGCAGTGAATAATTATTCAGATGATCAGAGTTCTATTTGAAAATGTGAATGCTATTCACAAATACAAAAACATCGGTTCCAGGAGGTGGCAAAGTTCCTAACCCCAAGAGCCAAGTACCAAAATCTTCATATGGCCAAGAGCTACAAAACACACATGCATGTGTGTATACAAACCTTTGTGATTGGCTGGTGGAGCTAATGCTCGACTGTCTCCTGGCTACTGAGATCCTGAGGAACAGCTGCAGTTCAGCTGCTGAGACTTGGGTATAATGAAGCAAGACACAGGACCATCAAGGCAACACGGGCCCTTGACCAATTCTGGCCAAGAGCTACACGCAGCTCCCAAACTAAAGATTTCCCACCCCTGGTCTCTTTGTTTCAGCTCTAGGAATATCTGTGACCACAGGACCCATCCTCATTGTTTTTTCTTAACCTAGGACTAAGCAATTTTAATTTACTCCCCCAGTCACCAGTTTCAGAAAATTGTAAGAGATACAAAGCTTTCCAGTAGGATAATCCGTTTTAAAAAACAGTAGTCAAAAGAGAATGTGCTTTCTTTTGTCCATTTTGTCTTCTAATGGTCATGGGATCTGCTGTCTGACGGAACCATCCATTTGTATTTGAGGTTAATTAGCAATGATGTAACTTACAGCTTCGCTTCTTGCTAGCAAGCAAAATACATGCACTTCATTGGCTACATACATTTTCCGCAACCCAAGTTTACGAGAGCCCTTCTGACGATAATTAAGTACCACATGTGGAAAGTAGGGCACAAAGAAAAGTAGGCTGTCTGCAAATTGAAAGGAGTTTAAATTAAAGCTTTTGTAAAATCACTCCCTACATTTGCAGACGTTATGAATATTTTAAGTGCATCAGTTAGAGTTCATTTGCACATTGCACACAAAGAGTGTGTTATGTCTGCTTTTATAACCACATCATCTACTGTTGTCTCATGACTTTAATCTCATATTTTTTATTTGTACCTGAATTCCCCAATTGTTTTGAGGTTTTGTTAATGAGAAGCAAAACTTCATGGTTGTTTGCTTCCTTAGGATGTCACTATCTATGCTCTACTGAAAACAAGAGGGGGAGGGAAAGAGAACTTTCAGTGAAACTCAGGCTAAAGAAAAATTAAAACAAGGCTTGATTTTTAGAACAAAAGCTTTTCTTATTGCTCAATCCAAAATTGATAATTCATACATAATGGGTGCAATTTTACAGCCCACTTACGCGTACCACTACTCGTGCCACAAACTCCAAACACACATGCTCAGGCATGCACGCACGCCATGGGGCAAAGGTGCAGCCCGGGATAATGCGACCCCCAAGCCCCCACACACTGTGGCCTGGGGAATGAAGCAGGCATAGATCCTGCTCCATCCCCCGAACTGCAGTGTGTGTGATCTCGGGGGTCTCATCGGCTTGGGCTGTGCCTTTGTCCTGCGTGGTTCTGCTGCTCACGCACTGTGCGTGCATACCTGAGCATGCGCGTTCTGGCTCACACCCCGTTGTCTACGGCCAGCTTACATGAGCCATTGGATTGCAACCAATATGTTCGTAACTGATTAGCAACACACAGCATAATCATAGGGTATTAACCAATTGTAATGATAAACGCATACAAATCCATCCTGTGTTGAAATCAATGACAACATCCTGGGTGTGTAACCAGTTGAACAGACCCTTAAGTGCTGCATTTTTGTGGATACTCAGTAGTCTCCTGTCACCAGTTGTTTCTAGGATATCCCTTGGTGAAACATACTAGTTGCAGGAGAGAGAAGTCAGTTCCAACTGGCAAAGTGCTGACATCCCCAAAATAGACACTACTGCGACTGTGCAGGCAAAGCTGCATTTGAAAGAGAATCCACTGTGAAAACCCCTCCAAGTCCCTCCACCTCAACCATCACTCCCCTCACCGCCTTTCGTCAACCCATCTGAAAGCACTCCCTTAGTCCCTTCCCCTCCTGTTGCTCCCCTGCTTACCTGAAACGCATGAAAATATGCAGGAACTAGACTAGTAGGGATGGGCGAATGGAATAGAGTTCGGAAATTCAGTTCAGTTTGAAATTCGAGTTTGGAAATTCGGTTTGGTTCGGTTTGAAATTCGAGTTCGTTTCAGAAATTTGGTTTGGTCGACCGAACAGACCAAGTTTGATCGAATTCCGAACTTCCGAACCACGTTCGGCCATTCAGAACCAGGGTTTTTGGTGTGTGTTGCCACTAGGGATGGGCGAACAGAACGGAGTTCTGAAATTTGGTTTGGTTTGGTTCGGTTTGAAATTTGAGTTTGGTTCGGAAGTTCGGTTCGGTTAACCAAACAGACCGAGTTCGGTCCAAACTCCGAACTTCTGAACCGCGTTCACCCATCCCTATAGACTAGCCCTTGACAAAAGTACATGAACATGTCTCTAGGGTAGTGTACATCTCTAGATATAACAGCAGTTACATGCCAGAACCTGCCACTTATCTTTTTCCCTCAAGCAGGGACAGCCTTAGAATTTGCATAGCCCAGGGCAAAGATGAAATGCAGAGCCACATGCTCTTGGAGGCATCCTCCATGGGACCTTAAAGGTGGTTGTTTTTGGAGCTCCTCTGGGAGGGAACAGGGCCCCTACAGTTTGCCTTGGTTACAATGGGGATCACTGCAGGACCCCCAGAAAGAGCAGGGCCCAGGGCAGTTGCCCTGTGGTAATGCAGGCCCTGATCACAAGGGTCCCACCTGTAGCAAATCAGAAGCAAGATGCATCTTTGCACATGCAGATGTAATAATGTGTGTTTAATGCCAAAAACAAAGAGTTAGTGTTTAGTGTTACATCTATTAACACCTGTAGCTGTCATAACTGGTATTGGGGAACAGAGCAAATTCTTAATCTGAAATAAACTGAAGTAATTCTGTCTATGTAATCTAATATTTTAACCTGTCCTTCGCTGAAGACTCAAGATGGTTTACATAGGGGTGGGACTATTGGTATTGGATTACTCTGATAATACCAATAATTGTCGATATCAGATTAATCTGATAATACCGATAATTGTCTGTATTGGTATATCGGATTTTTAACATCGCTGGTTTCTCTCGGATTTTTAACATCGAACAATGGCCACAATGTTAAAGATTCAAGAAAATCGGCAATGTTAAAAAACGATATACTGATAGATCTAATATCTGATTAATCAGATGCCGATAAAACTGATAGCTGATAATTGCCCTGGAGTCCCACCCCTAGTTTACAATGTTATATATAAAATATAAGAGAACCAAAACTAAAAAAGATATAAATTGTGTAATATTTCTTAATTAAAACCAAGCCTCAAAATTTATCCCCACCTGCTAATGGCCTGGACAAATAAATAGTTCTTACATTGCCTCTGGGAAATGCTCAGACTTTGACAAACCTCCAGGGAAAGAGAATTCCAAAGTTGTGGAGAAGCCATCAAGTATGCCTCTGTGTGCTTTTACCATAGAGACTTGGTGCAGTGATGGAATTTAAAAAAGGGTGCCCGTGACTGACCTTGAGGAGCACGATAAAACACAGGGGAGAAGGCAGTCTTTTAGATATGTAGGGCCCAAGATGTACATTTTGATATTATCAAAGTTTTCAGGAGTCTCTACTTGTTGTGAAACTTGATCCGAACTTCTTGAACTCAAAGCTAGTCCCTTTTTAATAATGCCACAGCCTTTGGCTTTCTAAATATTTCATTCAGTTTCCTTATATCGTTAATTTTGTTATGTTTAATTTGTACAGTATTTTATAGTGTCTACACAGTACCCCAGGCGAGGTATGGTGTTTGTGTGAGGGGGCATTATAAAAATTAATCATCATTGTTATAATTTAAGGACTGCAAGCAAAAACGTTTGTTATTAAATAACCACATTAATTGTTCCCATAAAAGGAAGAAAGCAAAAAAAAAAAAAAAGAAAGGAAAGGAAAGGAAAAAAAAGGGCTTAAGTCCGCTAAATAGAAGCAAATAACAGTAACGTAAAGTAGTTCTGTCTGGATCTTGTGAAGGGATGGTTTTCCTTTCCCCTCCTGCCTCATACATAAGACTTCATTTGAAATGCTTTTTAAGCTGTATACACTGTACAGAAGAACGACACCAGCTGCACCTTCATTCAACCACTATTGAGTTTCCTCTACACCCTTCTCATTCAACAGCATATGGAAAAATCAAGGCTGTTTCAGCCATTTTAGAACTTCTTCAACTGTGGTGCCCAGTGTTTTGGGGAAACGTCTAAATTACAAAAGATTAGTGTCTTTTGGGCAGCTTCTCCCTGAGGTATTCGTATGAGGGCCAGTGGGTGAAAACAGACATACTGCTGAATCCATTTTAAAACCACTTTAACATTTCCTATGCATGTTGCTGGCTGCATAGGGCACCAATACAGCCCTGCCATCTTCATAAGAAATGTTAAAGTGGTGTTATAAAAGTGGAGTTAGCGTTGTGTCTGATTTCACCCATTGTGGTGTAGTGGTTAAAAGTTTAGTACTTGGACTGGGAGGTAGAGGAAGTCTCACTTTAGCCATGAACTCACTGAGCGACCTTGGGCCAGTCACAGATCTCTCAGCCGAACCTACCTCACTGGGCTGTTGTGAGGATTAAGAGTTAAACTAGTTTGAACTCTTAATGGGTGTTTTTAGAAAAGCACCTCCCTGCTCATTACCACCCATCATGCATGTTGCAGGGCTGCATAGGGTGCCAATGTAGCCCTGCAATATGTATAAGAAATGTTAAAGTGGTTTTAAAATGAATTTAGCAGTATGTCTGTTTTCACTCACTGGCTCTCATATGAATGAGTGAGTAATGGGTGGGGAGGCGCTTATCTAAAAACACTCAATGTTAGTTAATGTTACAGTTAATAAGTTAAATAATTGTAAGCCACCCTTAGCCTAAAGGATAGGGTGGGATAAAAAAATCTGTATAAGTAAATAACATTGAGTCATCAAGCAACAACTCAGGACCGGTTCATTGGGTCCACTCCCGGAGACTTATGGAACCAGAAAGGTTCTGGAATGCTCTAGGAGAGTTGCCCTCTGATCTCGATGACTGCTCGCTCGATGATCTCATTGTCTTTTGGAACAGCTTTTTGACTGAGGCCATTGACCCAACGGCCCCTAGGCATCCGCTTCCAGAATGCCGATTGCAGGAGTTACCATGGTCCACAGAGGACCTACACCGGATGAAGCAAGATGGACGGCGGTTGGAGCGACAGTGGCGCCGGACTCAGATTGAAGCCGACCGATTGCAGAATAAAGCTAGTTTAAGAGCGTATGCTGTTGCGGTGCAGGCAGCAAAGAAAGAGTTCTTTGCTGCCCTCATTGCATCCGCAAAGTCACATCCAGCGGAGCTTTCCGGGTGGTGCAGCGACTGGTCAGTCCGGCTTCTCTCCTCCTGGAACTGGAATTTTCCAGTGCCCGCTGTGACATGTTTGCTGACTTTTTTGCAGATAAAATTGCTCAGATTCATCATGACCTCGATGCTGCATTTGTGACAGGGAGTGAACTAGAGGTAAGGGAAGCCCTGCCACGTCAGTATTTGTGGGATCAGTTTCAGTGGGGATCGCCCGCTGACACGACGGAGGTTCTTGGGACAGTGTGGGACACCTGTTGTGAATTAGACCTATGCCCATCCTGGCTGGTGAAGGCCAGTCAGGAGACATTAGGGCCGTTGATGACGGGGGTGGTCAATGCCTCCCTTAGGGAGGGTAGAGTGCCAAGCTGTCTCAAGGAGGCGGTGGTGCAACCTCTGCTCAAGAAACCAACTTTGAGTGTTGATTCCCCGGACAGCTATCGGCCAGTCTCTAACCTTCCCTTTTTAGTGAAGGTTATTGAATGGGTGGTGGTCTGGAAGTTACAGGGGCATCTGGACCAGTTCGGTTTTCTTGATCCCTCACAGTCTGGCTTTCATCCAGGGTTTGGCATGGAGACTGCACTTGTGGCCTTGATTGATGACGCACGCTGTGAATTAGATCAGGGCAGATCTTCTGTTTTGATCTTGTTGGATCTGTCGGCGGTGTTGGATACTGTTGATCTTGAGACGCTGGTGACAAGGCTGCAGGACCAGACTGGGGTGAGTGGGATTGTTCTTGAACGGTTCCACTCATTCCTGGCAGGGAGAACTCAGCGAGTGGTCCTCAGGGAATACACGTCATCTCCCCAGGACCTCACGTATGGAGTCCCGCAGGGTTCTATTCTGTCCCCTCTCTTGTTCAATGTATATATGCAACCCTTGGGGGAGGTCACGGTTTGGCATAGGATGTTATCAGTACGCCAATGATACACAACTTTACCTCTCATTTTCTGGAGATCCAGGCCCAGCAGTCTCAGTGCTTACCCGGTGTTCGGCGGCTGTGGGGGACTGGATGAGGGTGAATCGACTGAGGCTGAATCACGATAAGATGGAGGTGATGTTGGTGGGTAGGGCCGGGGGAGTGGTGCCTCCCATTATTGGTGGGGTCTGCCCCACTCTGGTCTCTCAGGTCTGTAGTTTGGGGGTGCTCCTCGACCCACAGCTCCGCCTAGATTGTCAGGTGGAGGCTGTGGCGAGGGGAGCATTTTGCCAATTACATCCGGTGCGACGGCTATGGCTGTATTTCTGCAACTGGACCTGGCAACCATCATCAATGCTTTTATTACCTCTCGACTGGACTACTGTAATGCACTGTATGTGGGGCTATCTTTGAAGAGGATCCGGAGGCTGCAGCTGGTGCAGAATGCAGCAGCTCATCTCCTAACGGGAACGGGTCTCCGTGAGCACATTACACCTGTGCTCCGTTCTCTGCACTGGCTGCCTATAGCCTACCGGGTCCAATTCAAAAAGTTGGTGATAACCTTTAAAGCCCTAAAAGGCTTGGAGCCTGCTTATCTGTGAGACCGTCTCAGGCCCCGGGTCATTTCATGGCCCCTGCAGTTGGCCGGGGACTCCCAACTCGAGATCCCCCGGGTATCCCAGGTGGTGACGGTGGGAAGGGCGTTCTCGGTGGCCACACCTAGGCTGTGGTGGAACTCCCTCCCAATGGAGGCCCATTTATCCCCAGACCTTCCCTCTTTCCGAAGATCTTGTAAGACCTGGTTGTTCCACCAGGCCTTCGGGGAAGGAGGGGTTAGGGGAATTGGGTGGGGGGTTTCTTCATTGCCTTTTAGGATTCAGCCTTTTTAATATTTTAGTTTTATGTATTTCATTGATGTTTTTATATGCTGTTTGCTGCTCCCGGCCACCATTGCATGGGTGGATGTGGGGTAAAAAGTACTTGCAATAAATAAATAAATAAATAATTATTGATATTGGCCCTTTTCAAATGGGTGCGGGGGCATGGAGGGATGGGTGGGTGGGTGGTGCCTGAGGGTGCATCCCCACAGACCCCCATCCACCTCCACGCACAGAACATCTAGCATCAGAGCCCATTGCTCCATGCATGGGTGGTGGGTGGCACGTGGGAGCACACACACAGTTCCACTCGCCGACCATGGCATTCCCATGGATGCCCATCCATCCCCCCACAGCATTCAAATGGATGTCCCCCCCCACACACACACACATGGGCAAGGGGGGAAGCGCATCCGTTTGAAAAGGGCCATTGTCAGCCACCATCCATCCGTGCCGTATTGGGAGTTCCTAAATGTACACTGCAGGTGATCCTTAGGGCTGAGGTTCACTGCCCTTCAATGAAATCCCATGCTTTATTTATATTACTGAAATTTTGGCTCTGAATAGTGCTGTTTCCTCCTTCTGGTGACTCCTTGTTGACCTTGGCAGTCTACAGGTCTCTTTGTCCCCTGGGTACGCCAGGTGGCAAGAGAGATCCACAAATTGGGCTTCTCAACGGAGGCCTTAGGCCCTTTGGGTTTTGCCCAAGCTTTTCGCCAGATTAGGACCCGAATTATGGACCAGGAGTGCCAGGGGGAGGGCGCCAACCTGACATCCCAGAGAGTGGCACCTGAGTACGAGGGGATTAGACCCCCCCCCCCTTGGGGCCCTGTTATCTTTTTGTGTGGCGAGATGCAAATTTCAGACAAGCCTGCTCTAGATTCCACCTTAACGTTTTCCTTCAGCCCTAGAATGTTTTCCTTCAGCCCGTTTCAGCGATAGAAACGGTGTCTCACGTGTTCTGCCATTGTCTGGCGTATTTTGTGCTGAGAGCCAGGTACCTGAGACCCACATAGATATATTATCACTGCTCTGGTTCATTGCTTGTTTCCAAATTATTGTGCTCTCTGGACAATGATCGTGCTCGTTCAGTAGCGAAATTCTGTTTCTTCGCAGAGCGGTTATGACATCAGCTCATCTCCCCATAATTGGTAGCAACAGATTTGCTTAGATGAAGGTTGTGTTAATGACTACAGAAAATTGTATGTTAAATGTACTGTTTTATTTGTATAAAATTGTCTTGGTTTTAAATTGTAATGGCCTTTAGGCCGCACAATCAATCAATCAATCATCCATATTTTTTTTACAATTGCTAGAGAGTTGTACTTTCCTCATCCACTTTTGTTTGAATTGCAGCCCATCCTGGAATACTTCCTGGAATTCTTCATAATAACTGGCTCTTTTATCTTCTGCCTGGTTTACCTTCAGTTAGAGATTTACCAATAAATCAGTACAGAAAAAATAGTGGAAAATGTGATGGTAACTTGAAACATCAGTTCCGGAATCAGTATTTTGGGACTGGAAGTCAGTAAATCTGGACATTGGGTAACCTGTAAGGCACTAATTGGGTACCTATTAGTACCTGAAGGTGGCAAGTCATTGATGGGTTTACCGGTTTTTGTGGGTACTTGTTTCATCTCTGACTTCAGAGGCTAGCAAAAAGGTGTATCCACTGGACATTATCTTCCTGACTACCAATAGCTGTGCTTTCTGTAAAGCAATCCTTTGTAAAACAATTCTCCTCTAGCTCCAAAACTCAAATGTTCTAAGCCATCTCTCACTGTTTCTTAATTCACCAACCCTCACATCCCTAAAGTATGGCTGACCATACTTAAACATTATTTATCTTATATGGATGTGCATTTCTAATTTACGTTGCTAAAAGCAAAATATTGTGTAAATACAATATACCGTCTAATTAAAGACAATACATTGTCTAAGTACATGCTATAGCCTTTGATTTCATTATCATATCACAAACTCAGTCTTATAAGTAGGCAACACACTTCACTTGATCAAGGTGGAAGCCAGGAATACTCCTCATGCTCAATGTCATACCTTTTGTATTCCAGTCATTGCATGAAAACAGACATGACGCTAACCACCCTTTAACCACCCTTGGTGGTTATTTATGCATGTTGTAGGGCTGCATAGGGCACCAATACAGCCCTGCAACATGCATAAATAACCACCAAGGGTGGTTAAAGGGTGGTTAGCGCCATGTCTGTTTTCACCCATTGATTACCATTCCATATTTCTTGCTAGCATTTTTTTCACAGCAGTAAACATATTTTTGACCTTTCCCTATATAAGGCAATGCATTCAATGTCATTAGTATATCTTTTTTAAAATTTATTTACAAGCCATATATATATATTTTCCAAGCAAAATTCCCATATAGGGACCCTACTGCAGCCGTTCCTTCCGTGTTTAAAATTTATTTATTATTATTATTATTATTATTATTATTATTAATCTGTTATGTTTTCCTCTGTCTCATTTTTATGGAAGAAGACCATTCAAGCTATAGTGGTAAAAGAATTTTGCCCAAACAAATGTTTTAATGCTTTGCTTTAAAGTTGCTTATATTAAGCCTGTTTGGTCTACTGAAACTATGTCTTTGATGCAGAACTGTAGTCTGTTGGCTAGGATTTTGGTAAAGATTTTGTAGTTCGAATTTAGCAGGGATATGGGCCTGTACCCTGAGCATTCTTCTTTGCTTTTACCGCTTTTATGGCATAGAGTTATGTTGCCTTCGTAGAAAGAGGGGGGCAAGCTGTCTCCTCTTATGATGGACCAGAAGGCCTCCTCCATCCCGGAGGCTATTTCATTACTGTATAGTTTGTAAAATTCAAAGGGGAAGCCATCCAGTCCAGTAGCTTTGTTGTTGGGGAGTTCCTTTTTTGTAGATTTTATCTCATCCTGCGTTATAGGACTGTTAAGATATTCTATCTGTTTTTTTGTCAACTGGGGTATTTTAAGTTCGTTTAGAAAGCCATCTATTTGGTCTGCTGCTGGGTTCGTACAATGGTATAAATCTGAGTAGAATTGCAAAAATCTGAGTCTCATATCTTTATCAGTTTAATTCTTGTTACCCACTTTGTCTCTGATGTGGGAAATATAGTTTCTGTCTCTCTTTTTTTTAACCAACCAAGCCAGTAGGTGCGCCAAATCGTTAATGTTTAAGGAACCTCAAGTTAAACTAACCCTCAGATTTTATTTGACACCACTCTCCATATACAATGCAAATAAACGTTACAGCAAACTGTGCTGGCAGGGATGCGGCCAGGTGGGCTCATATATACACCATTGGTGGGAATGTGAAATAATTCAGGGCTTCTGGAAAGAAATCTGGTGCAAAATTGAGGCACACACCCACCTTCAGATTCCTTTTTCACCACAAATAGCTTTGTTGGGTATATGGCCCCAAGAGTTGGGAAAAAAACTCCAAGGTGGCTGCATGTAAGATGATGTTCTTGGCTGCCATTCATTGCATCGTAAGTAAATGGAAGACACCTGAAGGCCCATCGAGTTTGGAGTGGATCAATAGACTCTGGTTCGTGCTGTCCATGGAACGGATAGCCGCAGGATTAGAGGAAAAGCTCGAGGAATTTTACATGACATGGACTCCAAGTTGGAACTTAATCACAGAGAGTATTGAAATGGAAAAAATTGAACTGGCCTTAAATCTAAAATCTATATAAAAAGTGTTGACTCAGGAAAAAAACACAAGGACTCAGTTGCAGAGATTAGGTTTAGTTTATTTCCTTTCATCTCATATTCGTTAGTTTTTCTTTTCTTTGTTAATGGAATTTATTTGACATAGATTGTACCTTTATTAATGTAAGTCCAGTATTCCTATTTTAATTGTCTGTTATTTGAACAGTAATAAACATAATTAAAACAAACAAAAAAAGTTGCTTATATTATGCTCTGTATAAAGCAATAATAAACTCTAACAAAAAGGATGCTAAAAAAGCAATAATTACGACAACACTTCAGATAGAGCAGGTTTTGAAATCTCCCAAAACTACTAACTGTAAAATTTCCCATGATTCAATGTTTTTAAGAACGAAGCTAAAAAGAATAAAAATGAATGGTGTCTTCTATTGTGGAGATCCTTTTGGGGATAGAAAAATACAAAGCAGAATTGCATATAAGCTTGGAATTTTTTCTCCAGCACTGCAAGATAATAGAAGTTTGACCTTTACCTGATATACACTGTTCAGTGTAGGTGCATATACGGCTGTCCATCTCTGACTTTTTTGTGTATTAGCCTACAACATAGTGTGGATAATTTTTTTATTTACTGCTTACATTTGCTATCCAGTTGCACCTTATCACACCTATTGGATATAACCTTACTTTGAAGATAACAGCAATCTCAAATTCAGAGCATGGGTAGAACAGTGGAACTGAGCTTCTCAAAAGACAGGAGGGAAATTAAAATGCATGTTGCCTACACATCAGTTATCTTGGTCAACCACAGATGTTAATTTTTTATTTATTTATTTATTCATATCCCCCCCCCCCCTTCCTATAGAGGCTCAGGGCGGCTCACAATTAATAAAAAAACAATTAAAAAGTAAAAAGAATAAAAACTCTGACCCTCCCCTCAAACCCTACCAAAACCTCAACCAACCCCTATCCCTACTGGCCAAATGCTTTTCCAAATAAAAAGATTTTACACTGCCTCCGGAAGATGCTTAGGCTCGGGTCCACGATGGAACATAGTAGGACAGATAATCTTTCAGATACGTGGGACCCAGACCATTTAGGGCTTTAAAGGTTAAAACCAGCAGCTTGAATTGTGCCCGGAAAGCTATAGGCTGCCAGAGCAGACTTCAGAACACTAGTGTAATGTGCTCCTGGTGACTTGCCCCCAAAAGGAGCCGAGCCAGAACCACCACATTCTGCACAAGCTGCAGCTTCCGAACAGTCATCAAGGGCAGCCCCACGTAGAGCATGATGCAGTAATCGAGCCTTGAGGTGATGAATGTATGGATGACAGTGGCCAATCCCAATCAGAAAGAAAAGGCTGCAGCCTTTTCACCAGATGGAAGTGAGGAAAAGTGCTTCTGGTCACCACCGCCACCTGATATTCCAGGTGCAGGGAGAAATCCAAAAGCACTCTAAGGCTGCAAACCTGATGGACCAGAGGGGACTGAACCCCATCAATAATGGGCATCCCAATCCCCAATAAGTTACAAGACTGACCAACCATCATCACTTCAGTCTTATCAGGATTCAGCTTCAGTCGGCTCACCCACATCCAGTCCCCAATAGCAGCCAGATATCGAGTAAGCACCAAGACTGCAGGACCTGGGTCAGATGAACAAGAGGTAGAGCGGGGTGTCATCAGCATACTGATGACATCTCACCCCACACCTCCTAATTACCTCATCCAGTGGCCTCAGCTACACATTGAACAAGAGGGGAGACAGAATAGAACCCTGCGGGACACCACAGAGGAAGTCCCAAGGGGACGACGAGCAATCGCCCATCACCACCTGCTGAGACCTCCCTCAACAGGAAAGAGCAGAACCACTCAAAAGTGGTCCCTCACACCCCCGCCAGGTCCAACAGTCATGTCAACAACACCTTATGATCAACTGCATCAAAGGCCATGTAAAGATCTAAGAAGGTTAACAAGGTAGAATTCCCTTTGTCTATTTCAACGCACAGATCATCAACCAAAGCCACAAGCAGAGTCTCCATACCATACCCAGGGGAAAAAACGTGCCTGCGATGGGTCCAGGAAGTAAATAGCATTGAGATGATCCTGGAGCTGCCGAGCAACCACCCATTCAATAACCTTCCCTAAAAAGGGAACATTAGAGTGGGGCTAATAGCTGACCGGGGAATTCCCGATCTATCCCCAGCCAAATCCAGCACAAGGTGGACACTCTGTATATCAGATGAGCTAGACACCAGGTAAAAAAAAAAAGGAAGGTCAGAAACCTCCTTACAAACCATGACCACTCCACCCCTGTCCCCCAAGCCTTGGCTGAGGCTGCACCGAGTACCCGGTTGACACCACCTGGGAAAATACTGTACCTTGTCTTGTCCAGCCAGTGATTTAATCCTGAATTAAATCATGGATGGCAGATGTTTTATTTGCCACTGGGGTGTGCATCAGGCCCCCATGTCATTTTCGTTTTTCGTTTTCGTTATTAAAAATGTTGTTTTCATTATCGTTATTAAAGACAAGGTTCTCATATATTTTTTTGTTATCATTTTTGTTATCGTTTTCATTATCAGTATCATTTTAATTATCGGTATCATTTTTGTTATTGTTATTGATATTGGTACCGTTTCAAATGAAGATTTTATTTTTGGTATTGGTATCATTATCGATTCCTGTGCACAACTAATATCTGTCTAAATCTAAGGGAGACAGGGGAAGGGAAAAGGAGAACTATATAGTATATAATTAATTATCTATATAACTNGTTAGTTTTTCTTTTCTTTGTTAATGGAATTTATTTGACATAGATTGTACCTTTATTAATGTAAGTCCAGTATTCCTATTTTAATTGTCTGTTATTTGAACAGTAATAAACATAATTAAAACAAACAAAAAAAGTTGCTTATATTATGCTCTGTATAAAGCAATAATAAACTCTAACAAAAAGGATGCTAAAAAAGCAATAATTACGACAACACTTCAGATAGAGCAGGTTTTGAAATCTCCCAAAACTACTAACTGTAAAATTTCCCATGATTCAATGTTTTTAAGAACGAAGCTAAAAAGAATAAAAATGAATGGTGTCTTCTATTGTGGAGATCCTTTTGGGGATAGAAAAATACAAAGCAGAATTGCATATAAGCTTGGAATTTTTTCTCCAGCACTGCAAGATAATAGAAGTTTGACCTTTACCTGATATAAACTGTTCAGTGTAGGTGCATATACGGCTGTCCATCTCTGACTTTTTTGTGTATTAGCCTACAACATAGTGTGGATAATTTTTTTATTTACTGCTTACATTTGCTATCCAGTTGCACCTTATCACACCTATTGGATATAACCTTACTTTGAAGATAACAGCAATCTCAAATTCAGAGCATGGGTAGAACAGTGGAACTGAGCTTCTCAAAAGACAGGAGGGAAATTAAAATGCATGTTGCCTACACATCAGTTATCTTGGTCAACCACAGATGTTAATTTTTTATTTATTTATTTATTCATATCCCCCCCCCCCCTTCCTATAGAGGCTCAGGGCGGCTCACAATTAATAAAAAAACAATTAAAAAGTAAAAAGAATAAAAACTCTGACCCTCCCCTCAAACCCTACCAAAACCTCAACCAACCCCTATCCCTACTGGCCAAATGCTTTTCCAAATAAAAAGATTTTACACTGCCTCCGGAAGATGCTTAGGCTCGGGTCCACGATGGAACATAGTAGGACAGATAATCTTTCAGATACGTGGGACCCAGACCATTTAGGGCTTTAAAGGTTAAAACCAGCAGCTTGAATTGTGCCCGGAAAGCTATAGGCTGCCAGAGCAGACTTCAGAACACTAGTGTAATGTGCTCCTGGTGACTTGCCCCCAAAAGGAGCCGAGCCAGAACCACCACATTCTGCACAAGCTGCAGCTTCCGAACAGTCATCAAGGGCAGCCCCACGTAGAGCATGATGCAGTAATCGAGCCTTGAGGTGATGAATGTATGGATGACAGTGGCCAATCCCAATCAGAAAGAAAAGGCTGCAGCCTTTTCACCAGATGGAAGTGAGGAAAAGTGCTTCTGGTCACCACCGCCACCTGATATTCCAGGTGCAGGGAGAAATCCAAAAGCACTCTAAGGCTGCAAACCTGATGGACCAGAGGGGACTGAACCCCATCAATAATGGGCATCCCAATCCCCAATAAGTTACAAGACTGACCAACCATCATCACTTCAGTCTTATCAGGATTCAGCTTCAGTCGGCTCACCCACATCCAGTCCCCAATAGCAGCCAGATATCGAGTAAGCACCAAGACTGCAGGACCTGGGTCAGATGAACAAGAGGTAGAGCGGGGTGTCATCAGCATACTGATGACATCTCACCCCACACCTCCTAATTACCTCATCCAGTGGCCTCAGCTACACATTGAACAAGAGGGGAGACAGAATAGAACCCTGCGGGACACCACAGAGGAAGTCCCAAGGGGACGACGAGCAATCGCCCATCACCACCTGCTGAGACCTCCCTCAACAGGAAAGAGCAGAACCACTCAAAAGTGGTCCCTCACACCCCCGCCAGGTCCAACAGTCATGTCAACAACACCTTATGATCAACTGCATCAAAGGCCATGTAAAGATCTAAGAAGGTTAACAAGGTAGAATTCCCTTTGTCTATTTCAACGCACAGATCATCAACCAAAGCCACAAGCAGAGTCTCCATACCATACCCAGGGGAAAAAACGTGCCTGCGATGGGTCCAGGAAGTAAATAGCATTGAGATGATCCTGGAGCTGCCGAGCAACCACCCATTCAATAACCTTCCCTAAAAAGGGAACATTAGAGTGGGGCTAATAGCTGACCGGGGAATTCCCGATCTATCCCCAGCCAAATCCAGCACAAGGTGGACACTCTGTATATCAGATGAGCTAGACACCAGGTAAAAAAAAAAAGGAAGGTCAGAAACCTCCTTACAAACCATGACCACTCCACCCCTGTCCCCCAAGCCTTGGCTGAGGCTGCACCGAGTACCCGGTTGACACCACCTGGGAAAATACTGTACCTTGTCTTGTCCAGCCAGTGATTTAATCCTGAATTAAATCATGGATGGCAGATGTTTTATTTGCCACTGGGGTGTGCATCAGGCCCCCATGTCATTTTCGTTTTTCGTTTTCGTTATTAAAAATGTTGTTTTCATTATCGTTATTAAAGACAAGGTTCTCATATATTTTTTTGTTATCATTTTTGTTATCGTTTTCATTATCAGTATCATTTTAATTATCGGTATCATTTTTGTTATTGTTATTGATATTGGTACCGTTTCAAATGAAGATTTTATTTTTGGTATTGGTATCATTATCGATTCCTGTGCACAACTAATATCTGTCTAAATCTAAGGGAGACAGGGGAAGGGAAAAGGAGAACTATATAGTATATAATTAATTATCTATATAACTATTCTAATCTATGGCCTTTTTTACACAGACGCCGCTGCCGGCCTGGTGGGTGGAGATGGGTGGGTGAGCATACCCAGCGAACATCCAGCGGCGCCAAGCTGGGAGATGTTTACACGGACAGCACCGCGGGGGTGTGGAGGACGGAATGGGGGGGGGGGCTTCCACACACCCATCAGCCAAACACCCACCCTGGTAGGGAGGGGGCAATGCACCAGGACAACAGCTAAGGGGATGGACCCCCGGCCCAAGGGACCACAGGGAAAGGGGGGCATCGAGACGGGGCCGGAGGGGGACAGAAGGAAGCCAAAACAGGCAGCCGAGTGGCCACAACCCCCAGGACAGGAAAACCAGGGTCAACCCCAAATGATCCGACAGAGCTGCAGCACGCAACCAGTACACTGGGCCATCGTGGTTCCCACCCCAAGAGGGATGGAGGCACTTGGTAACGCTACAGGGCTGGTGATGGGAGTGTACAGAAGCAGCGATGGGGTGTGGCAGACCAAAGGGTTGCACATTACTGTGGGGCAGAGCAGCAATGTCCGCGGGGAGGCAGGGCACAGCACAGTCACGGGTATAACATTGTGACAGAGCGGACGGTTGGGATGCCCAGCTCAGGGAAAGGCTGAAGGGTGCCCCTGAAACATCTGGCCCAGGAAAAGACCCTCCCAGGTGAATAGGCCCCTGTGGAATCCCCGGGAACATATATGCGTATCCACCATGAACCAGGGCAAGAGGTGGTTCCCTGTGGCAGCTGCAGCTCTGACATCTGGTAGGTTCATCACCGATCTCAGGGCGCCCAGTTCCAATGTGGTAGGGGTCCTGGTCAGTATTGGTCCACCAACATCAGGGCGTAGCAGGCCCAGCTCCCCAAGAATGACCTGGCAGTCTGATCACAGACAGGATACTCCACGGGCACGCAGTAGGATGCCTATGTAGTTGATAGCAACATGGGGACCTCCGGTCTGGAGGGCCAGTCCATACTCCAGATGTGCAGCCACCAGGCGAACAGCCGTGATCTCCTGTGTGGTCCATGGCACAACAACAGCGGCTGGGTGCCCCCACAGCGGATGTTGCAGGAGGGTGAAGCCAAGCTCCCTGGCATGCCTCCATGCCTCCCTGGCATGCCTCCAGCAACCTGGACCCCCGAGTGGATGGCCAATCACCCACATGCGGATGGATTGAATCCATCCGCCACTGACAGTGGGTTACTCAACAGCAGCTGGACATCACGGCTCTGCCACAGCGTTCCCAAAAGCATCTTGGCACATGGTGACCACTCCACCCTTGCATCACCACTGGCCTTGGGGCCTGTTCCACACCATGTCATTACCGTTGCAAGGGCTGATCACAGGTTTGCACAGGGGTCCTATGGAGCGTGGCTGTGAATGATTCAGGCGCGAGGAGCTGTGCAGCGCTAGCCAGGGGGGTCGTACACAGCTGACAGTGGGCTGGCTGCTAGGTCCTGTGAATCCATGACCTGAATCCCTCTCCCACGCACCGGATGGGAGCATTTCAGCTCTAGCGATGACAGGTCACCAAGGCCATGGCTGCGTCTACCAGGGACCTAATGAGGCACTCCATGCAGCATATCGTGATAGGTCACAGCTGCACAATGCCGTGGTCTTCACTCGCTGTGACAGATACAGGGCTGGTGCGNCTGGGAGATGTTTACACGGACAGCACCGCGGGGGTGTGGAGGACGGAATGGGGGGGGGGGCTTCCACACACCCATCAGCCAAACACCCACCCTGGTAGGGAGGGGGCAATGCACCAGGACAACAGCTAAGGGGATGGACCCCCGGCCCAAGGGACCACAGGGAAAGGGGGGCATCGAGACGGGGCCGGAGGGGGACAGAAGGAAGCCAAAACAGGCAGCCGAGTGGCCACAACCCCCAGGACAGGAAAACCAGGGTCAACCCCAAATGATCCGACAGAGCTGCAGCACGCAACCAGTACACTGGGCCATCGTGGTTCCCACCCCAAGAGGGATGGAGGCACTTGGTAACGCTACAGGGCTGGTGATGGGAGTGTACAGAAGCAGCGATGGGGTGTGGCAGACCAAAGGGTTGCACATTACTGTGGGGCAGAGCAGCAATGTCCGCGGGGAGGCAGGGCACAGCACAGTCACGGGTATAACATTGTGACAGAGCGGACGGTTGGGATGCCCAGCTCAGGGAAAGGCTGAAGGGTGCCCCTGAAACATCTGGCCCAGGAAAAGACCCTCCCAGGTGAATAGGCCCCTGTGGAATCCCCGGGAACATATATGCGTATCCACCATGAACCAGGGCAAGAGGTGGTTCCCTGTGGCAGCTGCAGCTCTGACATCTGGTAGGTTCATCACCGATCTCAGGGCGCCCAGTTCCAATGTGGTAGGGGTCCTGGTCAGTATTGGTCCACCAACATCAGGGCGTAGCAGGCCCAGCTCCCCAAGAATGACCTGGCAGTCTGATCACAGACAGGATACTCCACGGGCACGCAGTAGGATGCCTATGTAGTTGATAGCAACATGGGGACCTCCGGTCTGGAGGGCCAGTCCATACTCCAGATGTGCAGCCACCAGGCGAACAGCCGTGATCTCCTGTGTGGTCCATGGCACAACAACAGCGGCTGGGTGCCCCCACAGCGGATGTTGCAGGAGGGTGAAGCCAAGCTCCCTGGCATGCCTCCATGCCTCCCTGGCATGCCTCCAGCAACCTGGACCCCCGAGTGGATGGCCAATCACCCACATGCGGATGGATTGAATCCATCCGCCACTGACAGTGGGTTACTCAACAGCAGCTGGACATCACGGCTCTGCCACAGCGTTCCCAAAAGCATCTTGGCACATGGTGACCACTCCACCCTTGCATCACCACTGGCCTTGGGGCCTGTTCCACACCATGTCATTACCGTTGCAAGGGCTGATCACAGGTTTGCACAGGGGTCCTATGGAGCGTGGCTGTGAATGATTCAGGCGCGAGGAGCTGTGCAGCGCTAGCCAGGGGGGTCGTACACAGCTGACAGTGGGCTGGCTGCTAGGTCCTGTGAATCCATGACCTGAATCCCTCTCCCACGCACCGGATGGGAGCATTTCAGCTCTAGCGATGACAGGTCACCAAGGCCATGGCTGCGTCTACCAGGGACCTAATGAGGCACTCCATGCAGCATATCGTGATAGGTCACAGCTGCACAATGCCGTGGTCTTCACTCGCTGTGACAGATACAGGGCTGGTGCGGCTGCATCCTGCCCAGTGATCGCACGAGGGCATGGCACTGGGACGGGCATGGGGGGTGGGGGGGAGGTAGGCCTCCTGGCCCACATACATTGCAGCCTCACTGTGGCCCTAGCCCCAAGGCATTCAGGTGGACCATGCGGGGGGGGATGTGCTGGCGGCCCGGTGAGCAGGGATCACTATCAGGTGCGCGGAACACACCCATGGTACTTCACCAATTGATAGGCACACAGCACGGTCCGCCAGAGAACATATGTGGGCCAGTTCCAGTGCCTGGGTGTGACGTGTAGAGAGAGGTGGTTTGGGTGTGGTGGATGAGAGGTGATCGGGATGGAGAGCAGAGCTAGAACATTGGTGGTGTTGTCCAGTAGAGGGTGTATGTGCAGAGCACGGGGGAGTAGGGTGCGCAGTGCAGTTCGCCTGTTTCAGCGGTCTCCATTACCCTGGGACAGCCATTGACCGACGGGACATGTGAGGCACAGTGTGGGTGTGCAGGATGCACAGGCCGTGGGTGTTGGAGGCACAGACTGCAACCGGGTGGTAGGTTGGTGCATAGGCCGGTGACTGGCCTTGTGCTTACGGGGGACACTGTCACAGCTGTGCAGGCTGTGGGGCAAGCCACCCTCTCACGTACCACCTAGTAGGGTAACTGCGTGGTGATCCATTACTAGTTCCAGTGGTGGGTTCCCACTGTGTGTGTGTTGTTGGTGGTACCATGCTGCCTGTTGATGAGCCCCCTGAAGAGAGGGCCGCCCTGTTAATGGTCCTGGCCCCCTTCTTCATGATCCTGGCCCAGGTGTTCCAGCAGTGGACTGAGCTACTACTGCCAGGGCCCCGCTTCTACAACCATGGAGAACGGTGCAGGAGAGCGGTCAACATGCACCAAGCAGCATCGTTGCGGTGGACAAGGAGGATAGCTGCCCGCTGACATGCCCTGTTCGGAACAGCAATGTCCCAGGACATGCAGCTTGTCCTTTTCCAGTGTCCTCTCAACCTATACAGCCGTTGTGTGACTCTCCCAACGCGGAGGATTAATTGAATGCGTTCACGCACCAATGAATGGTGAGTGAACATGCTTACTACCTGGATGGACCACTTCCACATGAATCAGTCCCTTTTAACATGGCTCAGAGAGATCCTGAACCCATATCTCTGGAGGCAAGCGACCAACATATGATATTCGCTGCCACCAGGGATGCAATTTCCCATGGCGGTGTGGAGGCTGGTTACTCCCGATTCCTGTTGGAGTGTTGGGGAGCAGTTTGGAGTGGGAACCACAACCATTAACAGGATGCTCCACGACGTGTGTGACCTGATTGTGGAGCTGCTGCTCGAGCGGGTCATCCAGCTCTGGGATCCAGAGGCCGTGATCCATGGCTTTGAAGACATGGGTTCCCCCCACTGCATAGGGGCGATAGACAGCACCCACATCCCTTTCATTTGGCCCCCACACTCCAAGATGGACTATCTGAACCAGAAGCAGGCTTTCTCAATAAATCTCCAGGCCATTGTAGATCACAGGTTTCTGTTTACTGACGTGTACACCAGTCAGTCAGGGAGCAGCCATGATGCACGCATTCTGCAGGCGTCCCCCTTTTAGGTCGCATGTTTGATGGGGAGATTGCCCCCAACCTGCACCGGGTGATTGAGGGGGTCTCCATGGCTCCGGTGGTTCTTGGGGACCCCACCTACCCACTGAGCCCGTGGCTCATGAGGGCCTATCTGGTGGCTCGCACACCAGAGCACAGGCTCTTCAATGAATGCCTATTGTGTGCTCAGAGCATGGTGGAGCAGACATTTGACCAGCTCAAGATGCGTTGGCACCTACTCATGAACAGGAGCCAGTTGGATCTCGAGCATACCCCCATCCTTGTCCTGGCATCCTGAATCCTGCACAATATCTGCGAGACTGGTGGAGCTGCCCTTGACAACCCCACACCGGTGCAGCAAGCGGGTCCCATGTCCCCATACCAACATGTCCAGGGTGGGGCATTCCAGCACATATCTGAGGAGAACCGGAACACTCTGTGTAAGCGCATAGTTGCCCAGATGGCTGGCAACTAACCCTTGCAGTTAACAACCCCTCCCCCCCTTTCCACAGACTGAGTAAACAGTCCCAATAAATACAGATATGTACATTCTACAATTCCCATATGTGTTATTGGTTGGGTACCGCACCACGGGGTCACCTACTGGCTTGTAGCCATGCCATTTGTCACGCTCCAGGCTTCGGGCCATCTCCAGATGATGGTTAGCATGGGCAGTGCTATAGTGGGCAGTGCTATAGTGCAGTGGCCTGAGGACCCGGGCTCTCCGTCGTCCACTGGCCGCTCCACACAGGGCTGAGGTATTGGACTCTGCAAGGTTGGAACATATGGTAAGTGTTACAATATTACCTGGAATGTTAACCCTGCACCACAGTCCTTTCCGTGACCCTCTGGTGTTGCCATGGATCCCCATGCTGCATCCCCTCTGCCCATCCCTCTGCAGTTAGCGATGCATTCCCCTCCACCCCCACCCTCTCCTTAGCAGTTAGATATGTGGTCTGGCTTACCGGAGCTGGTGGGGTGGCTGGCATGGGCGGTTGGTCACCTGGGGGTTCCAGGATGTTCAGGGGAGGCCATGGTTCCCGGAGGAGGGGTACTGCTGGGGAAACCAGGATTGGCCGAAGTGCTGGGGAGGGGGCACCTACACCTGTGGGAGGGCACCCGGTAATCGACTGCCACCCCTCCATCCAGGCCTGGAGGGCCCATGCCACACTGGGGTTCTCTCCGCAGGAGCCCCACAGCCTCCCCTATGAGTTCAAGAGACCATGCGGAGGTCCCCTCCAGCGTGACATGGCCCCTCACCCTCTTGACCCTGTCAAGCTGCATCTCGCGGTGGAGGGTGACAGTCTGGAGCCTGTCTCACAGGTGTTCAGTGTGGAACCAGTTAAGCATGGCTGCCAATATGTCCTGGTCCCTATCCTCCTCCCCTCTTTGCACCTTCCTGGTGAGGGCGAGCTCCTCTGAGTGCTCTTCGGCTAACCTTCTGGTTTCCTCCAGCAGTTCCCTCCCCAGGTCCTATCTCCTCCTCTGGTTCCTGGCCCGCATCTCCCAATTCCTCTCAGTGCTGCAGGCGGCAGCAACCCTTGCAGGATTGGGGTGCTCATCTGTGGATGACATGTGACCCTATTGGGGTGTGTTGTTGCCGTGTCCATACCATGTAACCCTAGCGGTACATCTGTTTCACCACTGGGGGTGCCTGCCCCCCTTCCCTGTCTCTCCCTATGGTGATTGTGACCGCTCGGGTGAGGTCCCCATATTCCTGTCCCCTGTATCGGACCACTGTGCTTGCCCCATATGGGAGCGCCTTCACCCGGGGCTGTGTTGTCCCAGCACCTCCTTGTGGACATGTCTCGTGGTCCCTTCTCCCTTGTGACCCCCCCATCTGCATTCCTGTCAGGGGATGTTAACCCGTGTGACTAGGTTACCCAACTGTGATGGGCACCGGCCCTTCTCTGTCATGCATGGGGGGTGGTTTGCTCTAGGGGCTGCCCCCATGGCTGCCCTGCTATCCCATCGCCCCACCCCGGCACCACCCGCGACCCATTCCTTTTGCATGTTGGCCTACCATCGTTGTGCTGGTGACTGGTTCTTTGGGGTGCCACCGGTTCCTCCTCGACCACCTCCTCCTCTGCGACCTCCTCCGCATGAACCTCCAGGGTCCCTTGAACTGTAATGGGAATGGGGATCCATCAGTTGATCCTGGCTGGCCGGCTTTGGCGCCGGTCACTGTGGCTGGGGCCCTGGTTCCCCCCTTCCCTCTCCCCCCCCCCCCCCGGGCCCTGGTTGTTTTCCTACCTGGATAATCTTCCTCCGCGTCGTGGGAGGCATCCTGGCTCTCTGTCCACTCTGCGTGCACCCCCATCCCCGCGGCCTGTCTCCCCTGTGGGTTTTGTGGGCGCATGTGGTGGGTGATGTTTGTGTAAGTGGTTTCTCGGGCCGCCTCCTCCCCCTGTGCGATGGGGCTGTGCCCTCCCTCGTCCTGACTGGCCTCACCAGGGGCAGCGGTATCCCCCTGCTCTGAGGGGTTGGGCAGGGGGGTTGTTGTTAGCACCCTCTGTCTGCCCCTGGTGAAGGCAGTGCCGTGTATGCAGGAGGCAACTTTGTCCCCATCCATGCAGAGGAACCAGTCCAGCTCATCATAGAACACCATTGTACGCATGGCACAGCTGGACTTGAGATTGTTGTCCATGATATACTTATATCCGGACCTCAAGTCCTTTGCCTACTGCATGCACTGGGATGACATCCCTATTGTACCCCTGCCGCTGCATCTCCTGAGTGATGGCTTCATAGACCTGTCTGGTCTTGTAGCTGTGCACCAGGTCATGATGGTCCTTTTTGGACCCCCCCACACGTATGAAGTCCTTGGTCTCCTGCCTCAACTGGGCTCCCCCTTTTGGGTACCATGTGTGGGGGGCCATCTGGCTTGGCGACTTGGGGCCCACCCAGTAGCTGTGGTGACAGTGGAGCTGGTCATCTCCTGTTGGGGGTATTGCATTGGGGGTTGGCATCTGCACCACAGCCCCCCTTATGCTCCTGTTGGGGGATCCTTCCCGTCTCCCCCCAGGGGGCATGAGCGGGTTACCTGACTGTCACGGAGGTCCTCCTCAGCTGTCCTCCCTGGTGGTGCGTTGTTCCTGTGTCTGGGTGCTCTTCGGGGGGTGGGGGGAACGGTTAGCTGTCAGCTGCCCGCCCTGTGTTCCCTCAGGATGGTTTCTGGTATTGGTGTGCAGGGCCCCCCTCCCTGGGTTGTTGGGATACCCTCACTCTTACCTTGCTGTCGGTAACGCTCCCTTGCCCATGCCCCATGGCTGTGGTGGTCTGGGGGGATGCGGACGCAGCGGTATGCCCTCGGCCCTGTGATGGGACAGGTGTGCTGTGTTTAGCCATCCTTCTCTCCTTTCCCCACCCCCCCAGCCCGTTGGGCTGGCCCCCCTCCCTTTGGCGTCCTGGGGTCCCTCTGCTTACCCTGGCCCATCCCGCGTGTGTCGTGGTGCTGGCTCCCTTCGTTTTGTCTACTGCCTTCCAGTCAGACATTTAGGGAACCAGCACACCGCTGTCATGTTTCGGTTCCCCTTTATGAAGGCGCCTTCCCGGCTGCTCCGTTGGTGTTGGTGGGAGGGTCATGAATGCACACCCACCCACTCATGGACTTTTACCCGGGCACTCTCACACCCATCTGATGGGTGTTTATGGGTGTTCGTGGATAGGTGATGTCCGTGTAAAAAAGGCCTATATGTCTATTTTATATAGACTACCTATTTTATATAGACTACCTTCTATACTACCTATCTATATATAATGTACAGGGGGGAGAAGGGCAGGGAAAGGGAGAAGGTAAAATGTAGGGTATGAGGAAGGAATGGTATTGGTGGTAATAAATGAGGGCTAGGGAGGATTTTTTTGTGTGCAAGCACCATAGTTCTGTAAACGCAACCCGACAAGCAGAGCTCTCACAGAACGGAGAGAAAAAACCTGGCCCTCCCATTATAGAGAGTTACACTGCCCTCCCCCAGAGCTCCCTGATTGGTTGTGGGAGGCATCAGGCATTGAGCATTCTCAGAGTGCCATGAGACTGCTGGGGCCTGCTTGCACTGCTCATTGGCCAACAATACATCAATCAGATACTGCTGAGCTGCTCGCCCCTCCCAACACAGGCACAGTTCAAGAGTTCAACCCTGTTAAGACTCCGAGATGTCTGCTCCCTCCTCCCCTCTCCACAGTTTCCTTCTAAATCCCAACTGCCACAGCACTACAATGATAACAACATTGTTGTTTTTGTTTCTCATTATCGTTTTGGTATCATTATCTGTATTGTTATCAGTATCGTTACCGGTATTCTCGGTTGTCTTTTCAGTATTCTCGGTTGTCATTTTTGTTATCGTTGTCATTATTGTCATTTTCGTTATTGCAATAAAGAAAACGAAAATGACAATTTTCACTATCATTATTGTAATAACGGAAATAACATGTACACCTCTATTTGCCACTGACCTCACATTAAGCAGTATCAGCATCAGATCACGGGCCCTACTGGCCTCAACTTCTAAATATCCTGAGACGGGGGAGTGGGACAATGGAACCAACACTAAGCGTATCTCCCCAAAGCCCCGATGGGCTAACCTCCCAACACCACAATTATATTTCCCCACGACCCCAATAGCTGCCCCTCTCTCCTACTCGGATCCTCATGAACAATTTCCCCCCTCCAAAATGACAGTATTCAAAGGGTCCATCGGGGCCTGGGAGAGGGAATGGTCGGACCCCCAGGCCAGCGTTTTCAGAGGCAGGCCGGTAGGCATGGAAATCCCTATCCTCTCCCCATTCAACCCATACCCCCATAATCCCTCCCCTTTTCCCTTGTGCCCATACGCCTCGCTCACAGTGGAGGGGGCATGGCACTCCCACCCACTTCCCCCATGCCCGTGCCCCCCCTCACAGGGAGGCCAGAACACTCCCTCCTTCTGAGACAATTCAGCCCACCCACCCACTCTCCCCTTCTGCCTCCCCCTCAGACCCATGCATTATCCCTTCCTCTCCCATGCCCATACCCCCCCCCCTCACGGGGGTGCATGGTACAGCTCTCCACCCCCCATCTCTGCCCATACCCTCCCTTCTCACAGGGGGGTAACAGCATTATTCCCCACTCCCAAACCTTGAAATTTAAATCACCGTTTCTTCCCCAAGACACATCTCCCCTCCCACCCAACTGTTCCCTCACTCAGCACAACCAACAACCCTAGAAACAATTTAACCCACTTCCTCTGCCCCCTGTCCCCAACCAGTCCCAAGAACGACTGCCACCTTTAGCATTGGCCTTCGGCAGCCACCATCAGGGCAGAGAGCTGCTCCTTATGAGAACTGGAGGGGGAATGGGCAGCCAAGTTGCAGCAGATGGTCAGTAAGTGAGGCACAATCCCAGTCCCAGCAGTATGACCCCCCAAAGCAGCTTCCCCCAATATAGCAGAAACAAAATTTAGTAAAGAGGTCCAAAATACCAAAATAACAAGCCTTTACCTACTAGCCCCCAAACCAGAGCAGAAAACTTTCAGAAGTGCCCCAACTTATCAAGTACAAGATTAGCAAAGATGAGTTACAAGCCCATCCTCTAAAACGTTGACCTAGTTTTGAAACTAGGAATGACCATTGGAAGCCTTTTGGAATAGCAAGATTTAGCTTTTATTCTTGGACAGCTGTGCGCTTACTTAATGACACTTCCAGCCAAGAAAGCATATTAGCTTCAAATTCTGATATTGGGTAAATCAGTTCTAGGAATTAAGAAGACCACAGAACTCCTTACGGAGAGTGCCTCCATATTGCCACTGTTTGTTTGCAGGCACACAACTGTATAGCAGTATTTCTTTTCCACCATGTCTGTTGGGGAAAGGGTCTTTGTTTATTGTAAATATGGACATTTTTGACATTTGCAAGTTAAAATGCATGATTAGATTGGCTCAGTAAAAATGAAGAGGAGCAACATAAGAACCAGCCAATGATGTTGATACAAGGCTCTCAGAGATACCAACATAAAGTCTGCAGTTTGGCTTGAGGCCAGTGTTCAAACTGAGATGGAAATGCAATTTCTTGTTATACTAAGTAGCTTTCTGTACATGGGGGGAGGGAGGAGGAGAGTTTTTTACATCACATGCTTGCCATTTGTCTACTGAGAGACTGGGAGAGAATTGGCCATCATGGTTTTAAATTATGCACAAGCACTCTGAGATGTATAACTGAGTGTGTGCTAGAAAATAAATAAATACATAAATAGCATATGGCAAGTGTATTCAGAATAGCTTACAGCTTACGCACAAAGAGTTCCTGATTGAATCCCATGGAGTGCACACTACATGTTCTAGCAATTAAATGCCTCTTCGGTATTCCTCTGCTTTTCCTCTACCTCTTTCTAGCAATGCTTGCTTGCTTTTTCTTACTCCCCAAGCTGGAAGGAAGTACGCTTACCTCATGCCACTTAATACCAGTCCCTCTGCCAGACACATGCACCAATTTGAGCTTTGACAGGACTCTTTTCCAGGCCTTCATGGCCACAAGATTAATGGCACTGACACAAAGAAAATGCTCCTGTGTCCTCCACAGTAGGCTAGTGCTAAGGTTCACTTCAAGACACTAGATTCAGCAGCGCTTCAGTTTTAAGAGACTGGAGATTATGTGGCAGCTTCAATAAAGATAAAATACGGAAACGTACCGTACTCTACATGTAGTCTTGTTTACTTCAGTGGAATTACCCATAGAATCATAGAGCCATAGAGTTGGAAGGGACTGCATGGGTATTTTCAAATGTGATGGTGATTGATCCTTGCCCAGGGTGAGGACCCTCACCCTGGGCAGGATCTGACCCAACCGCCGAACAGATGTGTTGGCAGCCCGGGCCAGGGAGGGGTCAGTGAGAGGGCAGGGCGATATGAAGACGTGGTCCGCATGATCCTGCCCCCGTTCTGCTGAGCATGGCCCGCCCACCTGTGATGGGCGCCCTCCTAGAACAGACCCAGACCCAGACTGGGGTCAGGTACAGTAGGCCATCACATGTGATGGCCTACTCTACCCTGGTCCGGAGATGTCTTCCCCGGGCTGCGGTAGCACTTAGCCCAGTCTGTGACTCAGTGATGGCCTGAGTTACAGCCCAGACTAAGAACTGCCACAGCCCGAGGAAACCCTGTGTCCAACCTTGGGAAACATCTGGCGGGCCAGTTCAGATATGATTATACTGCGGGTGGCCACATGAGTCAAAGCGTGGCCACGTACAGTACTGTAACATCTGAAAATACCCATGGGTCATCTAGTCCAACCACCTGGTTTGATGCAGGATGTCTACAGCTACAATATCCCCAACACAGCTGACCATTCCCTTTTTGAAAACTTCCAACAAGGGAGAGCCTCCAATATCCCTAGGGAACTTGTCCATTGTACAATAGCTCACGCGGCTAGGAAGTTTTTCCTGATATTTAACTGAAATCTACCTTCTTGTCAGTTGAGCCCATGAATTCTACTCTTGCCCTCTGTGGCGATGGAGGACATTTCCTTGCCATCTTCTCTGTGCTATTTGAAGATGGCTCTCATGTCTCTTCTTAATCTTTTCTCTAAACTAAACATTCTCACTTCCTTCAGCCTTTCCTCATGGCATAAGCTAAGAGTAAGATTATCAAAGTCTGGCACCAATGTAACATTTTACCAAGTTTGACGTGAGTTAATTAAAAATCTATTATTTTTCACTCCATTACAAAACCATGTTGCAGCTACTACAGTATTCTTTCAGAGACTTATGATATCAAGGGAGAAGAAAGAGGGGGTTTTTTTTACATTTGATCTCAGCTATTAATCTTCATAATAATTATATTTCCATATCTGAGTGGTGGAAGAAATCAGCATGGCAAACACTTTAAAAACAAATCTGCGTAAATAATAGAAGAAGTTTGTTATTTTTACTATAGGTGAGAGCATGTGTCCTCGCCAGATGTGTCTGATTCAGACAATATGATTTTCATGCCAGCTTTATGATAAGTTTGATTTAGGTAAAGTGACAGAAACCTGCTACTGGGACCGAGTTGTTGTTAAAACACCAGCTGCAGTTTTTACTTTAATTAATATTGTAAGGATTAGAATACCTTGCTTTAATTAGCATTCCCTTCAGGTGATTCCATTCCAGTAAAGGGCACAGTGGCATAATGATTGTTAAAAAGCTAACATCAGGACGTAACATGGCCCCTTTAAAATGTAATTATTCCCTACAGAAAAAAAACAAAACTCTAACCAGTTTTACAGATGGTTAGTCTGTCACAGTAGGTCCTGAATGCCCTTTGTTTGGATAATGTTTCCATTGGTAAACAAAGGGTTAATCCAGGCTAAGGTTCAGAATGCCCTATCTTCTGTGGTGCTGCCAATTAGATCTACTCCTTATAGGTTAAGAACATAAGAAGTGCCATACTGGGTCAGACCAGTGTTCCATCTAGCCCAGCATCCTGTCTCTGACAGTGGCCAATCATGGTGGCTTGGGAGAAACACCCAACAGGTCACAGTGGAAGGAATCCATTCCCTGTTGTTTCCCCCAAGCTCTCATCATGTTCCATGAACCTGTCTGGCTAATAGCTGCTAGGGGTGGGACATCAGGCAAAATACCGGTTACCGGTTTTACCGGTTACTGGTATGCAAAATACCAGGTTACCGGCTTAAAACCGGATTACCGGTGCCGGATTTATTGCATTGATTTCAATGGGGAACTGTTCCCATTGAAATAAATGGAAAATAAATAAATTCCACCCCCCTCCCCCTCCCAGGCTGTGCGGGTGTAAGGGGACACCCCCCCACCCACCCTGCCCAGCCTGGATTTAATTATTATTATTTTTTTTTACCCTAAGTCCCTACTAGTGCGGGCTCTGGGCCGCCGCCGGCGACCCAGAGCCCACACCAGCAGGTACTAGAGTGATCCCTGGGGTGGGGGGTGGTTTAACACCCACCCCCCCCCAGGGATCACCCTAGTACCAGTACACCTACCTGCTGGTGCAGGCTCTGGGTCGCCGGCGGCGGCCCAGAGCCCGCACTAGCAGGGACTTCGGGGAATTATTATTATTTTTTTAAAAATCCAGGGTGGGTGGGGGGTGTCCCCCCTTCCACCCGTGCAGCCTGGACTGGGGAGGGAAAGTGTTTGGGTTTTCTTTTTTTACATTGTGGCCATTCATTTCAATGGCCTCAATGTAAAAAGATCCAGTACCCCCCAAATACCGGAATAATCCGATACTGCCGGTACACCAAAATACCGACAGTATCGGATACCGGATGATCCAAACTTCCCACCCCTAATAGCTGCTACTGGACCTATCTTCCAGAAACTTGTCCAAACCTCTTTTAAACTCAGCTTTTAAACTAAGCTACTGGCGCTTACCACAGCCTCTGGCAGTAGATTCCACAACCCAATTATACGCTGAGTGAAAAAATAGTTTTTTATTTGTTTTATACTTGTTGCCACCCATGAGTTTCATGTAGTGTCCCCTAGTTCTAGTACTAGCTGAGAGGGTAAATAATTGTTCCTTGTTTATTAGTTCCACACCACTCATGAATTTATAGACCTCTATCATATCTCCTCTCAGTCGCTTCTTCTCCAAGCTGAAGAACCCCAACCTACCAAGCCTCTCCTCATACACGAGCCCTTCCATGCCCTTGAACATTTTTGTTGCCCTTCTCTGTACCTTTTCCAATTCAGCGATGTCATTTTTGAGATGGGGCGACCAGAACTGCACACAATATTTGAGATGCGGTCACAGCATTGATTTGTATAGAGGCTTTATGACATCCTCAGTTTTATTCTCTATCCCGTTCCAAATAATTCCTAACATTCTGTTTGCTTTTTTGACTGCTGCTGCGCACTGCGCTGTGGATTTCATTTTATTGTCCACAACCACCCCCAGATCCTTTTCCTGAGTGATAACTCCTAGCTTAGTACCCAGCATTGTGTACACATAGTTTGGATTATTTTTCCCATACATGCATCACTTTGCACTTGTCCACATTAAATCTCATTTGACATTCAGATGCCTATGTGCCCAGTGTCATAAGATCCTGTTGCAGTTCCTCATAGTCTGCTTGTGTTTTAACTACCTTGAATAACTTGGTGTCATCTGCAAATTTGATCACCTCACTCTTAACACCCTTTTCCAAATCATTAATGAATACATTAAACAGCACCGGTCCCAATACAGATCCCTGAGACATACCACTTTTTACATCATTCTCTCCATTGTGAAAACTGACCATTTAGTCCTACCCTTTGCTTTCTATCTTTTAACCAGTTTCTGATCCATAGTAAGACATTACCACCTATCCCATGACTTTTTAATTTTCTCAGGAGTCTCTCATGAGGGACCTTATCAAATGCTTCCTGGAAATCCAGGTACACTATATCTACTGGGTCTCCCTTGTCCACATGCTTATTTACACCCTCAAAGAATCCCAACAGGTTAGTGAGGCATGACTTACATTTACTAAATCTGTGGTGACTCTTTCCCATTAAGCCGTGTTTGTCGATATGTCCTGTAATTCTGTCCTTAATGATGATTTCCACCATTTTGCTCAGCACATGAAGGTGAATGATCTGTTTCCAACGGAAACAGTATTCACTGTGATTTGTTGTTTCAGGCCTAGAGCAGATAGGGCCAAGAGGGTAAGCTGCAACCTGGGGAGGACTCTAAAGGTGGAACTGACTGCGGGCGTTTTTAGACAAGACAACAAATGCAGATTAGAGAAATATAATGTGCATTTAAGGTGGAATTTTCAAGATATAAGATCAGTTTCATAAACCCTCAACATCAGGGTTTTATGAAACCAGTTTCACAAACTCAGATTAAAATGTGTTTTTAATGTTTAAACAGTTAATGAGGATATAAATAGTGCTTTAATCTGCATTTCTGCTCATGAAAACATTAAAAGCGGTTTACTTTAAATGCGGATTAATTCTAAATCCATGATAACACACATCTAAACATTAAATCTGGATTAAAATAAGAACAGTTTCAATGCACGATAAGCACTAATCCGCAATATTTGGTGCTTGTCTTAAAACAACCAGAGACAGTAGGTGTCAGTGGCGGGAGTGGCAGCAGAAACCAGGAACAGCCAGAAGGAGGCGGAAGGGGACAGACGCCATTTGCCTGCCTGGTATTTCATCATGCTCTGAGCACCATGCCTCTGAAGTACTTCTCTGACCTCCCTCACTTGTTGGACCCCTTCTCCTGCTGGCTGGGCAAAGGGGCAGCCCATCTTTTTTTCAAAATGTACCCCATTCCCATTAATTCCATGGTGCTGCAGTAAATGCTATAAGTGTCTCAGAGAGGGTGAAAAGCTTTCCCATTCATTTCTACTGATCAGAAACTGTGTTGCTATTGCCAGTTGTGTTGGGGGGAGAGGAATCTTCAGGAGACAGCCTTGCTGCAGTGAACTCTGATCCCAGTTTTAAAAAGCCAGCCCCACAGAAATGAGAAAATGTCTATGGCTCCAACAGACCACATGCCATTGCCTTAATGAAAAGGCATTAATGAGTTAATAATAATAATAATTTTGATATATACATTGGAAAACAAAAGTATTAGATTAACAGTATTTAACTCATTAAGGCGTCTGTAATTTCATGAATTAGAGTAGGATGAGAAGATGTAAAATGCATTGATTAATTCTGCTTTTGTTAATGTGTTGACTTAGTGAAAAAAGAATATTGATTGTTGATTATTGATGTAGTGGATGAGGGATTGTGAAATGTGAACAGATGAGAGAGTTTTTGGATGGATGTTAGTGTGTTTCACAGAAAGGAATTTGCCTTACTAAAGAATTTCCTTACATTTTGAGGTTTGTGTCAAGGTGGATATGCCTTAACTATGTATTAAAAACCTTTGGTTTTAAAAAATCAGAATATTAGCTCATAGGCCTGAATTCCCAGCAAAGACATGCATGACTATTCCTTAATAACTTCCAAAATGATAGCAAGAATCAATTGCAAATCTTGGTGACTACAAGAGCCAGGATAATGCCCCACGTAAAACACAAAAAGGCAGACGGCTAAGAGAGACTGCATCTTCAAGAGGGCTAGAGGCAAAGGTTTTAGAGCTTCACCTGTTCTGGCAGCTCAGATTCCAAGTTTCAAAGAACTTTAGCATTTAAATTTTGGCTGAAATTTAAATTCCCAGCAGGAACCAAATTACCAGCAAAGAGGGATTATATCCAGACACAGTTGATAATAGAGCTGTTGCCTTTGCCACTGTGGTGCTTTCTATGATTTCTGTTACTGATTGACAGGCTAATAGCTGGGACATTGGCACGAGAGGGGGTGGGGCAATTGGGCTTAAGTTCAGAAGTTCCTAAGTACAGAAATTCAAGTTGGACAGAGCTTCTGTATGTGCACTAGAGGTGTGCACCAGGGGCCCATGTCGTTTTTGTTTTCATTTTTTCATTTTCATTATCTAAATCTGTTGTTTTTCTTTTCATAAATATCAAATTGTCATTTTCGTTTTTGCTTTCGTTTTTGTTTTCCATTGGTTTAAATGGAAAACACATTTTCGGCTGTAGATTTTTGTTGTTCACTATATTTGTCTGAACCTTGGAGTAATTATACTTCCAATGGAAGGCATTATATGTACCAAATTCTAAAAATATTGGATAAAGGAATCCAATGTTAGACGTAGTTGAATTAATTTATTTTGCAAAAATCTTCATATACATTCTTAGGTGTAATTTTTTTGCCTCACATTTAATGTATATGAAACATGGCAAGTTTATACCCCTTCCAATATTTACTACCTTTGCCAACTTTCAGAAGGATTGGATAAAGGGTCCTGGTGGTATAATCAATTGACTTATACATGTATGTCTGACTGTAACATCTTTGTAGTCCATCCAATGTACATGAAATTTGGCAGGGCTGTCTTTTCACGATCATCTCTGCCAAATATCAGAAAGATATGATAAAGGGTCTCAATTTTATATGCCTGCACAGCATATGCAGAGAAGGAGCCTATGCCAGGGATTCTCTTACGTGTCAATGGGCACTTTTACACACACCTTAAAATTCCAAATTTTTCAATCTTCTGGGTTTACAAGTCCACAAGAAAGTTCCAGATGCATTTTCTACACACAGACTACCCTGAGGCAGTTCCTGGATGCATTCATCATACACACTGCCCTGAGGCAGCCTAAAGTAGCTGCAGTTGTAGACGTGACAGACTGCCATGGAAACCCAGTGACCACAGCTGCCTGGAACAAAGCAGTTTACCTGGAGAACTTTTTACACACAAATGTTCTGGGAGAAGTTCTGTGCAGAAGTTCAAAGAGCCGGATGTTTAAGATCTGGGTCAGTGATTTAGACATACAGAAAGTTCAGGATGTAACAGCAAACATGCAGGAGAAATGTGTGTGTAAAAACACCCACTGTGGGGCTAAGATCAGTTTCTGATGCCAATTGGCCAGCAGAAATGTCAACCAAATATCCTCATTCTGTGCTGCGACCATCCCAACATCTCTCTCCCACTTGTTACTGGGAAGTCAGAAGCATCTGTTTAGGAAAGAGCCAATAGAGATTCTATTATGTCCTCTGTCACGGTGCTGCAGGATGTGATTGTGATGATAATTGGCCAGCCTGGATGTATAAACTATGTCTCCTAATTGCTGGGATGCTATCCCCAAAGTCCCAGTTATGTCCCTTCTATGCCCTCCTGAGGCCCTATGCCTGCCTCGAAGCCACTACCTATTGGTCCTGTAAAGCTGGAAGCATGCAGTAATTGGCCAGTGAATGTGTCTGTCAGTCTTTTGGGTTGCTCCACATCCACCCTCCTAAAGCCTCTCCCCCTGCTATGCCAGGTGCCTGCCTCTGACTGGCACTGCATGTGCTGCTATTTATTTGAATAATGGTCTTCAAGGGGACAACTTCAATTGCTTATAAAATTGGGTCCCTTTATCAAATTGTCCTGTAGTTTGGCAGAGATGACAGGGAGGTTATGTGATACATTACTGCCAAATATCCTTTACACAGGATGGAATATACAAATGTTACAGCTGGAAATGTATTTTCAAGTTAATGTCTTACACCATTAGGACCCTTTATCCAATCTTTCTGACAATTGGCAGGTGTGTTAAGCTTGTGGAGGGGCATGATAGTCACAGTTTTCATGCAAATTGGATCGAAGATAAAGAAGGTATAGCCATGAATGTGTATGGCCCTTTTCATAAAATCACAACATTCAATTGTTTCTAAGATCCGTTCTCTTTAACAAATAATTTCAAAAATTGGTACACTTACTGCCCTCCATTGGGGGTACAAGCCCACCCAAATTCCATCACAATTTAATAAGAAACAAAAACGGTATAGCTGGAAATACGTTTTCCAGTGTTTTCCCTTTATTTCAAAAACAAAATGTTGTTTTAATTTCTCTTTTTAAATTATTTGTTGTCATTTTCATTATTGCAATAACGATAAGGAATGTGACAATTTTTGTTATTGTTATTGTAATAATGAAAATGACATGCACACCCCTAAAATTGTGCACATTTTCTAACCTCAATTGTGACTATTACTTTCTGGCCTTAGGCCTACAGTCATTCATCTGAGTCTTCTGATGTCTTAGCCTTCAGACTAAAAAAACTGAGGGGAAATCCTTGAACATATCTTATTTCTACCAGGAAGGGGAGAAATGTACAGGGAGGGGACCGTTCCCCCTATCACCATACTTCTCTTTATTTGATTGTCTTAAGGAATACACCAAGGGTACAGCTATACAAGATGCCTTGGGCAGGCTACCATGCCTTGGGTAGCCTACCTTAACCCACTCTGGGCAGCCAGACCACACAATGAACTGCATCATGTGGCCGACGACCACCAAATGTTCCCCCCGCCACATGGTGGGGCGAGCAGCTGGCTGATACGTGCTGAATCCTCAGGAAAAGTCCAAGGGCATGTCACGTAACAGCCTTACTCCTTATGGGGGTACGGCTGCCCAAGGAGTGGCTGCCCATGTGCCAGGACCCCTTCTGCCCCACCACGTGGAAAGGTCTGCGGTGGGGCTTTGAGCGGCAGGTGCTGTCATCCATTGCGCACTGTCCTGTCACCCATTGCCCTGCAGCATGACAGCTATAATTTCCCACCACTGGGCAGCACAGGAATCGAGCCCCAGAAGCTCGTGTGACTGCACCCCAGTAGTTAAACTGGTAATGGGAAGGTACTGAAGGAGACACTAAAAGTGGTGATATTAAGAAGGAGCAGGGGTCATGCTACACTCTGCCTTACAGACTAAGGCCGTTTTTAGATGAACGCGCGGTGCGCTTGCGCGTGGTTTCCGAAATCCCACGAGACCGGATTAGACGAGACGCTGCCACGAGTCATGCACACAGGAGGGGGATGCACGTTCTTTTCCGGCTGTGATTTGACCACCTTGACGGCTGACCCGGTCAAATTGCGGCCGGAAAAGAATGCACGTCCCCCTCCTGTGCACATGACTCACGGCAGCATCTCATCTAATCCCGTCTCGTTGGATTTTGGAAACCACGTGCGAGCGCACCGCGTGCTCGTCTAAAAATGGCCTAAGAGACTACAAAAATGTTATTGTCTACAAGAAACAGGTCAACCCTTTGTCTCAATGTCAGAGAGCCTCATTCAGTTATGCACCTGAATGGAAGGATGGGGAAATGAGAGGATGGGCAAAAAGTAGCTCCTTCTAGCTTTTGACTAGCCCCCCTAGCTTCCAGATCTGTCTCAGTGGTCCCAGTTTCTCATGCTGCACATGTGCTTTTGGCCAGCTGACAAGATAAGCAAAACTAGGAGCTGAAAGAGCTTCACTCTGAGAGCTATCAGGTTGGGTCCCTCCATTCAGGTCCAGCCCTTAGCTCCAGAAAAAGGCAGGGAGGTGAGTGCTTTGGAGAGAGCAGGAAATTAAGAGGAGGGGAGGGAGAGAGGGAATTGTCTGTAGGTCAGAGGGGAGGGATTGGAAAAGAATCCTTGAGGGTTCCATCCTACAGCAAAATATCAAGTGAACAAAGGAAGAAGATTTGATTCTGACATCTGCAAGGCCTAGGGGTTCAGGTTCCGGATAAAGGTCTTTGTTAAGTCCTGGTTCAGAGAGGTGTGACTTCACTATCCCCTCTCAGGCATTATGTAGCAGCTCTTCATACCTCTGGTGTCTTTTGAGGAGAACTGACCCTGTTCCCAAGCAATTTGTCTGCTCTTTTACCAACTTGTGTGTTTGGCCAGGAAAGAACTATTGGAAGTCTTGTACCTTCCTTCACTGAGGTTGTCCCTTACTAGAGTGTTGGGGGCACTGGGCAGGAGGCTAGCTGCTCCCTCCTCGTATCTTGCTATATCAACTCCTGTTGCCTTTGATGACCTGCTGTGGGGATTTTTCTTACCCTCGTCCCTGTATACTATTGACCACTGGCAACAACAAGAACATGTCCTCCTCCATTCACATTGGTGGAGAAGATAAACTGCTTACTACTAATAACTTGGGCTGGAACAGGTAGAAGATTCCTCAACTCTGGCTGCTCTGTAATTCTGCTCAAGCTTTCTCCTTGGGCATCTCATCACCTAATGGCAAGCTGTTTTAAGAAACTCCACCTTTCCTTTTATGTGGTGAGAAGCTATAAAAATAGTATTTAAAAGATTTCATTCTGTTGTTCAGCAGCAAGGAAATAAGTTTTTTTCTCGCTTGTTCAGTACCACACAGAAAAGAAAGACAGAAATTACATCCCTGAAAAATCATTAGCTAGCAGAGTTCACAAATATTTATTCAGATGTGCTTGGGAATTTTAGTAACTCCCTGTGCTCTAGTTATATAGTTGTATTGCAGCTGCCATTGTCACTGTGAGACTCACTTCCTACAAATGATGGTTCTTACAGCTTTCCTTGTGGAAACTCCTATTTATTCCAGTGTGTCCTTTTCTCAGTGATAACGATGTATGTATGTCAAATATCCTATTTAGTATGTGGGCTAGGACTATGTATTTGTGAATATAATTCACATATATGTTCCCATGAAGGAATATCTGAATTTGTCTTAGTAGCAAAATTTCCTTTTTTATTTCAGTTTCATCAGTTCATTATTTCAGTATTATTTATTGGTTATTACTGCTTTATTACATCAGAGGTGGAACAATCACATTCTCATTTAAACATTTGAAAAAATCCACTACATAGTACCTCCAAACACAAAGTACTGAATAGCAAAATGCTGAATACCAAAATACTGAAGTAAAGAACTGGAATTAAAATTAAAAACCACAAACAAATTTTGAGTGCTTTCCCACATTATAAAAAAGTCTGCATTGTTTTAATCTGGTTGTTTAAGATGCACATTACAATTTGCTATTCCCCCATTCACACGTTCTACTTTTCTCCACCTTTGAACTTAATGCACATTATAAGCATTCCCACATTCAGTTTGATGCACATATTTCTCTTGCTTTTATTATCCGCATTCTCAGCGTTACAAGAAGGAAACCAGAAATGACCTTTCTTCCCTCCTCCAGAAGTTGTTACTCTCACCACTCCGGAGGGTCTTTCCCTGCCTCATTTGCCATGCTTGGAGCAGCATGAGCTCTGTGGACTTCCATTGTCCTGGATGATTAACAGAGGATTCCTGTGCATTCCTTTATGCACTGCATTCCCATGTTGAAAATATGTGCATTATGTGAATATGGTTTCAATGCAGCATTCACAGAATCAATTTGTACACATAATTTTAAAAAATGTCCTTATTCAAGATGGTATGGGGCACCCTGTAATGCGCTTTTCAAATGTGTGTATTGGATAGAAAAAATGAGAATGAAAGCATTCCCAAGTTACTGAAATATTTGGATAAAATAATAATGCACATAAATCAATGATGTGGGAAAGCACCCAAAGTTATAAGTGAATATTGCTTTCAGATCTGCTTTGCTAAAATGAATGGGATTATACCAAATTAATCAAATTCACTGGTATTAGCTTTGAATATTTGTTTCAGAACTTATGTGAATCAAGGCAGCTACTTGCTTGACATTGCAGGATGAAGATTAGACTTCAAACAAGATTGAACTTTAAACAAGCACGTTTTTGATTGTAGATGAAGTTCTGATTGTAGAGACCTAGAACAGAGGCTCCCAAACTATGGCTTGGGACCCCAAGTAGGGTCATGTGACCTGTGAATAGTTTTGTGATACGGACTGATACTTGATATGCATGTATAAATTGGGTCTAACTCATAGGATTATATTTAACTCTCAAAATGAGGCAACACAGGTAAAATTTTGAGGAATCACTGAAGCAAAAGTTTAGACAAGGGACCCAATCCTGACAACAATCTCAGGGAATTGACCTCTGGTCCCTGCTGCTCCACTCAAGATAGTCCGTGTAACCCCACTTAGTGGCGTAACTCTGAGGCACTTTTGAGTCTGGCCTCCACCACCCCTATAGCCTGCCCAGTCCACCAGTTAGTGGCATCTCCCGTTAACAGGTGGGTCCCAACGGGTAGCCACCCCAAACACAAAGCTTAGCCCTCCTGGGTTTGGTATAAACAAGGAAAGGTCCCACCTGGATCCAGTAGACTCTTCCCTCTCACACAATCCTAGAATGCAGCCAGGGCTTCCTGCTTAATAGGGCTTCTCCTTAGCCCTGTTCCCTCTAGCCAAACAGGGTTCCAGCTCCTACTGGTGAAGCATCCTTGCATTCAGGATTCTGCTCTTCTTTCACAGCCATGCCTATTCTCTCTCCCCACACTATTTCTCTTCCTTTTGAGTTTTAGGCTTTTATCACCTCAGCCAATCCAGGTGTGATCACTCAGCTGACGTAGTTACATCTGGAGCCCCAGTCTTAAAGAGCCAGAAGCCCCTTAACTATTCCATCCTGCCACAAGAATATTGTAGAATTCTTTGCCCTTGTACAAGGGATGATAGTCTAGTGATGAGACAGGGGTGAGCCTGAAGTAGCTTTTTAACTTGTTACTTCTGTCATTATGCTCAGGAAAATCTCTCTACATATATTAACGCCACTTACCCCCATTGCTTTTTGACCTGGTTCAGGAGCCTGATACAACAGCAACCAGGGCAAAGGTAATGTCCTGCAACCTATCAGTGAGTAGGGCTTTAGGGGATATCTGATTGGCCAGCAAGAAGGACTATTAGGGATGTCCAATCAGAGCTGCTGGTTTTCAAATGACTGGATGTTCTCTCGGGACATCAGAACAAGTCTAGATTCTCGCGTGAACAGGAGTCTGTGAGGCTCTTCACTATTCAGCAACTTCTGTGTCCTCTACCCCCCACTCTCTGACCATGGATGAGGGACCATCTGAAGTTGTGTGTGTGTTTGCTTGGGACAAGTGTGTGTTAGCACCAAGTGTACAGGGGTTTGAGTATCATTGTTAAGTATTTATATAGTGTTAACAATGTAACTGGCACTGAAAAATCATCAGTTAGAGACAGGTCCATTCCCCAATGGGTTTACAATCTAGGATACAAAAGAGAAGGGCACAGAAGGAGAAACAGGGGTACTTTCACTAAGCTGAGAAGTGGCAGGTGTATGTACTTACTTGCTCAGTTACAGGGGAGATGGGACCCTGAATGAAAGGACAGTAGCGGGAGTTTCACTGAGTAGTCTGTGGGAATAAGGAGCTAGGGAAAACCTGAAGTTTTGAGATGTTTTCAGGAACACTCTCAGAAATGGGATAGTACTTTTCAGGCTCAGTTTCAACCACAGATAATTTTTTTGGAGGACAGTAAAATGAACCATTTTGTCCTATAGCATTTTCTCTAATGAATGACAGGGCTGGATTTTGAGCCCTGTCATGCGTAAGAGAAAATGCCGCAGGACCCAGCTGATGATGTTTTTACCCCTGTACCCATGTTTGGAGATAAGCGTAAGAATCCCAGCCATGAGATTCCATACTGGGAGTTTCACTGGGTCAGGTAGCGTGGGCAAGCTGCCTACGTTTGAAGAGAAACTGGTAAGTAATTTAGAAGGTAGGAAAATTCAGAAATGGAATTGGACACAGTGGTAGCAAATGCTTTTTATGTAGAGCAGGCGTTTCATCATAGAGTGTTTTCTAATATGACAGTTCCAAAGTGCCGCCATGGACTTACCCGATCTAGAGTGGGGCCAGCACTGCGGCAGGGATCAAGCCAGGCCCACAAACTAACGTGACAGAGGGTTGGCCACCGGAGAGGGTGGGGAGCCCTGCAGACATGTGTCCACCTGTTCTCACAGTTCGCCCAGCGGCCTGCGGCCTTCCCTGGCAAGCGGCCATGGTGAACTAGCCGCTACCATGGTCAGGATTCAGCCTGTGCTAACATCTGGCAGGCACAAACTTACATGAAGGTAGCCTTCTGAGTAAAGCATACTAAAGCTGGCCACCATTCCTTTTCAAAAGACCCTTAGTGACACTGTTCAGCTAAAAGCTTACTGTAGTGCCTCAAACCAAAATCTATTTTATTGACCTCTCTCTGGACTAAAACCATAGCCTAGCAATGCTGTTACCCAAGAAATGTTTTAGTCTTTCTAGAAGAATCAGCATGCACAGGTATGTTATATCAGAAGTTAACATGATTAATTCCAGTTAGCATTTCAGACCTATGATGTAATATTTAGAGATATAAAGGGAGAGCCACATTATAAAGCATATTGTCGGCACACCCCAAATGAGACACAGAGACAGTAGTTGGATTCAAACTTGGCTGCACTCTTTATTCAACCAATTATCAGGAAAAAAGGCTAGTGGGTAATGGCACTACGCAATTTTGGGTCCAGTATGCTAGCTAAATATCATAACCTATTAACTCGGTGGATGAGAGGAGAGCGGGGCCGCGAGAGGGAGCCGCTGCTGGATTGCGACCCATTGATTTGCTTTGCTGAAGGAGCCTCTACCAGATTGCGAGCCACTTACCTGATTTGCTGAAGCCTTGGGGGGCGGAGCGCAGCACCTGGAGGAACATTAAAAGGACCAGCTGAGCCTACGGCCATGCTGTGGCTGAGAGGAGAGTGGGCTGTGAGAAGGAAGCCGCTGCCGGATTGCGACCATTGGCTTGCTTGCTGAAGGAGCCGCTGCCAGATTGCTAGCCACTTACCTGATTTGCTGAAGCCTCAGGGGGCAGAGCGCAGCACCTGGAGGAACATTAAAAGGACCAGCTGAGCCTATGGCTGTGCTGTGGGTGAGAGGAGAGGGGGCCCGCGAGAGGGAGCCACTGCCAGATAGCAACCCATTGACTTGCTTGCTGAAGGAGCCGCTGCCAGATTATGAGCCACTTACCTGATTTGCTGAAGCCTCGAGGGGTGGAGAGCAGCACCTGGAGGAACATTAAAAGGACCAGTTGAGCCTACGGTGAGAGGAGAGCAGGGCCGCGAGAGGGAGCCGCTGCCGGATTGCAACCCATTGACTTGCTTTGCTGAAGGAGCCGCTGCCAGATTGCGAGCTGCTTACCTGATTTGCTGAAGCCTCGGGGGGCGGAGCACAGGAACATTAATGGAGGAACATTAAAAGGACCAGCTGAGCCTACGGCCGTGCCGTTGGCGTGCACCAAAGGGTCTCGCGCTCAAGGGTGTGACCTTTGGAGTCGACCTGGAGTCACCTGGGGGGTAAAAACCTTATATTTTTGCAGCAACATGATTGTTTGGCGAGGGCGTTTGGGGGGGAACTGTTGACAAGGTACGTCCTGTAAGTTGTTACATATATTTATCTTGCTTAGATAACATGTCGAACCTTAAACATTCCCGAGCCGAGGCAGCTGGTAATTCACCTCCGATAGTTAAGCAGTCCAAACAAAGGAAAATAAATAGTTTTTATCCTAGCAGCACAAAACCAAAAGGAACCTCTATGTCTCCTAGCCTACCTATTTCAAACCATTTCATAGCCCTGGCAGATCTACAGGAGGCCGATTTGCCATCTCTAGAGTCTTGTAAACTTCCTCCCCTAAATCCTTTCCCTATCAGAAGGATAATTCTATCATATTAGTTGGGGAAGGGTGCCCGAGAGGTGCCGAGGACTTCCAGTTTTCAGCTCTTTTGGCTGAACATATATCCTTGACATCTCAGACAATTTGTTTTATGTTTGCTCAGTTGAATTGTGTCGATCTAAAAATTGGTGAACTTTTGGAACGCATTCCCAGACATCTCCTCTCACCTACTTTGGAAGCCGGGGGAAAACCTAAATGCAGTCAGATATTAGAACCCTCCCAGAACTTATCCCAGCCAAAAATAGGGGAAAGGTTAGTGCCCGGCTTTCTTAAATCTTCTAAATTGCAGGAGATAACTGATGGGGTAGGTGGGAAATTTGTTCCCCTTCCCTATAACATAATCTTTACAGTATTTTCCCTCCAAACGGGACAACTGCTCTTCTGGAACACCCCTCTGGATGTGGCAGAGCATCTTCGGTTTCTCTTGCATGCTCCTATGACTAGAAAGAACATATGTTCTGTTGACTTATTGTGCCACACTAAGGGGCGTTGGGTGATAAATGTTACATTTAATTCCTTGGGCTTGTTTGACCAAATTTTCAAAAAAGAGGAAATTTTGAAGGATAATTTTATCTATATCTCAAGGGCATTTTGTGGTGACCCTGTAAAAAGAAATCTACAGTGGTACAAACCCGGTCTAAGGTGATTAGTAGCATTTTTACCATCTAGAAACTATCACAAGGTTGGGAGGGATCTGCACGTAGATAAACAAAATAGACCACAAGCCCAGGGTCCAGTATTTAGAAAGGAGGAGAATTTAACTGATTTAGGAAAGGGGGAAGAGATGGAACTTGAAGGTTTTGTTGAAATGGGGATAAACCTCGATCCTCCCAGCAAAGACGGTGCCTTCCCGTCTCTACCCATCACCCTAGAATCCACAGGACAGATGTAGATTCTGGAGCATATGGAGGGTCTGTATTCCCAATTAGGGAAACTAAATAAAGCATAATTATTTACAAGGGCATTAAATAGACCTCAGATAGTAAGAAAAAGAGTTGTAGAGGGCATGCAATCACAATTTTTGAGACCTCCAACTGATTTGCATTTGGGAAACTCCCCAGTACAGGGTTCCATATTAGATGGAAATGTGACTGATTGTGAAGGAATAGGTATAATTGAACATGAACAGCTGAACAAAACATTATTTGATACATTAGTTTGAGATTCCTTTGTGTTCCAATCCTACACTAGAGAGACCATTCTAGAAGTAAGGGCCTCAGGGCCAGTGGAGAGCCCTATGAGTGAAGGGAATAAGAACTTGCAGGTTGGGATTTTCAAGGTGGATTTAGCCCAGGGGAGAGCACGATGCTCCACTCCATCCCCAGAAACCTCAACTAAGAGATTAGCCAATTTCTTGGGAGCTGTAGGGAATATGGATGGTAAGATTAAAGTAAATTTGACCTTGAGGGGCTTGAGGACTCTCTAGCTTCACATAGGTCATTCACCCAGGTTAATATCATATTCAGCCCTGGGGCCGATGCTGGAGTTTTCTGTACATGACAGGTTGGCCAATTTCAGGGCAAGGGTCTAGTGTCCTGGAATGTCCATGGATGGAAGACTTGTTTGGATAGCGATGGATGGACCTTTTTGTCAAAATTGGAGGATGGAGGATGTCACATAGTTGGAAGTCCCTGGATATAGAGTATGGAGTGTTCCAGCTACCAGAGAAGTAAAATATGGTAGAGCAGCAGAGGGATTAGCTAATTTTGCTTGGCAGGCTCAAGAGTTGGAAGGTGAGGAAATTTTAAATTCCCCCCTCCATACTATGGCAGTCAAACTTACTTGGGGAAGTAGGGGAGGGGTGATAATCATAAATATATATATTCCCTCTGCAAAGGGTACTAAAGACAGATCTCCTATTTGGTATGCACTTTATTGAGGAATGCAGTACAAGTTATCCAAACTATATACCAGTTTTAGTTGGTGATGTTAATGCAAGGATAGGGAATTCTGATCTCCAGATTTTGGAGAGTTTACAGCAAGACCCAGAGGAGTACTCTGGAGAGTTCAAACGAACCTCCAGAGATCCTATTCTGCAAAGGGTCTGCAGTTTTTAAAACGTCTCTTCAAACTTAACTGGTACACTTTAAATGGGAGAGAGGAAATGGATAAGGATGGTGCTTTCACTTTTGTTGGTGACTCAGGGGCTAGTGTCATAGACTATATCTGTATTCCCAAAATTAGCTCTGAAAAATTTTCCGATTTCAGGTTAATCCCAGTGGGGGCAAGTGACCATTACCCGATATCAGTTAGAATAAGCCTAGAGGGGAAAGAAGAAATCCCCCAGATTGGAGACCAAATCCTGGTACAGCCAAATTCTCAGGATCTAAATACTATGAGGTGGAATCGGAAAGTGGCAAACAAAGTGCCTGAGTGTTTAAGGAATAACAGATACAGGCAATTAAAGGCCTCTATTGTACATCCCCAAGCAGATGCAGATGGGATTTTGGGTCTGTTTGCTAACCTTATTAGCATTGTACGGGAAAGTGGGTCAGGTATTTCTCAGGAAAGGGCCCAGAGTAAAAAGAGCAGCATGGTTTGATAAGAACTGTGCTTTCCATAAACGATCTGTAAATCAAGTAGCCCGTATAGCTAAACTGACTCCCGATAGGTATAATTTGCTCAGATTAAGACTGGAAAGAGCAGCCTTTGAAGGAAAATCAGGGAAAAGAAAATGAAATACTAACAGGATCAGTTGAGAAAACTGGGGACTGCCGTGAAACAAAAGGATGGTGTCATGTTTTGGAGTATAGTTAAAAGAGGTTTCTCTGCCCTATGTTCTATAACTGATACTGGGATTACAGCTCAGGCTTGGCAAATATATTATAGTGAGATCTTTGCTGTTGAAGGAGTTGGAAATGAGGATCCCATGTTAGAGTTGCTTTGACGGACTGCCCTTCCTGGCAACCGATAGAGGAGACGGAAATTCGAGCTCTCATAGAGGATCTGCCTTCGAGAAAGGCCCCAGTGGAAGACGGTATCCCTGGGGAGGTGTTTAGAGAAAATATCGATTGGTGGCTACCTATTATCCAGAGCCTCTTTAATTGCATAAATGACACTGGAAATTTCCCCATAGGGTGGAAAACCAGTGTAGTAATACCTATTTATAAAAAAGGCCCGAGCAGCAGCCCAGCAAACTACAGGTCAATTAGGCTATTGGATGTGATCTCAAAGCTATACGGGAGATATCTTCTGGCAAAACTGGAAATTTGGGCTGAAAAAGGAAATATATTTCATGAGGAACAAGTGGGATTTCGAACAGGACAAGCCACAATAGACCAGTGCTTTGTATTGGATCATCTGGTTAATAAATACATTCAAGTTAGGAAGAGTAAACTCTTTGCTGCTTTCATTGATCTTAAATCGTTCTTCGATACTCTAGACCGGGATAGGCTTTGGGCAAAGCTGGCACTTGCAAATTTAGATAAACGACTATTATTTTTGGTCCGAGAGTTGCACCTACATATTTATATGAGAGTTTGTTTGACTCACAAAGGTGATCTTGCAGACTCCATTCCCGTAAACATAGGGGTGCGTGCTGGCACCCTTCCTTTTTAAGTTCTACATAAATAATATAGTAGACATCTATAAGAACGAGATGACCTTGGCACCACATATAGGTGGGAGGGCTCTTCCCATTCTCTTGTATGCGGACGACATGGTGCTGTTGTCTGCAACGGAGAATGGTCTAAGAAGTGCCCTTCTGGTACTAGGATCTTACCGTAAAACAGAAAAACTAAAGATCAATTATCCTAAAACCAAGATTGTAGTGTTTTCTACCAGGGTACGCACATATAGATGGGAACTTGATGGAGTCAAGTTAGAACAGGTACCTCGGTTTAGATACTTAGGTCTGGTCTTTTCTGCTACGGGTTCCTGGATCCATCAGGTGGCAGCCGCTAAGCTGAAAGCTCAGCAGACAGTTGGGGGCATTAGCAATTTTTGGGCCACCAAGGGTGGTAAGTTGACCAAACTGGCCTTACAGTTGCTTATGAGAAAACTACTGCCCCAGATTCTGTATGGGGCTGAATTGTGGGGTCATGCTGTATCACCCCAGAAGTTCTTCAAAATAAGCTCCTCAGAAAGTTTCTGGGGTTACCAAGTTATACTCCTGTTTCTTTCCTGAGAACTGAAACAGGCATCCTTTCAGTTGAATATAGGGCTTAAATTTCTATTTGCAATTACTGGATAAGTAATTGATGGGCATGTCCAGGGGCCATTTTTCTTATGCTTGTTGGGAAAAGCAGGAAGGTTTTAAGTACAAGAACACATGGAGTTTACGTTTCCCCCAGCTATTAAATAAAATTGTTTTTTCTTTAGAGGCCTTGGAGGGTCTCCCTTGCGGCTTGGTGAAAAGACTTTTGGGAACTTGCTTATCTGATATCCACAAACAGCAGGATATTGCGCTAGCCACTGAGTCAGTAGCTGCTCTTATGTATGGGACATTAAAAACAGTGCATCAATTAGAGTTTTATCTCTGCCATATAGAAAATTTTGCTCTCAGGAAAGCACTCACCTTAGTGAGATTGCAGATGATGCCCTCTAAGGTCTTAGAGGGCCGCCTCAAAGGGATTCCCTATAACCGGAGGTTATGTGACTGTAACCAATTCATAGAAGATATAAATCATTACCTTTTTGACTGTGTTTTAACAGCTGATATTCGCTACCAATTTAGGGGGCTGTTTTGTTTGGAGGTTCCTTGTTGGAACTTGGATCAAAAACTTGTATACCTATTAGCTAACCCCAATATATATAAATTCTTTATTGTTTGCCGTCAGGCTATAACAAAATTGCAAGGTGATGTACAGAGTGGCAAACTTTCTCCTTTTACTTGAGAAACGTAGGCAGTTAGAGCTACTAGGAATCTAGAGAGGGAATCCCCCTTTATGTTTTATGTTGGGTTTTACATTAGACAGCTGTTTGGGGCAAAGGAGCGTTTAAGAGTATATTTTCAAGTCTATTCTCTTATTCCTTGTTTTCTGGTGCCCACACTGGAAATGTCATTTTATTTGATGTTACAATTTATGTAAACTTCCTTAACTTATGTGGTTTGGTTGTGGCAGTATTACTTGTTGATTTACCCCTTTACATTTTGATTGTTTTATTATATTATATTACCATTATTATATTGTTACTGCTTACTACTATTGTATTTTTGCACCAACCAAGTGGTTGTGACAAATAAAGGATTACTACTATAACTTATTAACTCAAGTACTGTCCTGGATGTGCCTTCCAGTGGCAGTACCGCTAACAACAAACATCCCCTAATCCCCTCCTTCGACAGCACCATGGCCATGGCCGAAGGGGGGCAGGCCCAACTCTGGGCATGAGCAAGGAGTCAAGTGCCCGCAAGGTATGAAGACAGCGCCTGTCCCTACTAACCCTGCTAAGACAGGGTTAGTCTCCCAGCAATGACCACAGTGATTGCTCTACCCCACATTACACTAGGTATCACCTCCCCATCTCTTAAGGAGATGACCCTTAATATCCTATTTCCTTCCTATTTATCCTACAATAGCATACTGGACCCCTGCCACAAAGGGGTAGTCGATACTGAACTGCCCCGACACCCACCACCTATCTCAACAAGAAGGACTCCAAATGCCCCGTCAATGTCGCCAGGTACATCTTGTTCCCAGCTTGAGACAGATGAACCCCGACTTCACGGTACAATTCAGGCCATCTGTGCACTATCCCCGCATGCCTGATGTTGGTACCTCCCCAGAACCTTAAGCACTTAGCTATTTCCCTATTCATATTTTTTCTAGTTTTATCGACTTTACCAGGCTTGTGTGCCTTGTCACGCTTTATCCTGGGAATTAGATTTGTCCAAACTATATGAACTCCCCATACCTCACGTTTAACTGCTAACAAATCCTCTTTAATCTTAATTATTAAATTAACCCCTTTTCGAGCAGGTAGATCGTTTTCCCCTAAGTGAATCACTAAAATATGTGGTGCAGGTGAGTGTTCCAATCCTCTAAGCACTGGGAGCAATTGATTCCAGCGCATCCCACTCCTACCTATCCATCTTATATAAGCCAATTCAGTCAAACCCAGTTGGCAACCCCAGGTAGTCCTTGCAGCAGCTCTGCTTGCCCAACAAACTAGGCTGTGACCCATGATACACACCACTCGTCTTGTAGCCACGGTGGCCCTGCATCCTAACGGAAAACAAGAATAGTATTTAGTAATGGTAAGGTCTGATATATTTTTTATATGCACATGCCATCTCCCCACTGCCTTAATTGCTTCCTCGGGCAAACCTGCTGCAGCCGCCATTGCGGCTGCACCAATTCTAGAAGAGTGTGATCCGAATTCCCCAGAGGGCAAACCAATCTTCCCCAGTGCAGCACGGAGAACTGCTGTAAACTGGTAACCAGGGCCGGCCCCAGGGTTTGTGAGGCCATCAAGTCTTGGTGCGGGTCCTAATTTGCATAATTAGGCACCACCTAATTATGCAAATGTATACATTTACATAAAACTTACTCCCTCTGGACAGGAAGGATTCCCATTCTCCACCTCTCCAAGCAACCATGGAGAAGCATAGCCTCCTAATGCTTCCCCTGCTCCTGAGCCGAGTGTCTACCACCACTCCCCAGGAGTGGTTCCACTGCAGGGGCAGCCAAGCGGGCAGTGACACAGGCACAGAGAGACTGACTGCGTCCACTGCCTTACTGGAGGAGGGACCAGGGGGTGAGCTTAGTCAGTCTGGCCTCCAGGGCCTGTTGCTTCTTGCTGTCAGTGCCACCTGTGCCTTGTGCACGCATGCGGTGTGACCAGTCCAGAGGTGCTGCTATCACACACGCAAGACGCCCAAAACGTAGCTAGCTTATTAAGCGCATTATGCCATGAAAAGAGACATATCACCAGTTCAGTTGTGCCACCATAATCAGTTCATGCTGCCCTCACCCCATAACCAGTTCATTTCTGCCCCCGCCCCATATAATCTATTCACGCTGCCCCCACCCATAACCATTTAATTTGTGCCCACGGGGCAGCGTGAATTGATTATATGGGCGTGCAAATGAACTGGTTATGGGGTGCGGGTTTAAAGACAGTATTCCTGTTAGCAATAACTTCATTAAGAAGAGTTAGTGAAATAGCAGCCATAATAATCTCAGAACCATATTTGCAGATTTATTTTCCAAGACAGAATAAGATATTGCTTTACATCTTAAATTCCTACCTAAGATAGTATAAGTAAGACAGTTGTGAGAATGTGGCCCTTTTTACATGGGTCTCTCCTCCCAGCCGTAAACACGCAGATTTCTGTGTGTTCATGGGTGGGGGAACCCTATGTGAATGACGTGGTGCACGCGCCCTTGGTGAGTGGGGGTGCATGTGCACTTGCCTAACACGCATCCCCAGTCACCCCCCCCCACTCATCCCCACGCACGGAGCAACCGGGGGAAATGGTGGTTACTATGTGGGTGTGGATGAGTGGTGGGTGAGTGGGGATGTGTGTGCAGCTGTGTGCATGACCCATCCATGCACTGGCACGCCCACAGACTCCCCACCCAGCGGAGCTATGTAAAAATATCATGTGAGGAGCCACTCGAAGAAGAACAGAAGGTTGCTACCTTGCAAACAAGGTTCTTTGAGATGGCTCCAAACATTCTCAGAGCCCGCCCTTCCAGCCCCGCATGGAATTCTTTTCTTATATTTCTAGAACGGGTTGAACGGAACTGTCATTCAGAGGGGGAGGGTTCTTTTTATACCAGAGGAGCTCAAGGCCATCTGTGGTCTATTGTTTGAACAGGGTGAGCACGCACAACCCAGTTGTGAGACTGTTGGGAGCCATCTCGAAGAACCTTTTTTACCAAGTAGCAACCTCCTGATCAGCACATGGGGAGGAGCTGTTTGTAAACAGCCTTATCTCCCAGCCCGACCCAGTGTCCCTGCTGCTGCTGCTGCTGCCGCTGCCGCTGCCGCTGCAACACTACTAGAAGGCAGAGGCAGGTGAGGGATGGGGTCTGGAGCCAGGGAGGGGAGGAAGAATCACTTTCTGGGGGAGAAGCTGGCTGCAGTCTGCTGGCAAGCCAGGCAAGTGTGAGGCCCCAGCTGGCGGCAGGGCCATGTGAGGCCGCACACGTGGCACATGCCTGGGACCGGACCTGCTGGTAACTTGTCAAGTGGGCCCCGCCCTTATGTATGAATAACACTTCCTGAAAATGCAGGCGGATGTCCAAATAACGCCTCATCTGCTCCACCAGGCATATTATCTCTGGCCTGCTCTTGAACAGCTTGACAGTATGGCCCCTACTCCTCTGGTCGGTCTCTGAGCAGCGAAGCTGTATCTGCAATCTGGCCGGAGCCAATTCCAGGTCTTCTATCCCCAAAGCCTGGTTGGTGCTGTCCCTGCTTGACCTGCACATGACCTCACTAATCCTAAATCCTCCAAAATACATTATGGCATATACTGTCGTAAACAACTGCACCTCAAAAGCATCGTAGCATACTCCTGGGAGGGTCCCAATCAACTGAATCAATATCAACTGAATCAACCACTGGGGCCACCGGGACTCTTGCCCAAGACTCCAACATATGCTTCAAATAAAAACCTTTGTGAGGGGAAGGGTGGCCCATCAGCTTGTTAACAAAAGCCAGGGCTGCTATTTTTGCCGCTATCGTACCCACCACCAGGCCCCTCCCCCTTAAGGCAATTGAAAACCGGATGACTTCAGGCTCGCTCATGGGAAACCCTGTCCCCCACCCTTTCTCTGCCCTGAAGGACTGGAAACCACGAAAGTCCCTACTGTACGCTGCCTGGGTTCTAGGAGCCAAAGATCCCTGTACGATGGTCTGCAGCTCTAACTCCCAAGGCTCCACACCCCGGGCGGTAAGGGATTCAGGGTAGCTCTGGCTCTGGAACCAACTCTCGGAAGTGGTCCATCTGGAACCAAGAAAGGGCATGGGCTATGCCGTTGTCGATTCCAAGGACATGTCATGCCTTAAAAAGGATGTTGTCTTTTAAACACACCAACACTAAGGTCCAAACCAAGCTCATGACTTGTGGCGACTGAGAGGAGAGTGTATTAACCACATGCACAACTGCCAAATTATCACACCAAAAAAGGACCGTGTGATTAGCAAACTGCCCTGCCCACAACAAAACTGCAATCACGATAGGAAACAACTCCAGAAAGGTGAGGTCCCTAGTCACTCCTGCAGCATGCCACTCCCCCAGCCAGGGCGATGCACACCAGTGCGTTCTAAAATAAACCCCGAAGCCTGCACCCCGGCCGCGTCTGACTGTACCTGTAGGTTGGCCTGCAGCAGCCACTGCTCTCTCCAAAAGCTTACACCATTAAACCCTTCTAGGAATTCCAACCACACACCCAAGTCCTGTCTCATATCTCTGGTGACTCGTATCCGGTAATGGGGCGATAGTTCGCCCTTCAACTTCCCGTACAGCCTAGACAGGAAGGCTCTCCCTGGTGCCACAACGCGGCAAGCAAAATTAAAGCTCCTGACCAATGATTGTAAAAACTGAACAGTAATTTTGTGGGCTCCCATGCACACCCTGAACTTATCCCTCATACCCGCTAACTTGTCCATGGGCAATCTTGACACCATCAATTCTGTGTCCAGCTCTATACCCAAATAGGTGAGTTTCATTGCAGGCCCTTCCATTTTTTCCGGGGCTAAAGGGACACCCAATTCCCTTGCTACTTCCTGGAACAACTGCAAGGTGGCAGTGCAATCCCCAGCCCTGGGGCAGCCTATTATCAAAAAATCATCTAAGTATTTTGTTACCTCCCCCACCTGCAACCTTTCCTTGAAAACCCACTCTCTCAGGAAACTAAATCGTTTGAACGCAGAGCAGGATATAGAGCAACCCATGGGCATGGCCCGATCGTAATAGTACTGCCCTTCAAACTGGAAACCCAAAAGATGGAAACTACTAGGGTGCACTGGTAGCAAGCAAAACGCTGGTTTCACATCGCACTTTGCCAACAGCGCACCCTTTCCCAGGGCCTTCGCCTTGTCTACTGCTATGTCAAATGATGCATACTTAATCATTAACAATTCCTTTGGGATTGCATCATTGACTGAACCTCCCCAGGGATAGGACACGTGGTGTATCATGCGAAACTCCCCTTCTGCTTTCTTTGGGACAGTTCCCAGTGAGGACACCACCAAGTTAACCATGGGGGGGAGAGTTGGTCGAACACGCCTGCCATCCTACCTTCTGCCATCTCCCTCGCAATTTTCTGTCTTACCACCTCCTCGAGTCCCACTATGGATTTAAAATTACGCACCACCGTCTGCCGCCACACTGGTCCGCCAGGATAAGGAAACCCTGTTTAAAAACCTGCAGCACACAATTCACGTCTGGCCTGTCCGGGTGCCCCCTGAGTACCATTTCCAGGTGGTCAATTCTGTCTGGTATCGGCCCCTTTAGAAGGGTGAGTGCCCGAGTGTGGTCCTTGTCCTCCCTTTCCATTTCCTCCACCCTGTCCATACCTCCCTTTACCGTCCTTCTGCTTAGGCCTGAAGCAGTTGAGCAGGTGGCCTCCCCCTCAATTGGAACCCCCATGGCAAAACCTGCATGCTGATCAACTGCATTGGCCTGCCCTGTTGTATTCCCAACACGGACCGGGCCCCCCTTGCTCCCCCTTTTGGCTTTCCCCACAAAATAGCTTGTTTGCCAGTGCTACCCCACCTCGCACCAGCGCGTGGCCGCTATCTGATTGGGGTGTGCTAGTCACATCTATCATACATTCCAACTATAAGTCTGGTGCATGCACATCCCAATGTAGCCCAGGCGTGGTGGCCGCCCTATGATGAAACGCTTCGTCATAACACAACCACACTCCTGCCGGTCCCGTTCCATAGGACCTACGTACAATATCCGCATATTTGTGGAGCTTGAGCCCTCGGCCGGGATCTGCTTGCAGTATAACTCCCATGTATACAGCGAATGCCACTGTCCATTTTGCCCATTTTGCCAAAGCGATCTGCTTTGGGGCATCGGAATTTTTCCTTCTCTTTTCTGTCCTCCTGCTCTGAGTGATCCACGATTGGATCACTGAACAAAAGTGCATAGAGATCCACATACTCTCCTCGATAAATCTTTTATTTTGTGGCCGGAAGTAGATGTTCTCCAAACGGAGCAACCACACTCACGATAGCTCCCCCGGGAGGAGGGGGCGGCTCACTGTTTGCACTGCGGACCCCATGCCTCCTTGACCAGTTTCCCATCTGCACTGGTGGGGCCTGTACCTGCCTCGCTTACTCTCTTGTCCCCTTGATCGCTCACCCTGGCCTGTTCATCCCGTTGCAGACCGGGATTCGGGGAAATGGCTGGCGTGACCCATACCCATGTCCCATTCCAAAACAATAACTGTGGCACATTTGGCTGTGTCCCCTGGGTAGAGCATGCTCCCAACTGCCCGCATGCAGTGTTCGTCGAGAGTCCCTGTTGAGGGGCCCCAAACCCCCCCACTTGTGGTGGCCCTACACCACTCCCCATCAGGTCCCTTACTGCTGCCCTACCTCTACCGGCTCTCCATCCCCCATGTCCATCTCGTCCTGGCCGTCTAACTCACCATGTGCCTCAGGTTCCCCCACCAGGGTTCTGCTGGCTGCCCTCTGGCATCAAATTGCAGCTCCCTCTCCAGGACCAGAATCCTCCGCCACATCTCCTGTTTGGTGGGGTTGTTATGATGTTCTGTCTCATCGACCCGCTTCCTACTTGCCGGGGGTGGCCCATCTCTGTGGGAAAATGACAACATCCCGGACCCCCCAGTCCCCCCCCCCCCGGGCTGGCTGGCCAGCTCAGGCGCCCGTCCTGGGCGCGACGGAGTAGCTCTTGTGGCTTCTCGCCGTTGATACTGGCCCATCCCAGGCACACCATACGGGTCTCCTATCTCCACATCTTGTCCCCCACTCCCGAGGGCAGGGCCCAGGCCTCCAGGGTATAAGGTCTGCATCAATGAGCCCATGTCCACCACCTGGTGTGGGGCTCCAACTCCCCTTCCCAGGGTGGCCCATTTTTCCTCTTTGGGCCCCGCGTATGGGTTGTGTGGGGGGGGGGGCTATGGCCCTCTCTTCTCCTGGTCACCTTCTGTCCCCTGTGGGGGTCTCAAAGTGCTATTAGCCAACCCTGGGTCACCTTCTGCCTGGTACTGCGTGGGGGGAGTAACCACCGTACCCCCCCGTCAGACTCCGGGCTGGCTTGGTGGGGGGCTGCCACCAGCCTCCCGTGGGTGGGTTCCCCCCACCGCACCACAAACAGGCTCCCTCGTCCCAGCCAAGGCTGGAGCTTCCCCTCCCCCCATCTACCTTCGCGTGGGGTTCGCCAGCTCATTCCCCCTGGCGGGGGAGGGATTGTGTGCCCGCAGTCGGGTCTTGCACTCGATCAAACGGGTGAACATCGCCGCCCTGGGGGGAGGGGTCTCACGCTCTACATTTTCTTCGCCAACGTGGACCCTCTCCCCAGCCCGGGACTGATCCCTGCTCACCGCGGGAGTCTTCGTCCACCTGGCGTCCCCCTTCTTCCTTGCTCTTCCCATGCCATACCCAGGGAAAAGCTCCTTGCAAAGAACGGGGTAGGCGCATTCAGCAGCAAGGCAATCTTGCTGCTGACTCTTCAGCCTCCGCCCTTGGAATGTCACTCCCGAGCGGCTCACAGGGGGTCCGCCGCGCTTAAAAGGGGTGGGCCTCCAAAACCCCACATGGCACACTCACTACGCCTGCATTTAGGGATGGTTGCCCGAGCAACCCCTGTTACACGTAGGGAAGGCTTGCTAGAAAGCCTCCCTGTTGCAGCCACATCCTGTGTCTCCTTCCAAGGAAGGGGGTGGGGGTGCAACAAATTCCCCATCACCACCAATTCGGTGGCAAAGGGAACTACTCTGCATTGGCAGAATGAACATTGACTACTCAGTATTTTTTATTTAATTTTTTTTTCCTGACTTCTGAATGGTTCCTTTTAGGCATTAATTAAGGGCATTTCTATTCATTCAAATGCTACATGCACACAGAGGAACTCAAAATCTAAGTATTTCCGCATTTTTAGAAATATTATGGATATGGAGTCAGTAATTGCCATAATAAAACTCTCCATAAAAGTAGTGCACTGTAAAAACTCCCAGTTCTCTAGCATTAAAACCTTTTCAGTAGCAAACGCTACTAACCAAAGGTATTTTTGCCTCAAAATTAAGGATGTGTTGGCATTTCCATTAACATATCTGGTTATCATTCCCTCTGGCTGAAGTCAAGATTGAAAGTATTTTTTTTTCCCCCTCTGTGAGATGAACTCCTATGGCTTTTCATATGACATTACATTTGGTAGCAGTGCAACTTCTTTCCAGTAATGGAATTCTCCCACAAACATCCAGCTCTACAACTTTTAAAAGCAAAATTCAGTTAACTATATTAGAGTGTGTGCGTGTTTGAGTGCGTGTGTGTGAGATTGATTAGTTTTAGGTTGTCCACCAGTATTTCAAGTGAACAATGGCCAGACACTAATGCTGTGTCCTGGAGGAAACATCTGCTGAACACGTATGCTAGCATTTACAACTGTGTCATTGATATGAAATATTTAGCAATCAGTTTACAACACCATTTAAAACACAGCCAAAACCAATTTTAGACAGGGGTTTGGATTCTCAGTGCATCTGATGTTTCTAAATGGGAAAATAGGTTTGAATAGTCTTCCCTCATGAAAACAGAGGATGTTTGCCACTTCTCTGTTTTCATGAGTAAAGATTATTCAAACCGTTTTACATTTAGAAAAATCAGATCTATTGAGAACCCAGACCTCTGTCTAAAGTTGTTTCTGGCTGTGTTTTAAATGGAATTGTAAACTGACAGCTAACTATTTCATATCAATGACAGTTGTAAATGCTAGCATAGGTGTTGAGCAGATGTCTGCTCCAGGACATAGTATTAATGTCTGGCCATCCTATACCTGAAATACTGGTGACTAACCTAGAGCTAATCAGAGAGTCACAAGCCTAAGCCCGAAAATATCTTTAAGGGCAGCAAGACCCCCTTTACTAGGATCATCAGCCCAAATGCTCCTAAGAAAGCTCACACCTGCTGCTGGTTAGCACACACATGAGTAGCTCTCGGTGTTCATGCTGATCTGGAAGGGTGGGAAATGAGAATTCATGAGAGGATTACAGGAGCTGAAAACTACATGACTTCAGGGCTCCTGCAGAGGAACAGCTTGACCTGGACTGGGACAAAAACCCAATATACTGTAGGTCATGTGGGGTACTTGGTCACGTTCCTTATTTACATGGTGGTATCAACCATCCATCCTTCACTTTTGTGCAGTGGCTTAGTGCTCCCAGCAGAAGTTCATATTACAGCTGTGAACCCTCTTCCAACATATGGTGTTTTCAAAAAAGCAAGCCAATGGGGCTGGGGGAGCCTGTGGCCACAGGGTGGCTTTGCCAAGGTGCACCCATGCAGGTGGAGCGCATGGGGGGCCATTCAAATGGGCGACTCTCAGTGTGGCTGCCACAGAAACAGTCTGCATTTGGCTTGCCCCGCACGGAGCACTCCAGATTTCCTTGCATTGCTCAATAAGGACCATGAGTGGGTGCTCCTTGACTCACAGGAGCGCGCATCTGGCTGCTCCACCTTCAGACAGGCGGGTGGCTTCATGGTTCCTCGGTGGCCATGCAGGGTAGCATCATGTTTGAAAACACCCACAAACACACTCACACTGATGAAGACCACAATTTTCCCTCTTGGGAAGCCTTATAAGACCTGCAAGTCCTGAGTTTAAAAACTTACCTTAAGGCTCAGTAATTAATAGGAAGATGCTGTTACCTCAACATTAAGAACTGTAACTCCATAGTAACTTAATTGTATGCATTTTTAGCCAGCAATACACCTCAAAACATATCGGACTGAAAAAACTGAGTCACATGTTTGTTTTGGTCAATGGAAGAGAAAACTACTTGTTTTGATACAATACAGTTGCAAGTTATAAAACCCATAAATTTTGCTCTTGTAATTGTAAGTAAAGACCATTGGCTTTAGCTGCTTCACTAGGCTTAACTTTAATCACACTTAAAGACAACCCTTCACTATATTAGGAGCGACAATAACTCTGATGCTAGGGTTAATGGAGCATCCTGTTTATCTATAGATTTCTATTGTAAATATTTGTGAGTATTAGGTAAATGAAAGATTTCCTTTTGGAACAGCAGCGTGCATAACTATTAGGTAGCTGGGTTCAACCAATGCTTGCCTCCTAAAAAAAATGAAACCTAGGAATAATCACAGCAGCTGGTTTTAAAGAATAGACAAAATGGAAGATCTAATCAGAATCTGGAATGCAATTTGAGCAAAAGGATGATTTTCACCAGTAATGGAAGTTTTATTGGTTGGTACTTGAGTTAACAGGGATTAGGTTTTAAAAGGCAAAATGAAAGGACTGAAGAAAGATCTGGGAAAATTAACTGTGTTGTTCTTACTTCTGAGTGTATGTTGCAAAAGTTTCCTTCAAGTTTGCTAACCAAACAAAAAGAGCCACTGATAAATAGATAAAACAAATTTGATGAAAAGGTATAAAATAACAATTGGAGAAAAATAAAATAATGGAATAAAACAATATAAAACTGCATGAACAATGTCCAAACGCTAGCACAAAGAAAATGAACACGACACTGTGGAAGAGCCACAGTGCATGATGTCTGATCCCAACGTGTTTCGGGAAACAAATTCCCTTCTTCAGGGGTATAATAATATGAATGCTGGAGTCTTCTGGTGGACACACTTGACCACAAAATTTAAATAGATGTCTAAACCAACAAATGTTTCCAATAGGCAAGAAATGCAATCCCTTTATCCTATGGAATATGTACTTTCATGTAGGCAAAAAGATAATAAAAGAACTTTCTCAACATGGAGGTATATTTGTAAAAGTTATCACTCAAGTTCCCATGTAGCATTCCATGTATCAATCTCTTAAGACTTCGTTCTCCTGGAGTGATATCTCTGAACTGACTTAAAGTTTGCTACCCATCTATGGAGTGTGGTAGTGGAAAAAATTATCTCCACTTTTTTCATGCCGTTTGGGTAACTACTATGACTAGTGAGTCTAGAGGATGGTTGTTGTGTTGGTCCCTGTAACAGGGTGGTTGTGCCCCAGGGTACGTCCCCATAGGATCATGTCCAAAGAGCCAGTCTTCACTGAGATTACCTCATATAAAGCCTTCCTTATCCAATACACAGTTTCCAGGCTCATAAACAGTATCTCCACTATACAGAGTTTCCTCCCACCTCTCCAGCTAACGCTGGGAAGCAGCCCTCCAGAAATTCCAGCTCTATCTATCCTCAGCTCCACCAGGTACCAGTCCTCTGCTGGCTAATACACAGTTGCAGGGCCTCAGCTCAGCACTCCAATCTGGTTGCCCTGGCTTATCCCCCTCAGCCTTCAGAACCATGGACCAGGTTCATGGACAGATCCAGGCTCCAGCAGGGAGATGCTTTCCCTTCTCCAGTCAAGCCCAAACTGAAGCGCTGTCTGGTTTCCTTCTTCTTATAGGTGCAGAGTGGGTGTGACTAGCCTTCCAAGCTAGCAGCCCTTAAAGGGCCAGTGTCCTGCTGGGTTTTCACTGTCTCTCCAGGGCTGCCTCAGCAAGCCTACTTACACATGCCATGTCCTACTTTTTGGCACTGTTCAGCCTTCCCAGTCTCCAGGCTGGCAGTCCTGGTCCTCTTAAAGGGGCTACAGTCCCAAATATGAAAAAAGCAAGAGTCAAAATATTTAAGGTATCTTTTATTGGATCAACTTCTGTTGGTGAGAATATGTAAACTTTCAAAAGTGAGTTTTTTATGTGTCTTGATTTGCTCTGGAAAAATACTGTGTATTTTACAAAAGAAAGTCGACACCAGAGAAACTACATTTCCAGCCTTTGCCCTCCTTTCCTTCGGTATTAAAAGGCTACCTTGAAGACAGATCTACTGTTTACAGTTAACTCCTTTATATTAACACAGCCATTTAAGTAGTAGTTGTAAACAAAACAGTGTGGCCATTACACTATATGCTGAGCACATTAAAGAAAAAGCTACCTTCACAAAAGCTAGGTATGTTTACATGGTTTTGCACATCTGTACAGGGATCCATTTAAAATGTCTTTCAGGAGATTTGAAAGAGAGAAAGGAAGGAAACTAACCCTCCAACACCCTATTTTATTCTGCTTCTTCCCTGTTATCATTGGGTGTCTCCACATGAGGCAGGGAGGGGAGGCTACCACGGCTTGAGTAGTCTTACCCCCTCCCTGTGCACATGAGCCATGCGATGAAGTGACTTGTGCGGGAGGTAGCAGCCAGATTTCCCCCCTGTCTGCTACATGACGCATCCTTGGAAAAATTCTGAGGACACATCACACAGCAGCCTTTCCTTCACAGAGGGTAAAGCTTCCCAGGGCAAAGCAACCAGTGTGACAGGGCACACATGTCCCGCCACGCCTGGTGCAATGTCACATGTGGCCACATCAGAGCCAGGGTGGACTCTCAGTATGGCTGGGCCGTTTGGGGGGAGGGGGAGGTCAGAGGAGCATGTGCAGTGCACGCCCCTCTGAGTCCCTCCACTCCCAATCAGCTGTTTATCTTGGTGGAGAGAGGGCCATGTGTGTGCTCCTCCAGACTCCCCTGTTGTATGTGAGGTACATAGGGGGAGGAAAGGAGCCTGCACTCTTTCCAGTGTCCCCTCACCCCCGATCCACCCAACTGACAACTGATGGGGGGATAGAGGGGTCTGTGAAGAGGGTATGCACTCTTTCCAGACTCCCCTTCCCCATCAACTGTCAGGTGGGGGGTGAGGAGTGTGCACCTTCCTCCTCCCCCTCCCCAACAGTGAAGTGGGCAGCGGGCCTGATCCTGCACCAGGGGGTCAGCTCCCTGCACTTGCCCCACTGTGTGGTGATGGCAATTGCCCGCATGGAGATTGAGCCCATGACAGCGCTCATGTGGAGACACCCAAAATCATTGGTTTTGCAGCTAGCATTTATTAAGCAGCTCCAATCTTAAACTATTGCCATCACCACTCACCTGCCTTGCTGCCACTGCGGGGGGGCTCTGGGAGCTCGCCGCTGATGAGGGGGGGCTTGTGCCCCGCGGCTCCGTTGCTCTGCCGCCGCTGACACTGCCGCTGCTGCTTCGCTCCCCGCTGGAACCTGCGGGAGAAAACAATGAACAGTAAGGCTGGGAGTTAGGGGGGGAACGTAGAGGCCAGCCGCGTGGGCTGACCTGTCCCCTCCCCCCCACCCGGAAGTAGCAGGGGGCATAAATCCCCAGGGACAGCGGCTGAGCCGCAGAAGCCTGCAGGGATCACCACTCACCTGCTTTGCTGCCGCTGCGGGGGGTCTCTGGGAGCTCGCAGCTGACATGGGGGGGCTTGTGCCCTGCGGCTCCGTTGCTCTGCCGCCGCTGACACCGCCGCTGCTGCTTCGCTCCCCGTTGGAACCTGCGGGAGAAAACAACAAACAGTAAGGCTGGGGGTTAGGGGGGGGAACGTAGAGGCCAGCCACGTGGGCTGACCTGTCCCCTCCCCCCCCACCCGGAAGTAGCAGGGGGCATAAAGCCCCAGGGACAGCGGCTGAGTTGGACGCCGCGAAACTTTTTGGGGCACTTTGGGGGGCTACAGGGGGTGGCAGATGGTTATTGTTTGTTTTTTGCGTGGGCTTCGTTTTGTACAGTGGTAGGGTGGGGGTTGTAGGTAAGGGGTGAGTAAAAGGGGGGTGGACCCAGTGACTCTCCTT
>QEPC01006548.1:522767-602944 GCA_003113815.1 Sphenodon punctatus | reverse complement strand
GCGGTCCGCCGGGGGTGCCTTCCTGGAGGTCCCCCGTGTTAAGCGGGGGGCCACGATGGAGAGGGCATTCTCGGTGGTGGGGCCGCGGCTTTGGAACTCCCTTCCGGAGGAGGCTCGCCTGACGCCTAGCCTATTAACATTCCGGCGTAGTTGTAAGACCTGGCTGTTCGCCCAGGCCTTTGGGAGGGAGGGGTAGGGGAATGTTTTAGTTCCCCCACCTATTTTTACATTGATTTTTTGCCCTGTTTAATATTTTAATATGGTGTTTTTATAAATTTTTAAAAATTTTATTCTATGTTTTGATATTGTAAGCCGCCCCGAGCTGCATGGCAGGAGGGGCGGGGTAGAAATTTATAAATAAATACATAAATAAATAATCTTCAAATGCACTGAGTCCTATTCTGTTGCGTCATAAGTAGAAGGCCAAGTATAAAAGGTACCTTAGGCAAGGTATCTATGGGGGTCAGCATACACTGCTAAGAGAAGTAGGGATGTGCAAACGCGGTTCGAATGTTCAGAGTTCAGACCGAACTCGGTCTCTTCGGATGACTGAACCAAACTTCCAAACCAAACCCGAACCGACCAAACCAAACTCGATCCGAACTCTAAAATGACCTAATGGTTTGGTACCATTCGGGTGAGTTCGGATGAGTTTGGGTGTGAAAAACATGAGTGCCAGGCACAGGCAGGCATGGTGGGGGGAGGGGGGGCAGCTGAGGAGCAGACTTCCAGGCACCAGGGGTTGAGAGGCTTGAAGTACCCGCCAGCCTGCCCAGTCACCATCCCTTTTCTCCTCAGACCACTGACTGCACAGTCTGTGATTGGACATGGGGGAAGGGGGGGGGGGCTAGGCTGCACAGAGCCAATGGGGCTTGTGGTAAGGTGGGTACAGCAAGTAACAAAAGTCATCACCCTCCCCCCTTCCAGCACCTTCTGAGCTAGCCACTGATCCTGTCAGCAGACGTTTTCAGAAGTCTCCCTCTCCCAGCAGTTTGTGTTCCTCCCAATCCATTGCCATTCTCCTCTTATTTCACCCATCCCACGCATTTACCTCCCTAGTATCATTTATTTAGATTAGATTAGATAGATTTAGGCGTTATTTTTATTTTTTACCCATCCCTGTGTTCTTTCTCCCTATCCTCCATTGAATCCTCCCCCTCCTCCCACTATATATTCCATTCCTGATCCCCTTCCCCTGTTGAGTAGCATTAGATTGATTTAGCTTTCATTTCAGTTTTTTACCCCTCCTTGTGTTGTTTATATATATAAAAACTAGGTCTTTGTGTTATTAGATATTCCATTTAGTTAACAATATAACAAGACATAAAAATAACAAACTTAAGTGTCTCAGGGCCAAACGATACCGATACCAAAAATAAAATCTTCGAAATCGGTATTGGTATCGATATCAATTTCTGAATGTTTGGCTGAACCGAAGTCTGCCGAACCGAATAACCGAACCCGAACTTGGTTCCCGAACCGAATGACCGAACCTGAACTTGGTTTCTGAACCGAATGACCGAACAGCCGAACCGCGTTCTGTTCGCACATCTCTAAAGATAAGTTCTTTGGAATCTTGGTTGGTGGGTGTGTCTTTTTGGAAGCCACTCCCATGTTGTGGAATGCTTTGTTTTTGGAGGTTTGAACTGATTTGATTTTGACATTGTTTACACAACACTAGAAAGCCCCTTTTGAATATAGACTTCCTTGAAATATTATTTTATTTTTTCCTTACTTCCCCCTCTCTCTTTTAAGATATGTGTTTTTGCTAGTTGATTGGGTATGTAATTTAAGTTCTTGTTTGTTATGACCTGTCTATTAGGATCAAAAAATGTATAGTGTTCTGAAGCTCCTTACGAGGTGAAATCACTTTAAATTTTTAAGTAAACAAAATAAATACATGAATGTATATGTGAACCTGCTATTCTACCACTGACCACCAAAATGCAGCATCCTCTTCAATGAGACTGAAGAACGCTCAGCTGGGGGAGTGACATTATATAGGAGTTTAGAACATTATTTGAGTAATATCTTAACCCAGAGACACTACAGGGGCAATGTAGGAAGGTGAGAGTATAAATATGAGCATTGAAATGATGCTGGAAAGGTGGGCTAATATTCATTTGTGTTTTGTGTGCATTTGGCTCAAATACTATTTTACCGCAAATGGTATCATAGCGAAGGGTACAGTAAAGATCTGTACAAAACCCACCAGTGAAATCACAATAACTGTAAGGAGGATATGTCCTTCCCCTCCCCCTTGGTGTCACCTCCTTCCTCTCCCACAAAAAAAAAAACATACTCCCTTTCCCTCCCTGTATCCCATCACCTTAGGCTTTGTTTCTTTCCTAGAGGGGGATCATGGAGCCATGAGGAATAGAGACAGGGAGTGTGAGACTCAAATAGAAGTCAGTATTTGTGATTACTCTGACCTCCAAATGCACAGCAGCCCCAGAACATTATCTCCTTCACCTCACTCTTCTTGCTCCTTCTCCTGCACGCACACACATACCCCCTCCAGTTGGTAAACAACGTGGGGGAGGGGAAAAGGAAGACACAGAAAGTCTGGAGGGACATGGAATGTGTGCTCTCGGGCATTGGAAGGCATGGCCATTGGGCTATGGATTGGTTGTGCCCCTGAGAGACTCCTTCCCTCCTCCCCCCCCCGTCAAAAAGAGTGATGGGTTTCAGATTCTTTGAACAACAGCCTAGGTCATACACAAACGTTCCATGAATGTAGACTGGATGCTGTTTACAAGACTTATTTAAAGCTTCTTAAGAGCTTAAAATGATATAAGTCCTTAAACCAACTTAAGATCTTAAACCACTTTAAATGCTTGAATCAGCTTAAGAGCTTGAAGAGTTTTGTAAGGGTATGTGCAGGCTGTTCTTTTGGGAAGCAAGTTATTAGAGGAATTGAAAGGTGTGTAGTTGCACACAAAGAGAATGATTGTGGGAATGTCAGAATGATTGTGGGAATGTCTCCTCTCCTCACTTCACTGGCTCCCCCTTCCCCAACGCATCCTTCACAAACTCCTGGTATTCACTTACAAAACCCTTCACAACCTGGCTCCTCCTTACCTCTCAGCCCTAATCTCCTTACACATTCCTGCACGCACTCTCCACTCCTCCTCTGTCCCCTCCCTCGCTCTCCCTCATCTCCCCTGCTCCCCTAACCGCCTTCGTCCCTTCTCCCTTTCTGCCCCCCATGCCTGGAACTCCCTCCCTGCCCACATCCGCCTTGCCCTCTCCCTCCGCACCTCCAGATCCCTCCTCAAAACCCACCTCTTCCTTGACGCCTTTCCCGACGCCTGTTAGAACTTTCCTCTCAATATTTACTGTCTGTCCTCCCCGCAGACTCCTGCCTAACTGCAACCAAGCTGAGCACGTGCCCCTGAGACTTTGCATGTTATTTATCCCTTGTCTCTGCCTATGTCCCCTCTCCTTGTCTCTCCCCTCCACGTCTATTAGATTGTACGCTGTAGGCAGGGACCGCATCTATCTTATTGTTCTGTAAAGCGCCAGGTACACAGCTGGCGCTATACAAATGCTAATAATGCTAATAATAATAATAAAATTAATTAATAAAACAAATGGATTGTACAAAGGGATAGAGAAGAGCCATGGAAGAGGTGGAAGGAATTGCTTAGCCACCATAATGAAAAAACAGTAATCTAGACCATTCCTTTAACTGGTGATTATCATCACAACTCCATAGGTGTCATCTGGCTTATAGGGCAAGTCATTTTAAGTTTTATTTCACCTGTAGTATATTAATATACATATATTAAGGTGCTTGTCAAAAGAAAGAGTTGTAAGTTTGAAATGAAGAACAGTGAATAATGTTAAAAAATGAGCTGAGTTTTGAAAGGAAGATTGTTGAACTGCTAATATGTTCCATAAAGCTGTTTCCTGCTTGTCTGACCACTAGAAAGCCAGCAAATAAATATTAATAGAGAGGAGGAAATTTCCATTTCAAATGTGCTGGATGAAAGCAGCGGATTGGCACTGTGTGACAGTTATAGATTCATTTTGTAGTGTCTGGCACTGCAATAATTTAGAGCAGTTCCATATTTAGGCTCAACTATATAATTTATTCTGATCTTTCCCATTCATCAAAGCTTTGTTTTTGTTTGTATTGCCATGAGAAAAATAAAAAGTGTGGAAAGGAACATTCTTTCCCCTCTCCTCCCCTCTCTTCATTAAAAGAAAATTATGATAGAGTAACAACCCTTAGGGCACTTAAAGCAAAAGAACATCTTGCTGCAATTAGATAAAATTAATGAACAATAATTAGAAAGAGTTCTTTACTGAATTAATTATTTTAACTTTTCTTTCATCTATAGTACATTGATATGGACACTGACTGTACACTAGTGCTACATGTAGAATGTAAGGGAGACCACAGTACAACATACCTCCTGTGCATTTGCATATATATCACATAGCTTGCATATTCCCTGGATAGCAAATACTGCATTAGTTATATAACTTCCTGGATGTAAATAGTGGAACTCCCTTGATTTTTCACAAAAGAAGCGCTCCTTTGAGGGGAGCACCCAACTGGGAAACAATCTTCAGCTCTTGATCTGAAATAGGTATTGTTGATCTTCAGAGCAAGGGCTCTGCCGAAATTATCACTGGATGAGGGCGGGGCCACATTGGGTATAAACAGACAGACAACAACTCCAGATTGGCTCATGGATGCACCCGTCATCCCCAGGTTTACCAGTTGGTGTGAAGGGTGCCCACCAGATGTACAACCCAGAGCAGACTGGGGCTGCTGTGGGACAGCCGGCATGGCATGCTCTGCAAGATCCGGGAACACACCACACAGAGCAGACCGACCAAACCCAGGTCACAGGCAGCTGCCTTGACTGTCGCTAGAGTAACTCGCAGCTCTCTGGCGGGGGGGGGGGGAGGCGCCACATGGGTGGACTACAGCCAGGGGACACCACTGGTAAGTATGATGTGACTCCAGGTGGAGCCGGTAAGTGGTAACCACAGGGGTGGGCCCACAGAGCAGCTCCGGGCTCCTGCTGGTTCCCTGTCTGACTGAAAACACCCATTAGAAAGGGACAGGATGAAGAGACTTTCCTGCCCATTGTGTGATGTGATTTTGTTCCTAAAGAGGATTGTGATGATACAGAGCTCCAATGGGGGCCTATCCACATCAAAAAGACCTTGCTCTGCTCCTTTCCACTGTGGTCCTGCCCCTTTTTGAATACCATGCTATCACAATATTCCAAAGGGACAGGACAGGTTGTCAGGGCCCACAGGTACAGAGTGTTGTGGCAGGATCGGTGCTGGTTAAGTTAGTGCAGGATCAGGGCCCAGGTTCCAGTATGGTGCAGGATCATGGTGCTGGGGCCAAGGGTCGCAATGGGGATTAGCACATGAACCAAGGGGCAGGCACAGACGAGGCAAAGCAGGACAGATGGACAAGGCAGACGAAGCAGTCCTGGATGGATGAGACAAGGCAGACACAGGGAGACAGCTAGATGGAACAGACAGACTGGACTCAGATGGGGCAGAGAGGCTCATGGGGCAGTTGCATAGGGGGCACATCCTCCCAGATGCTGGGCTCCCATCCAAGTAGATACCAAATGGCACTCTCAGGAACAAGGACAAACACACACAGAGGGTCAGCAAGATTCCCAGGCAGGTCCCAAAGGGCAAGGTTCCAGGAGGGAGGATCAGAAAGACTGGGCTCCAGCTGGCCCAAAGCACACACTAGGTCAACAGAGTAGTGCAGAGCTGGTCCAACTGCAAGGATACAGGCGGAAAGACATAGTTAGGCAGGAGAAGCAGGAGGTAACTGATGATCTGCCCAAGATTCCTGTTGCCACTTGCTACTGTCTGGCCTTATATGCATGCCAGCAACCAACCAGGAAGCTTGGGGCATGGAACAAGGTTGAGAAGAGGTGTAACTTGACCAGCATGGGGGAGGGTCATCAGTGCCAGCCCTGGGGCCTCTCCAAGGTGCTTGAGTGGCTTAGAGACACTGGCCATTGTACTCAGAGCCCCAAGGCCATTGGTTCAAGCCCAGGTCCCTACACAGGTGATGTCTGGGGGAGGTGCATTACTTTGTCCCTGCCCTGTAGTTCACACTTCAAGGCTTGCTGCAAGGCCCAACTTTGTGGCTGTGGAAGTGATTGTTTATGGGAAAGAGGTTTGGTGAAGGAAGTTCTATTTGTTTTGTAATTTAAGGTGTTGACTCACTGGCCATTTTCAGGAAGGTCAATGCCATTTTCGATTTGCATTGTTATTGTGTAAAATTTTGACAAACAATTTAAGAGTCTCAACATAGGGAAAACTGATTCTTAAAGTGATCTGCTAGCAGATCCTCAATGAAGTCAATGTGATTTACAATTGTTAAATAACTTCCAGGATTGGTCAGTAAATCCAATTTGCTCAAGGGATTAAGGCACTTATGAACCTAAGTCTCATAGTAGGCCAATGGATGTTTGCTCTGAGTGCTTTTCACACAGTTTACTAATTTTAAATAACACCATAGACACCCAGATTTACAAATGGGTATTCTTTTTATGATTATATGTATCCCCATAAAAAAGTAAATTGTGATTTATAGAGCGAGTACTGCTGAAACAAACAGCTGAATTGCTACTCATGAAAAATTTCACCATATCACGGAGAGAAGGAGCCATGAACTCACACAAGGACACATTCATCACCGGGATCTATTTACCAACCGTTACTGATGCTATTTCTTGATTCTTGCAATAGCTCAAGATACTATCCTGATTTATCCAACTTTCTGTTTACCGTTTACTGCATACCACATTTGCTGAGTTGTCTGTCAGGGATTGATGGGCCCAGGCTCTCAGAGAGAGGAGAACTGCGTTGAAGAGGACACAGACAGACCCCAAGCCTCACACCAAGCACAAATACTAGAAGAATTACAGCAGTGGCGGTTTTCACCCATGGGCGTTGGAGCAGGCGCTGCTCTCCAACACCCCTAAGCCCTCCCCCAATGCTTCAGCTAGGCTGCTCCCCAGCGCTGCCTTCCCCACCTCCCCTGCAGGCTCTATGTGCAGCCTGGGGGAAGCGCTGCTCTGTTTACTCTTAGATAACTGCTTCTGGCTGTCTGATAGAGTCGATGATTCATCGGTTCTGGCTGACAGCCAGAATCTAACAGCTGAGTGAGAGAGCGACACTTCTTACCTGCTCTGCACAGAGTCTACTGCCAAGGGAGGTGGTGGAGGGGACAGACATCCTCCTCCTGCTGCTCCACCCCTCCCTCCAGCTCCCCTCTCATTGGCCAGAGAGCCAGAGGGAGGTGGGGACTCTAGAGGACTCATCTCCCTAAGCCTCCAGGGAGCATGTGTCAGGTGCCAGACCAGAAAAGCAATTCTCTTTGAGGTATTGGGGAGGGGCCAGAGGGAGGACCATGGGCTCCTTGGCTGGGGTCCTATGGAGGAACCCAACCAATCAGCAAGCCCTTTAAGGTGGTTCAGGGTGTCTTTTCCAGATGCTGTGGCCACCTTAAGCCTCCAGCCTGAGCTCTTTCCCCCTCCTCCCTCTGTCCATAGGGGAGGGGTAAGAGAGAGAGTGCCCTCTTTCTCTCCTTCCCTCTTTACCAGAGGAGAAAAGAGAGTCAGATCTCCCCCCCCCCCCCCCCCCCCCACCCCCCCCCCCCCCCCCCCCCCAGCCAGTGAGAGATAAGAAAGTACAAGGGAAAATGGATTGCAAGAAATGCAGTATTGCGTCGGTGTTACCTCTCAGGATTTGAAATGGACAGCAAAGGGGTAAGCGACAAAACAGTAAATGGGATCCCGATAAGCAGAAAGTCAGTAAATCAAGAAACTAAATGTTGGGAAAGACATTAACAAGTTCCAAGAGGTTCTCGATTTGATTGAGATGGTATCAGGATCTGGGATTTCAATGAGATTTCCCATTTTGGTGAAATTTCATTTCAGTCCCAATAGAGAGCAGGGCTTCGACAGGACTGTAATACTGTTGATTTTTCAGTGTAAACAGGATTAATCTAATTTATACTTAGGCTGTACCCTTATCTAGCAGTGTGAAGGTTCCTTAAATTACATGTAAAGGATATCATGTACAGACATACACCTTGAAGACCACTTTACTCAGTCAAAGAAATTGAAAGAGGCCTACTAGGTTTAAGATGAGTGTGTCCATATAAAATTATTGTTTATTTGACAGAAAAAGTTCTATAGTGGAATATAGTGGAGCCATAGGCATACTTCAGGTAGCCAAGATATTAATTTGGGGTCCATTTTTAAACTGGTGTACAAAGTAACTCCATTATATTCCATGGAAAGACTCCAGATTTATACAGGCATATCTAAAATAATTTGAGCCATGCATCTTTAAACTTTCATTCTGTAATGCTTCAATAAATCTTTATTGTTCTGAGTTCTTGTACAAGCATTGGAATATGGTTTTAATGCATTGCTGGGCATTGTAATGAATGTTATCTCCCCTAAAAAAATCTAATCACTGAATAAACTCAGGTACAATTAAGCCTCTTATGATTTCAGTATAGTCAAATTGTACCTTTTTGTGTTGATGGAAAGAGATATGCAAAGGAGACTGATTGATGGCAGGTGTTTTGTTTCTCTCCAGACAGCAATAGAAAGAGATGTCTTAGCTAATGAAATCTTCCTGTTGTACCACATGCTACTAATATTTCAACATCTCTTGAATTTCAGAACGTTTCAAGATCTGTCCAAACAAATGGATATGTCTTATGGCACTGTCAGGGATTCAGCAGTTTATGAATATTTTAAAGCAAAAGGGACAAACCCTTTGGAGCAGGATAGCACATTTGCTGAACTGTGGAGGACAATCAGTAAGAATAATGGAGCTGACAACTGTGTATCCAATCCATCTGAAGGCATCAGGAAGGTAAGAATGAATAAAGAGCAGTGTAACACATCCCTGTATGTCCCCTGTAAGTGCTTACAGGGTGAAGCTGTGGGTGCAGGAGCACCACGTTTTTGTGGCAGTGTAGCCCTTTGCAGAAGGTTGCAGTTCATGGAGCAGGGAGGAAATGTTTATCCAGTTGGTAGGTGGCTCTAAAAGTTGGAGCCAGGGCCTCAGAAGACTGCCCAACAGGGAGTATGCAGAGCACCAGGAGAGAAGCTTGCCCCAGGGATGGAAGCCCTGTGGTATCAGGAAAGTCGGAAGGGTAGAAGGCCAAGGAGGAGTCTTTCCTCAGGGGAAAGCTATGGGAATGGACCAAGAGTGGTGTAATGTAATGCTGTAGGTGCTGTAACGTACATGATGGTGGTGTCTACGCTGTAAACAAAAGCACACTGGGGGGGGCGTGGGGACTCAACCTGGTATATGGGACAGATCCTGACGAGATAACTTAGAGCAAGGTCCTTCCATCACAAGAAGGTTTGTTGACCGAGTGTTTGTGTTGTATCGATGTATTTTGCTTGGTGTTAATTTCTGTCTTATGTAAATAATAGTCTTGTAATAATTTACTATTCATATAGTGCCAATAATGTGTGTAGCGCTAAACTTCTTTGATTAGAGACATGCCCCTGCCTCAAGGGGCTTACAATCTAGGACAGACAAGGCCAGGGAGACAAGGTGGAAGGGAACACAGGGAGAGAAAAGGATACTCAATCATGAAGTTGAGAAGTCTTAGCCTAGTTACAAAGGTACAAGTAACAAAGCAAAACTATAACTGTTCCTGTCCTTTATTTTAGTGAAGGCTTCAAACTGATTTGGAGATAAGACTGCTCCTGTGCCATTATGTTTCCACCAGGGTTTAGATCATCAAAATAGTATCTTTGAGCAGCTATCCACGGGAACCCAAGTCTCCAGTTGTGAGCAGCAATTGTTCTAGTATATTACAACTTCTAGTCCCTTTGTTCCTTCCCAGTTCCTACAGTGCTCCTTAAGTTTGAGTTTTATCATATTTTACTTCAAGTGCCGAGTCTTTTCCCTTTACGTTTACCAGGACTGTTCCTGGATCTCTGGACCAGATTGAACCCTGTCGTAAATTGACAAAACTCCTTTCACGTTCAGTGGCATTGTGCCCACCTATGCCACAGGTGAAACTGGAATTTCGCCCATTCCGATTTTCATTCAGAAACAGGCAGTTCGCCCATTCTCATTGAAAACTGGAATGAACAATATTTTGTCTGATTCCAATTGGAATAGGATGAAATACTTTTTTATTTTTAAAAAAGCCACTATGAATGCACCCACATCCAAAATGGCAGCGATGAATAAGGGTGACAGCCATTTTGTGCATGCACAAATCAGCACGGTAGTCATTTTGCACATGCATATTGGCTTTGGGTGGGAAGGTTCCAGTTGTAAGATATTTCTGATCAGAATTACTATCGGGGGGAAAAATAGCTATTCTGTTTCCATTAAAAAGGAATAGCTATTTTGATCCAGGACTAACTTATGCTAGGAAGACTTATTGTTCAACTTACAGTTCTTTCTTATTTACAGAATATTACTTCTCTCTTAAAAATTTCACCTGTCCATTGATAATGCTAAACTTCTCCCACCTATCCACATAGTTATACAATGACTTTGTGACCTCATTCATCTTATACTTTCAATCATCTTTTACCTCTCAGCCTCCACTCCAATTTTTTAAAAAGTGAAAATAACCTCTGTTCCACAAGACTCAACCACCTAACCCTTTGGTTTGCTCAACAGAGGAGACTGGTAAGCCTTATACAGGGACCTAGGCAATGCGGCCATATTTACTTTGTTACTTCATTACTGATACATTTTCATCTCATTAGCAAGTGATAGTGATGACATCAGACTCAGAGCAAAAATGCAGGACTCAGTTAATCAGCTCCTAGCCATTCAATAACTTTGAAGGACTCCCACTTGTATGCAGATACCCACACACAGTTTTCCTGTGCCACTAACCATGCCTGAAGCTTAGTATGACTAGGACTGAAATGAGAATCAATTTATTTCTCACAAAAATTTTGCGAGAATCAAGAATCATTACCAAGATTTCAGAACGATCTCAGTAATGATTTGAGATCTCAGCTGAGAAATTTCTTGGTTTACTGTTTATTGTGATTTACTATTTACCATGATTTAGTGTCTGCCGTTTACCATGATTTACCGTGTACTGCTTAGTGTGTGTACCACATTCATCATGGTAATGCGCATGCGCAAAATGGTCACTTCAGCTGTTCTGCGCATGCACAGCCTTCTTCCAAGATGGCTCCGGTAGCATCTCCACCATTTTTAAAAAGGGAAGCCATTTTGGAAACCGGCAACTATTTTGCACATGCACATTACCAGGATGTCCATGGTACATGGTAAACAGTACGCAGTAAATCCGTGTTCAGGACATAGTAAATCATGATAAACAGTAAATCACGGTAAATGGTAAATTGAGAATAATTCTCAACCAAGAAAGTGTTGAGAACCCGTGGTTTTCTTGATTATAAGTTCTTGCTAAAATTGAGTCGAGAACTGTGATTCTTGCCAAGAATTGAGAAAAAATTAAGATTAAGTTTCTGTCCTAAATTTGACCAGATAGTGAATGAGAGCAGAATATAATCAGATTAGGGCTGAAATAAGTTCTTGCTACAAACAAGAATCTTGGTGAGTAGAGAATGGTCCTTTCCAGCAAAAATACCCAGGTTGAGAAACTTGCAAGAATCAACCATTCTCACAGCCATCCTCACGAGTTTCTCAACCTGAGCACCAGCACCTTCTTAATCCCGTAGAAATTTACAAGGGTGGCCAGCATTTGTAAATTTCAAACGCTGGTTTCTCCCAGCCTATCAACTGATGGGCAAAAGCCCCTGGTTCTCTCTAGCTTATTAGCTGATAGGCAGGGAGGGGAAGCTCCAATTAATCACTTTAAAATTTACCAGCAAACAAGTGTGACTTATAAATGTCAAAGGCTGGCTTTCTCCCAAGCCTAACAGTTAACAGACAAATGCCCCTGGAGCTCCTCCACTTCACCAGGCTATCAGCAGATAGGCTAGAAAGGGAAAGCCCCAAGGGCTCTTGCCCCTCTTCCCTCACACACATGCAAGATCAGCCCCTGTGCCTCTAAAACCTGAAAAGGCAAGGAAGCTTTGGGGAAACAAACTCACATTTAGGGAAAATGTAATGGGCAACCCAACCAAAGTGCAATGGATGAGTTTTCCCCTTTCCTGTGAGTGTCCAGTTAAAATAACAGTAGGCTGGAGATCACCACTGCCAACACCTTTTCAGCATATGGTGAGTGTTCCAAATTAAGTAGTCCAGTCCCAGTGCTTTGTTGTTGTCAGGGAATCTTGTTGCCCAGGGAAACAAATTCCCTATTTTCCAGGGGGGCTGAATATTTCCCCCCCTTTTGCCCCAGTTACCTCCCATCATGGAACCATTAATTCCCATGCATGGGTCAGATTCATCCTTAATGCAGCTCTAATTTGTATGCAAGCTGTTAGACTGCAGAGGAATTCAGCCTTTGAAATTTATAAGAGTGCTTGCAAATTTTAAAGGGATTCATTGGGGCTCCCCCCACCCTGACTATTAGCTGAGGAGTTAGGGAGAGCCAGGAGCCCCAGGGGCTTTGCCTATCAGCTGATAGGCTGGGGTGGAAACCAGTCTTTCAAACTTACAAGCACTGACCATGTTTGTAAATTTCAAGGGATTGAGGAGGTGCCAGGAGATCTCGCAGCCCCTTGTGAGACCACTGCAAGATCTCACAAGGGCTGTGAGAATCTCAAGGCATTCTCGTGAGAAGCATCAGGCTTCTTGTTTCAGCCCTAGATCAGATAGGCACAGGATGCACAGAAAGACAATGATAAAACTCCTTTAATTTACATGCAGGCAAAGTAGTTCAGATGGTATCTTTTATTAGGTTAACTTCTGCAGGTGAGAGTATTCAAGCTTTCAAGCCATGTGGGGCCCTTCCCCAGGCATGTAAAAAGTCAGAACCTGTGTGAAAGAAAGCTTGCATGCTCTCATCAACAGGAGTTAATCCTAAAAAAGATCTCATCTCAACTACTTTATGTTCATCTCTTATATTTGAGGCCAACCTGGGAACTCCTTTTAATTTACATGGCACTGGGTTTTGTTTACTTTTTAAAGTAAATATTGAAAATAGTGTTATTTTTAACAACTGCTTATGATTTTAGATGATAGTACGGAATCCCGAAACATGTGTAAATTTGAAAAGTTTTCTTACTTTAGAAATGTTGAAACCAGCTAGGCCTTTCTTTCTTTCTTTATGCTTATTTTTTTAAAAGTGCAAAGGAAAGATTTACAGCAAGAAGTTAAAATGTTTTTGCACTTTGTACTGGCATAGTTTCTGAACAAAGAGACAAAAAATATATTGCTGTCCTTGGCTATTCCTTTGTTAGGAAATATGGATGGACGATGGGTGAGAATATCGTCTCCCCAGCCTACTCTGTTAGCAAACATTTACACTCTTTGGCAGATTTTGATGGTGAAAACATCAGAAAATTGAGCATATCACAGGAGTATTTCCATTCTCAGGACTCCAATTGCAGCTGTGTTTGGGTAGCTACATTTATCTAACAGCGGTTTCTTTGGCCCTTTTCAAATGGTCTGCGGTGGGTGGGAGGATGGGTGGGCACCATTTCCCTCTTTTTATGCATGGAACTTCAAAGCAAGTATATAAGCAGTACCAGAATGCATACTCTAAAAACATCCTGCCTGTATCTTGCCTGTAATTTGTGTCTGCTTCCCCTCCCTCTGTAAATGCATGTGGAGAAGTAAATAGTGGAGTGTTCCAGGGATCTGTACTCAGACCGGTGTTGTTTAATATATTCATTAATGATCCGGAAAGGGGATCAAAGACTGAGGTGATCAAACTTGTAGATGACACAAAGTTATTCAAGGTAGTTAAAACCTGAGCAGACTGTGAGAAATTGCAGAAGGATCTTGTGAGACTAGGTGACTGGCCAACTGAATGGCATATGAAATTCAAGGTTGACAAGTGCAAAGTGATGCACATAAGGGAAAAATAAACCAAACTATATGTACACAATGCTGGGTTCTAAATTAGGCATTACCACTCAGGAAAAAGATCTTGGAGTCATTGTGGACAAAACATTGAAATCCTCAGCTCAGTGTGTGGCAGTGGTCAAAAATGCAAACAGAATGTTAGGAATTATTCAGAAAGGGCTAGAGAATAAAACTGAAAATATCATAATGACTCTATGTAAATCGATGGTGCAACTTCACCTTTAATACTGTGTACAGTTCTGGTCACCCCATCTCAAAAAACATAGAGTAGAACTAGAAAAGGTACAGAGAAGAGCAACAAAAATTAGAAGTGTGCACCAGGGACCCATGTAGTTTTTCATTTTCATTTTTCATTTTCATTATTTAAATCTGTCATTTTTATTTTCAAAAATATCAAAATTTCGTTTTCATTTTTGCTTTTGTTTTCAATTTCCATTGGTTTGAATAGAAAACACATTTTTTGCTGTAACTTTTTTGTTTTTCATTATATTTGGATGAAACGTGGCAAGTTTCCACCCTATCTCCAGTGGAAGGCATTAAGTGTACCAAATTCCAGAAAGATTGGATAAAGCACTCAGATTTTATAAGCAGTTGAATTATGCTGTTTTGCAAAAATCTACATATACATTTCTGGCTGTAATTTCTTTATCTCTCATTTAATGTGAATGAAACTTGGCAAGTTTATACCCCTCCCCATGTTTAATATCCTTGCCAGTGTTCGGAAGGATTGGATAAAGGATCCTGGTGGTATATGCAATTAACTTATAAATGTATTTCTGACTGTAACATCTTTGTAGTCCAACCAGTGTACAGGAAGTTTGGCAGGGCTATATCTCACACTTTCAAAATCATCTCTGCCAAATATCAGAAAGATGTGATAAAGGATTCTAATTTTATATGCCTGCACAGCATATGCAGAGAATGAGCCTATGCCAGGGATTCTCTTACGTGTCACTGTGGTATAAGATCAGTTTGTGATGCCAATTGACCAGAAGAAATGTCAACCAAATATCCTCATTCTGTGCTGCGACCATCCCAACTTCTCTCCCCCACTTGTTACTGGGAAGTCGAAGCATCTGTTTAGGAAAGAGCCAATAGAGATTCACAGTGCTGCAGTATGTGATTGTGATGATAATTGGCCAGCCTGGATGTGTAAACCATGTATCCTGATTTCTGTGATGCTATCCCCGAAGTCCCAGTTATATCCCTTCTATGTCCGCCTGAGGGCTGCCCCCTATGCCCGCCTCGAAGCCACCACCGATTGGTACTGTAAAGCTGGAAGCATGCAGTAACTGGCCAGTGAATGTGTCTGTCAGTCTGTTGGGTAGCTCCACATCCTCCCTCCTACAGCCTCCCTCCCCCTGCCATGCCAGGTGCCTGCTTCTGACTGGTGTTGCATGTGCTGCTATTTATCTGAATAATGGTCTTCAAGGGGACAGTTTCAATTGCTTATAAAATTGGGTCCCTTTATCAAATTGTCCTGTAATTTGGCAGTGACGACAGGGATGGTGTGTGATAATTCTTTGCCAAATTATTTGTAAACAGGATGGAATATAAAATGTTACAACCAGAAATGTATTTTAATGTTAATAGCTTATAACATCAGGACACTTTATCCAATCTTTCTGAATTTGGCAGTTATGGTACAGTAGTGGATGGACATATTTTTTCCAGGTTTATGCAAATTGGATGGAAGATATATAAAAAAAGGTGTAGCCAGGAACGTGTATGGAGCTTTTCTTAAAATCACAACATTCAATTGCTTCTAGAATCGGTCCCCATTATCCAATCTTTTCTAAATTAGGTACATGTAGTTCCCTCCATTCGGGGTACAATACTCCCAAGTTTAATCAGAATTGAATAAGAAGCAAAGACATTATAGCCGGAAATAAATTTGTCAGTGTTTTCCCATTATTTCAAAAACAAAATGGAAAGGGTACAAAACCTGTTTCTGAGAAGGTTGTTGGGGGTCCCCCCCCCAGTGTACCAGGATCTGTCTTGAGGGCAGAAGTGGCTGTCCTCTCGATAGCCTCCTTAGCAAAGATGGCTTTTGTACGCTTCTGGTTGAGGCTGTTATTACAACAGTAGACAGCCCTGCCAGCCAAATGTTTGAAGGAAGAACTAGAGTACTCGGACCCCCGTGTTTATCGTTGGCTTTCATTCCTTGGTTCCTTGCTCCATGAGAGTGGTTTCTCACTGCAGCATTTTTTCAGGAAATCAATAGCGGCCATCAAGATGCAATTCCTGGGGCGGATCCAGGATACTGCATGGCAGGAGGACATGGCACAGTTGAGGGGTTGGAAAGTGGCTCCTCACTTAACATTTTATAAGAACCAGTTTCTTTTCGAGCTCTATCTGGATATTGTGGCCAGCCCTAAACTAAGGCGAGCTTAGACTTTACTTCGCTGGCAGCTGGTTAAAACGGCAAATGTGGAGGGCAGGTATGCCTCCACTCCACGGGCTTATAGACTCTGCTCTTGCTATAGGAGTGAAGCTGAGGACATCTGCCACTTCCTGCTTCGGTGCCCTCACTTCGAAGCCCTTCGGGCAGTATGGATAACTCCCCTTCTGCTGAAGGGTATCGGGGTTGAGCTAGATGGCCGCTTTTGTGATCTGATGGTATTGACACAAAAGGAGGCAATAATCGCTCTTGCCTCATATACACATCTGGCATCAAGGAAGTGGTGTAGAATGCAGGCCAGATGTGCCGGGCAGTTGTCCTGGCTAGAATAGAGGGATGGTTGTAGTTCTCCCAGTTAACTTGTTTGGCTGGGGGAACACTACCCCCCTCTCCTTATTTCATATACCCACCCCCTTACGGGGACTCAACGTATAGCTAATTAGCTATGGGCAACTGACTGGACGTCTGAATTTTAACGCAAGACTAACTTCTTGTTCCGTCTTGCTTTATTTATTTATTTATGTTAAATTATGTCAAATTATATATAAGGAGAAATGTGATTGGTGCAACTTATCTATTTTTGTTTCCTGTTTTTTGTTTTGGCATAAGGCGCAAGCTGGGTCTAACAAACCTATTGTATTGTATCGAGTTAGGTATTTCAAAGCTGGTTCATTCAAGCTTATTTTGAACCAGCAGTTTGTCAAAAGTTAGTACCTTGCCATTATTGTAGACCTTTCCATGCTAAAGATTGAATTGGAATGGTTTTCTTTTCAGGTTTATTGTAGTTCATTTCTTTTATTTAACGTTGTTACTGTATGATTTTATGCAACATAAGTTTTGTCTATTTTATGCATTTTATTAATTTCAATTGTTTTGTGTTGTTCTGTTTGTATCTGTATTTGTAGCTGTTTTGTTTTTGTTTGTTTGTTGTTTGTACGGCCAGGGCAGAAGCCAGTGCCAATAAACTTGAACTTGAACTTGTTTTTGTTTTCATTATTATTGTTTTTTGTTTTTGTTATTACAATAAGAAAAATGAAAATCACAATTTTCATTTTCGTTATCATAACGAAAACAAAATGCACACCTCTAACAAAAATGATAAGGGGTATGGAATGGCTTCTGTACCAGAAGAGGCTTGATGTGTAGGTTAGGGCTCTTCAACCTAGAGAAGAGATGACTGAGAGGAGATATGACAGAAGCTTATAAAATGATTGGTATGATGAAACAAGTAAAGAGGGAGTTTTTATTTACCCTCTCAAATAGCACTAGAACTAGGGGACAATCCATGAAACTAATGGCAGCAGATTTAAAACAAATAAAAGTATTTTTTATCACTCAACGCACAATTAAATTGTGGAATTTGCTGCCCGGGGATGTGGTCAAGGCCAGTAGAATAGTCGGGTTTTAAAAAGGATTGGATAAGTTCTTGGAGGGTGGATCCATTAACAGGTGTTAGCCAAGTAGGTTGGGGGATGTAACTTCTGACTGTCAGGAACTGAGAGTGAACAGCAGGGAATGGATTGCCCCATTGTGAACTGTTGGGTACTTCTCCCAAGTGACTGAGATTGGCTACTGGCCCTTTTCAATCAGGCCGCGGTGCAGAGTTGGGGGGAAGGGGATGGGTGGATGCCACAGTGCATGTGTGGTGGGGTGACGGCTATTACACGGACGAACACCCATCTCCACCCACCTCCATGAACAGAGCAACCGCTGTTGTCACTGGTTGCTCCATGCATGGGCGATGGGTGGAAGTGGGTGGAGATGGATGGAGCAAGGGAGCGTACATGCACCCCCACCCGTAGGACTATACATTCTAGGAAATAGCAGTCCTTTTTCAGCTACCTTCTAAGGAAAAAATATGAAGATAACTTTGGCCCTTTTTAATCAGACCCGGGTGGCACCATGGTGCAGGGGGATGTGGAGGTGGTGGTAGATGTATGGCACGTGTGCGGCCCATCACATGGATGCACACCCACCTCCACCCATCTACCCAAACAAAGGCACCTCCGTTTTCCCCAATGCCTCCGTGCGTGGATGATGGGTGGAGATGGGTGGAGCGCAGGATCACACATGCACCCCTAACTATCCCCAGCGGTGGTTACATGGACACCCCCCCTCGCCCACCCAGTGGCCCATGTGGGTGGGTGGGGGCATCTCATGTGAAAAGGGCCAGCATTAGCTAATTTTTAAAAACAATCTACTCAGCTCTGCAGCTGATGATACTGAGGTTTTTTTTACATGGACACCCTCCCCCACACCCCTCACTGGGTGAGTGGTGCGGGGGAGTCTGTCCATTTGCATGCCGCAGCAGTGGGTGGGGGGGATGGGTGTGTGCCCATGGAAACACCACAGGCAGTGGGTGGGGATGCATGCGCGCTCCTGGCACACACCAACCTCTACCCATCTCTACCCATCACCCACCCGACAAAATGGATCCATCCAACAAAATGGAGGAAGTTCCATGGGTGGGGGTGGGTGGAGATGGGTGTGCGCGCATGGTAAAGGGAGCACACCCACCTCCACTCACCACTGGTGCACACCCATCCCCCCACCCATCAGCACCGTGTGAAAATGGTTTAAGTTGGGAATATTTGTGACAGACCATTTCATGCCCCCCTGCTCCTGTGCATGATTGTGTCAGTGAATCAGTGTGCAATGAGCATTGTATACAGCACTTACTTACTTATTTTATTTATTTACATTTTTACCCCGCCCTTCCCCAAAGGCTCATTGTGGCTTACAAAAAATAATAATATATAATTTAAAAACATTAGAATTCAGCAAAAAATCCCACCCACTCCAGCTCCAACAACCTCCTGCCTAATCCCTATCCCTCTTTGCCAGAAGTTTTTCTAAAAAGAAAAGTTATACCACCTCATGTCCCCTGATAGGAATGAGACTGACACCGCTCCAACACCCGCTGAGACCTCCCTGACAGGAACGAATGGTTAAGGCCTGCCGGGAGACATTAGGGCCGTTGCTGACGGAGGTTGTGAATGCCTCCCTTAGGGAGGGCGGGGTGCTGAGCCGCCTCAAAGAGACGATGGTACGGCCCCTGCTTAAGAAACCATCTCTTGACATTGACTCACTGGCCAGCTATTGACCAGTTTCTAACCTTCCCTTTTTAGGGAAGGTTATTGAACGGGTGGTGGCTCAGCAGCTTCAAGGGCATCTGGATTGGCTCAGTTTTCTTGATCCCTTGCAGTCCAGCTTTCATCCTGGTTTGGCAAGGAGACTGCAATTGTGGCTTTGGTTGACAACCTGCGCCGTGAATTAGATCAGGGCAAATCTTCTATGTTAATTTTATTAGATCTGTCGGCTGCATTTGATACCGTTGACCATGAGTTCTTGGTGGCTCAGCTGCGGGACTGGGCTGGAGTGGGCAGAATTGTTCTTGAATGATTCTGCTTGTTCCTGGCCAGGAGAACTCAGCGTGTGGTTCTCGGGGAATGTACTTCATCTCCCCAGGACCTCATGTGTGGAGTCCTGCATAGTTCTATTCTGTCCCCCCTCCTGTTCAACGTGTATATGTAGCCTTTGGGTGAGGTCGTGAGAGGGTTCAGCGTGCGTTGTTGTCAGTACGCTGATGACACGCAACTCTACCTCTCTTTTTCTGCAGACCTAGACCCGGCAGTCTTGGTGCTCTCCCGGTGCCTGGCGGCTGTGGGGGACTGGATGAGGGCGAGTCATCTGAAGTTGAATCCCGGCAAGATGGAGGTGATGTTGGTGGGTAGGGCCAGGGTGATGGTGGCTCCCGTCATTGACGGGGTTTGCCCCCTTTGGCTACACAGGTCCGTAGTCTGGGGGTGCTCCTTGACCCACAGCTCCACCTGGATCTCCAGGTGGAGACTGTGGTGAAGGGAGCATTTTTCCAGTTACATCTGGTATGACGGCTGCAGCCGTATGTTTTGGACTCGGATCTGGCCACCATCATCCATGCCTTTATTACCTCTCGATTAGACTACTGTAATGCACTCTATGTGGGGCTACCTTTGGGGATGGTCTGGAGGTTGCAGCTGGTGCAGAATGCGGTGGCCCATCTCTTAACGGGGACTGGTCACCACGAGCACATTACACCAGTGCTCCGTTCTCTGCACTGGCTGCCTATTATCTTCTGGGCCCAATTTAAGGTGTTGGTAATGACCTACAGCGCCCTAAAAAGCCTGGGCCCGACTTACCTGTGGGACAGCCTCAGGCCCCAGATCGTATTGTGGCCCCTGTGGTCGGTTGGAGACGCCCAACTCCAAGTCCCCCGGGTTTCCCAGGGGGCAACATTGGGAAGGACATTCTTGGTGGCTGCTCCTAGGCTGTGGAATTCCCTCCCGACTGAGGCCTGCTTGGCCCTGGATGTCCCCTCTTTCCGAAGACAGTGTAAGACCTGACTGTTCCTCTAGGCCTTCAGAGAGGGAGACGGGTAGTGTGGGTTTGGGGAGGGGGGCAGTTTTACCCTTTTTATATTTTTATATTTTTAGCATTTTAACGAATTATAAATTGTACATGCTGTGTTTCTTTTATTGTTATTATTATTATAGTTATTACTGTTGTAAGCCACCCTGAGCTGCTCTGTGAGCGGGAGGGTGCGGGGTAAAAGAGCAGCGAAATAAAATAAATAAATAAACGACTCAAGAGCAGTCTCACGCACCCCCTCCAGATCCAGGAGAAGTGTTAACAACACCTCATGATCCAGGTTGTGAAAGGCCATTGAAAGATCTAACAAGATCAACAGGGTGCAATTCCCCTTGCTGATCTTCAGGCGCAGATCATTGAGAAAGACCACAAGCGCAGCCTCAGTGCCATTCCCTTGATGAAAGCCTGACTGAAATGGATCCAGTAATGGGATAACATCAAGATGATCCTGGAGCTGTCAGGCAACTACCCGTTAAACTTCCCAAAAAAGGGAAAGTTAGAGACAGAGCAATAGCTGGCCAGGGAGTTTGCCAAAAATGGTTTCTTAAGCAAGGAATAGACAGTGCCATTTTAAAGAGTATCTGGCATTCTACCCTCCCCCCTGAAGAGAGGCATTGATAACCCCAGCCAGGAACAGCCCCAACATCTCTTGGATGGCTTTCACTAGCCAGGATGGGCAAGGATCTAATTCCCAACTAGTTGCCCACATCACTCCAAATGAATCCTCCACATTGGTTGAGGATACCGATTAAAATTGATAAAAAACAAAACAAAACAGCACAAGAGTGAGCTCCTGTAATCCCAAACCTTGACTCTGCAATTAAAACAGCAGCACCCAAGTCATGGTGAATATGAGCAATTTTGCCTGCAAAGAGCGGGCCGTAGATTATTCTAATTCCTGGTGGAGACAGGCCGATTTAACCAGACCCGTACCACCCAGAAGAACAGCTCCACCGGATGAGACTGTGCAGTCCTTCAAAAACAACAAGCGGTCGGTTTCAGCATGAGTCATGCGCCACCTGCGCCCTAACCGCCTACTCACCCGTTTCAGCCACTTCAGGTCCTCCATATAATGGGGTACCTGTGCTGCCACAACATTGGGAGTGGACACCTGGGTGCAACCATGTTGCTGACCATGGTCAAAATATCGTTCCACAAGGCGACCAGGTCATCAACAGAGTAGCCATCAAGATCAGTAGGTATATCCCCCAGAAAGTTCTGGAAACCAATTGGCTCCATTATTGTCCAGGACCAGACTAGCCTAACCATTCCACCACCCTGCTGAGAGCGTAGGAGGGCGGGGTCTGGGGAGTTGATTCTAGGTCCACTGAAGTTGACTAAAGTCTCCTGTTTGCTTCAGTGGGCATGTGATCAGGACTAAGGCCAAAATGAATTTAATGTTTAATCTTCACAAAGATAAATTGTTTATTCTTTTGAATATCTGGATCTGTCTTCATTACCATTGCAAAATTTGCTTCTTCATGCCTTCCTTTTTCTTTGCTTCTGAATTTCAGTTACTTCATTGTTTTGGTATTTGGTACTTCATTCACTTTGACAGTAAGCCTTGCTTCTACCCATCTCAATTAACCTCCAGGATCCCTAAATATCTTCCAGGTGAGTTCTCTAGCTTCCAGCCTGTTGCTCCTGAAGTTTTCCCAGTTTTGGCTTCTTGCAGCAGCCAGTAGCTGCCGGTGTCCAACCAGGGCTCTTGCCTGCAGCCACTCTCCAGCTCTCCTGGGTGAGGCTCCTGGACTGGCTGGCTGCTCCTGCAGCTTCTTTCGCCCTGCTGAGCTGCTGCTTGTCAATTTCAAGTTGGTCTGTGCCTCTTTCCATCTGCATTGCCCAACCAGCAGCTGCTCTCGCTTCCAGCTGCTAGCCCGCTTCCTGGCTGGCGTCTGGGCCCACCTGCCACCCTGCAGGTGAGTTCTTCCCTCACCTGCATCCCCAACTGCTCTCACCACTGCTGAACTCAGCTACTTTCCTAATTTGGCACAAAGTACTGAATACCAAAATACCAAAGTAACCAAAACACTGAAGTAAATATAATATTGAGCACAAAATCACCAAAACAAAGATTCAAAATTGAAAATGAAGCAGGAAGGAAGCCAGTACCGTTCAGATTCAAATATATTGAATTCTGGAAATTTGGTATTTGCTTTGGATACTTGTTTCAGACCAATCTGGACCCTCCACACGCATGCCCACTCCTGTTCTCTCTTGTTACCTGGCCTCAAGATAATTATTTAATTAGCAGTTGTCTGTCAGGAGTAGATTCACTAGCTTCATGATTGCTTTTTTGCTGCTTCCTTAGTTTAAGCGATTTCTGCCTCAGCCCGTAACCTTTGAAGAGACCAGGGCAACCATGCCAAAGCGCAGGCCCTTAGTTTATGCATGTGTGCCCCCCTCCCCCTTGAATATCCTGAAGTATACTGGGTATGGTCTAACAAAGAAAGCTGGTGTATATCTTAGTTGACATCCTGTGGGATGGCCATGGCCCTTCTGGACTGGAGAACCACAAAGTTTCCCAGAACAAACAAAAGGAGAATCAGCCTTTGAGCTCACACCTACCTTGAATATGCTTCCCTAATTGACACTTATTTACAAAGGAAAATGACAAAACCAGCATATTTCTTAAAAACAAAACAAAAAACAAACCCCCTCACAAGCTTGAGGCTCTGCAAGAGGGCTTGCCTTTCTCCCTATCTGCCTCCTCCTCCCTGTGAGAGAGCTCTTAATATAAAAGCTTTAAGCCCTTCCCACTTTAACATCATTTTCTGTGAGGGAAAAACAGGCCTATCCTCCATTCTTCTATGGCCATTTCTGCACGGGCGCCCCTCCCCCGCTGGGTGTACGGGTGGGCGTGCGGTGGGAGGGGGCATCCATGCAAATGCGGCGGTGGGGGGGGTATGGGTGTGCATTCATGCAAACAGCATGGGCGGTGGGTGGGGGTGCGTGTGCGCTCCCACGCAACACCCACTTCCACCGATCACCCACCCACGGAGCCATCTGACAAACCGGAGGAGGCTCCATGAGCGGAGGTGGGTGTGCACCCATGGTAAAGGCTGCACATCCACCTCCACCCACTGCCGGTGCATGTCCATCCCCCCACCCACCACATCCATGCAAAAATGGCCTATGTAAGGTAGCTCAGCTCTGCAGCTTGTACCTTTATATGCTCCTAGTTTAGGCAAGCTAGTGGCTGTGGTACAGATCCTTGTAAAAATAAGATGTCTCCAGGCTGCCCAAGCATACAGCAATGCCAGAAGTAAAAAGAACTTCCACAAAGCTTGGCACATAAAACATTTTTAAAAAACCTTTTCCTTTAGAAAAATGCTGTTTTTATGGCTTTTCCTCATATAAATCACTTATTATTATCATTGGATGCTGAAGAAGTGTATGAATGTAAATAGCTATACTTTATAAATCTATTACAGGCTTCCATTTATTACAGCTAGATTTATTTAAGCCTTAAACTTTAGCTTTAGATTGGCAAACTGTTTAGAATATCAATTAGAGCAACTATGGGATTCAAAGTACAGCTGGCAAGTAGTTCAAATTTATATGATAATAACTTTGTCAAATTAAGTCTGATTTTTAATGTTCTGGTGTGAATTTTTTTCTTAACTTGATCAGCTCTATCAAATAACATCAACTGTAACCCAATTTCTCTGAGATCCCAGAGCTGACCTCAGCTTCCATTTGATTAAACCTTTACATAAATCGGGCTTAATATTAAGCTAACTTTGACAAATAAAATACAGTGTTTATGCTTTAAATGTCACTCTTCACAGCTCATTGAGATCTTTGCATAAACAGACAAGTTACTCATGTCAAATATCATGTTTAGAAACTGTAGTTTTCAGAGGAAAAGTCACGGCTAACAAATCTGACTGGTTTTTTAATCAGTGAGCATTTCCATGAACACAAGTGAGATGCAAATGTATGATTGAAACTCTCACTCACGTGAAATGTGAAATCCAAATCTCTCTTCAGCACAAACATTGAGCTATTCCTATTGTGCTCCATCTGAGCAGGGACTTTCCTTCTGCAATGCAAAACTCATTTCCTCTAACTCTAGTCTCTGGGTCTGCTCGGTTTCCCTGTATGTTTAAATAACATTGACTTGTAAAGAGGACTTTAAGTCCTAGCACAGCACTAAGTGCAATGGGGGGAAAGTGCTTATTTTTTTCCACAGAGGATGCACGTTGAATTACCCCTATTCCAATTGTGTTCCACTTCTATTAATTTAGTAGAAAATATCATATCTGCCTCTCTAATTTCAACTCTGGAAGTAGCTGAAAACAAGAAAAAGCTGAAGTTTTGTAAGATCTCAGGGTGATTTTATTTAGTTATTTATTTTCCGTGTAAGATATATCTTTTCATGTAAGGTACAGGTGTTCTGTGAAGTGCTCAGTGACACGAATATATTTCAGAATTGCAACAGAGACAAGTAAGGGTATGAGTTTGGGCTTTTTTAATTCAAAAGGCATTTGAGGAAATTTAATTTGGGCTGCTATTTGCGTCTCACAGGGGTAGCTATGTCTGTTACAGAAACATAGAATAAGATGACCTATTGAAATAAATCCAGTCTGTCTGAACAGTCTTTGGAAAACAAGTGAAACAAACATAACTTTTCAATATAATGTGGGTTGATTTTTTTGTTTTTTGTTTTTTTAAACCTCTGTCTACTGTTCAGCACTCACCAAATGGTTAGGTGGCACTAGTAATTTTTTACTACGTAATATTTTAGGCATCACAATATGTTTCCTTTATCTTTTTCTGTATCTGCTTGTTCTGGGGTAGGGCTATTTAATAAGTCTTATCTGTAACATTCATTGATTGATTGATTGATGTGAGCATTGCACCCTTAGGGTTTTTTTTCTTTCCAAACTAACTAGTTTTTTCAATCTTCCCTCTGACCAAACCCCTTTTCCCTAGGCCTCTAATAATTTCCATTGCCATTTTCTGAACTACTTTCCCATTTCTTCTTCGTCTCATTGGAGATGAGATGACCTAATCCAAGCATAGGGTTCAAGATGAGGATGGATCATTAATTTATATAATGACCTTCTTATACTTTTCTTTTATTTTTATTGTTGTTATTGTGCTTGTATACTTCCTCTTTACCATAATAAATATTGCAACAGACTTTTTAATTAACTAGTTGTTTCCTGGGGTATCACAATTCATTCAGAAATTATGAGTATATGAACATTTGACATTTTAAAAATCTAAAATACCATGTGTTTTCTCTTCACTGAATTTCAAATACTATTGAATTGTCCAGCTATTTTACCTATTTTCTTAGGTCCTCAAAATTCCTTGTTCTTTTGACCAGCATACTTATTCTCTGTCATTGGTAAAAGTTGTCACTTCACAACTCAACCCTACAGGTCAAGTAATACGTGTTCTAATAGTGGCCCTTTTTACACGGGCAGGACCCACCCATGAACACTGAGAAATCTGGGTGTTTATGGGTGGGTGCCACCCATGTAAATTCCACGGGGGGTGGGTGTACGCACTTTCGGACCCATGCATGCACACCCATCCCTACACACGGAGGCACCTGTGAAAATGGAGGTGCCTCCGTGCGTGGAGATGGGGGTAGAGGGGTGTGCACCCATCTACAGCCTCCCCCCACCCAGCGTACACAGACCACAGTGCACATGGACCTCCTGTACCACGGTCCGTGTAAAAAGGGCCAGTGATATCTTAAGCATTTCATTACTACCTTTATTCTGAAGACCATTTATTTCTACATTCTTACTTTTTGTCTGTTAAATATTTTACAATCCACAGAAAGTCATTACTCTGTTGCACCCACTAGATAAAAGTTTCCTTAATAGCCTGTTGTGATGGACTTTTCTGAAATGCCTTTTGAAAGCGTAAATAAATCACCACTAGTGGTGGACCTCTTTCTAAAATTCTGTTAATTCTTAATGAATAATTCTAACAGGTTAAAAGGGCATATTTTATCCTTGTGTGTCATGCTGGCTTTTCCTTCTCAATCAGCATTGGTGCTTCGTGCTTCTGTCTTTGAGGATTATTTTGACTATTTTCTGGGAAACAAGGTATCCAAGAATTTCTTGGATGAGTTTAAGGATGGGTGAAATAACTCCCTCCACTCTGTCAATACATTACTTTCTTTCATGCTAAAAGGCATATCTAGTAAACAGCATTTTCTTTGTAACGCAACAAATTCTTTAGTTTCTTCAGAAGATTGGGGTGAATTCCAGTTCTATCTGGTGATGTATCTGAAATGTAATCCTTTCAAGTTGTTTCATCATTTTTTGTTTTGATAGCTTCTTTGCAAGTCTTTCACTTCAATACTAGACTAGTAAACAAAGACCCTGTAACAGGAATTCCCCCATCTTCCTTCCTTTGTGGTGAGGAGAGATGTAAAGAAATCACTTACTTCTCTTTCTTCTGGTCACTGGTTGCCCTGGTTTATCCAGGTGATCTAGCAGATTCATTGAATCACACAGGGATTCATACTTCTAATGAATTTGAAGAATGAATTTTCTTCTTATCTTTGACTGTTTCTCCTTCAAGTTACCTCTTAAACCTCCTAATCTCTTATCCTGCCTTCTACCTGTCTGCTAGAATGATTGTCCCATTATGTTAGCATCAGTTGAGCTGGATTTCCATGCTTAAAGAGGCCCTTTAAAATCATACATATTTCCCTTACTATCTTTCCCATGGCAGTTCCTGATTTCATTTTAATCACCACATACCATTATAAAAACCTTTCTTGTATGACTCTAGAGCTTCCACGTCTGACACTGACTGAGACCTGGAAATGTAGAGATGTACAAAAAATAATGAAAACAAGTGATCAGACCCCCCCACCCCCTCCAAATCTTAAAAAGCTTCCATTAAAGTTTTGGGTGAATTTTCAAGTCAGTTCTTATTTTATCTGATTCACTTCACACATCCCTAATGAAAACCATGTGAAAAGTAACTGTATCCTATATCTATACATTTTGCCAGTGCGACAACCCCTCTTTAAATTGCACGAATATTACTGCCTGCCTAGCTGTCATGTTAGATAGTTTACATGGATTAGAAGTGTGCAGAATTTAGACTACAGCCAATTATGTGGTCACAAGGAAGCTTGAAGTGCAATGTAAACACCAATAAGAAGGAATCACCCTCTCTTTAAATAAGGCAGCATGCAAGGGGAAGAAATGTTTGAAGCAAAAAAGATCTTCCTCATAGAAAGAGAAATCATTGTGACTTTTTACTTTGGCAATTGGAGAAAGAACAGTCTTACCTTCTCTGAGATTTGTAGAGGCTGAGTAATAATGTAAAGTTAAGGCAGAGGCTTCCAGAATGAGGTCAGGACCACAAGTGGGCTCGTGGTATTTGTGGATGGGGTCATGATCCAGATACATGTTGATATATTTTGCCTGTGTTTGTTGTTGTCTGAGATCCTGGGATTAGTTTTTTCTCAAACAAACTGAGGTCACTTAGGCAAAAAGCTTGAAAACCACTGAATTTAATGATGACACTGGGTAGAACTGGTTATATCACAAAGCATATTATTTACACTGAGAATTGTAATTTCATGAGGGGGGGGAGAGATTGAGTCAAAGGCCTTGTGAAAAAATTCTCTACAAAGTTGCTCTATAAATCAAGTTGGAAAGCCTTTCTGGATGAAAAGGAGAAATTCTGCAGGGATCCTGAATGGCTGGTATAGTGGAGGCCAGAACAGCAAGATTCTTCTTGAGGCATTGCCTTGTAATGGAAATGAAATGCCTGAGGAAGGTAATGTTTCCTGAGGCACCCTTGGGACAAACAGGAGGTACAATATCAGCATGGGCTCTCTTCCCCTTCTGTAGATTGGAAGCTCAAGAGACCTGTCAGCAGCAAAACCCTGAAGCCACAGACAGATACAGATAGATGTAAGAACCAGAAAAAAAACAAGCCTGATGTAATTCTGTGCCTTAGACTCTGTCTCTTATGGGTTCTTTCTCTCCATTTACATTCGGATAAAAACATTCCAGCATGGCCGTCACATTTAGACTAAATTACATGACTTTGGGAAAGGTCTTTATGAACCTATAGATAATTGCAAAATTACATCCACGTTCACACACACACACACACACACACACACACACAGAGTACACTGCCCATTTCTTATTTTGGATACTTCCGCATTTATGCTGTGTATAACAACACTTTGAGGCTTTCATCTGTTGTGGTATCATGCCCCCAAAATTAAATTTTTTAGGATATATTGGTGCTCATAATCATTGCTTAACGAATAAATGGTGCTACTCTGGCTCATTCTATGATGAGGATGGAGAACGTATGGCCTTGAGAGCCCATCCAATGGAGGCACCTTTCTGAATATTCCCTCTAGAGATCATGTTGTTCAACAGGTTGTAATAATAATAATAGTTTGTATTCTTATACCCCATTTGGTTGGGGTTCACCAAAGCAAACAATGAGCATCAATTAAGTTAACCTAATGTACATAAATTCTCTGCTGCCTCACTGTAGCTATTTGATGTGATTGTGTATATTATCTGGAGCAGGCCAAAATGAGAAGGCCCTTGTGTTCTGTCCTGGGACTTTGCCAGGAGCAAGGATACAGTGAGAAATTAAGTAAGAGAGAATCCAGTGTGGAGGGAAAGAAGCCCTTCCTTTGTGGACTCTACCACTTTGTAAAGCCTGGCAATGTTGAGGCTCGCTGCTCTTACATGGATGAACAGGAGCCAGGCCAGTTCTGCCCAACAGTGCAAATGCTCCTGGGTGCCAGGCTTAGCTGCACCTCCTCCTGCCCGTAGTAGCCTTTATGGGGCAGCTGCTTAGGCAGGGAATGGGGAGGTCAGTGAACTGGATACCTAAGAGCAGAGGTCAAGGGCTGGCCCTTGGACAGAGGTGTAGCAAAGTTGCAATGGATCCTGTTGCAGAAGACATAATGCCACCTCCCTCTCCCGAGTTTGGTACGTTATTGCAGAATACATTCATATTCCATATGTTTGTGGGTCCCCCTCTCCAGACTCATAGGCCCTGGTGCCAGCTGCTCCATCTGCCCCTATGATAGCTATATCCTTGCTGCTTGGAGAGGCTGCAGTGCCACATAGCTAGGCTGAGGGAAGCTGGCAACCTGCTAAGGAACTCCTTCTAAAGGAGATCTTTCTTGAAAGAAAAGGGAGAAGAACCTGAAACTGCTTTTGCTTAAATCTGAAACAAAGAGAGAGGGGAAAATTTTCTTTTCCTGGACTGTGAAGACCCTTGTAGGGGAAGAGAGACTTTGGATTTCAGTGATCCTTAAACTGGGAGGCAGAGCCCTGGAGTGGAAGCATTCTGGTTGGGACAACATAAAAGAGGCACAGGTGGTGAGCCCCTAGCTCTTCCCTGCTCTGTTCAGACTGAGCTAGAGGAAATTTCCAAAATGACAGCAGCCCTGCCTACTTTGATCTTATGAATTCTGGTTGGTGCTGCAGCTGCCAATGGAAATTCATGTTTCAGAAGTGGGCAAATTGGTGTCATTTTGGAAATCTTCGCCAGTTCAGCCACACTGAGTTAGGGGAGTAATGGTGGTGATAGCAAGGGAGAAAGAATGTAAGGGGAAGGGAGGGGGGACAGGTGGCCAACAAGGAACCAGAAAATAGGGATGTGTGAACGCGGTTCAGATGTTCAGAGTTTGGCCCGAACTCGGTCTGTTCGGACATCCAAACCGAACATCCGAACTGAACTCGAAAACGACTGAACAGTTCGGTTATGTTCGCGTGAGTTCGGATGAGTTCGGGGAAAATGTGACTTTGGGCCTGGAAGACGTGACTGGAACGGGGAGGCAGCTGAGGAGCAGACTTCCTGGCACCAGGGGGTGGAGACCAGGGGTGGTCCCAGGGCCAAATGATACAGATGCAAAAAAAAATCTTTGAATTCAGTATCGATTTTGGTATTGATATCGCTATTTTCAGATGTTCGGCCGAACCGAACTCTGCCGAACCTAACAGTCAAACCCAAACTCAAGTTTTGAACCAAACAACTGAACGTCTGAACATCCGAACCGCATTCTGTTCTCACATCCCTACCAGAAAATGAAGGACAGGGTGTCAAAGGGGAGAGGGAGGGTAAGGCATGTGTACATATGGTAGGGCCTCAAACATTACAGGCAAGTGGAGCTGTGCCTGGGAAGGGCATTGCTTGCAGCACCTGGGGCCTGTCATCCTGCCCCCACCCTCTGCAGGAGTACAAAACCTGGACTGCCGTTTGGGAGCAGGAGGGCAGAGAGTGTTTTATGGTTTTCATTTTATTGATACTTAGAGGGCTGTGGAATGGGGTAGAGGTTTTTTGGGGGGAGGATGGATAGGGATGGGGTGATGGTGCCAGCTGCCTACTGAGAGGGGGGTACGAACAGGGATGGGGGGATGGGGGTTATGCCATCATCCCCCAGTGAGGGGCATACGGGCATGGGAGATTGTAAGTGAGGAAGAAGAAACCAGTGTGGCTGCACAAGGAGCTTTGCTCCAACACCCCCAGAAGAAGACAAGGACACATGTTTGGAGTTAAAAGGCCGCACTTTTATTGACCATTGTTAAAGTCAGGGAGGGGGCATCCTCTCTCCTGAGTCCAGTCTGGACTAAATTTTAAACTAATTTATCTAACAACCAACTGAAACATCTAACGTTTGTGGTCCGATGTCCCTTGGTACCGCGTAACTTGTAACTACTGCTAGGTCACTCTCGCTCTAGCCACCTGCCTGGTCGGGGAGGTCAGGACCTCTTGTGATCAAAGTAGGAGGGTGGCGGCGGCCGCCACGGGGACTGCCCCTGTCCTCCGGTGTATAGCTCGCCCTTCCCTTCTGGGCCTGGGTTGGAAGCTGGCTGTCCCTTCTCTAGCTTCGCCTGTGGCTCTATCTCGTAACTTAATGAGCTGACTTAATGAACTGCTAAATCTACTGAAACCTGTTAATTATTAATCACCTGAACCCCTGCTAGTGCAACAAGAAATACCCTTGAGAACATCCAGCCTCTCCCTGTTCGCATTTTTAAAAGGACATTGACAAATTGGAATGGTTCAGAGGAGACAAAGATGGTCAGGGGTCTGGAAACCAAATCCTTTGAGGAAAGGTTGAAAGAACTGGGTATGTTTAGCCTGGAGAAGAGAAGACTAAGGGGAGACATGATAGCCATTTTCAAGTATCAGAAGGGCTGTCACACAGAAGATAGAGCAGATTTGTTCTGTGTTGCTCCTGAGGGCAGGACTAGAACCAATGAGTTCAAATTACAAGAAAGCAGATTTCAGCTAAACATTAGGAAGAACTTCCTAACAGTAAGAGCAGTTCGACAGTGGAACAGACTGCCTCGGGTGGTGGTCGACTCCCCATTGCTGGAGGTTTTCAAACAGTAGCTGGACTGCCATCTGTCTGGGATGCTGTAGGTGTGGATTTCCTGCATTGATCAGGGGTTGGACTAGATGACCTCTTATGTCCCTTCCAACTCTAAGATTCGATTCTATTAATAGTGCCACGACCCTCTGGTGAGAGGGGGGTACAAGCAGGGATGGGGATACAGTTGTGTGGGATGGGTGGAGGGACTAGGGAGAGGGTTAGTGAGTGGGGTTCAGGGTTTTTTAAAAAAATAAATAAATATAGATGTTATTTTTTATGTTTGTATTTCTTATTTTGTAAGCCACCCTGAGCCTCTGAGGGAAGGATGGGATAAAAATTGGAATAAATTAATTCATTAAATAAATAAATAATAAGTGGACATGGTTAAAAAATTGAGCATCACTGGTGAGGGTTCGGCCCTAATAAGAATTCCTTTTTCTTGGTTGGTTTCTTTTCAGTTGAAGGAACCTTTAACCACATTTAGTTTACTCTTTGAATAACTATCAAGGAGTTCAGTGTACTGTGATTATTGGCAGCCAAGCATGCTGAAGAGAAATGAGTTTAATTGCCTAGCTTAGTCTTCAGCCAGCAGAAGCAGCAGCAGCAGCTGATAATCAGAAAGCAACTGGGAAGAGTTGGCCTTATTGGTTGGACCAAGAGTGAATTGAGATGAAGGCTGAAAGCACCCCCAAGGAATTGCTTCTACCATCAAGGTCATCATTTGAAGGAGTTAGAGGATCTAGTCTTTGTAAGCACACATAGGATATCAGTTTCCTTCCTTGCCAAGTCTCTTAACCTGATGAGAAAACACAAATCACCCAAAACCATTTTTTTTTTTTTTTAATGAAGTCTTGGAAGCCTGCATCTATGATTACTCATTTATTTGCATTAGATTCTCCATCCCATCTGTTCCACAGTGCTTTTATGTTCACTAGAGACTTAAAAACATATTACTTAAATACATTAGGAAACGAATGATTACTTTATCCCAACCAAAGTGGTGGCTTGTTTTCTCCGAATCCCAATCCAGAGACTTTTCTTACATCTTATGTTAAGTAAAGTGATTTACATTCATCATGCTTGCTGCATGCAGTTACTGGTTTGAATTCCAATTAAGGCTGACATTTGAGGACAAGCTGCGTAGGTGTGTACTAAAATAAATCAATATTGTCCACAACTAAGGCCCTTTTTACACAGACGCTCTAACACCCATAAAATGGGTGTTACATTTTAGTATACATGTTAGAGGGCACCACTGCAGTCAATTACCATAAGCCACTGCCGGTTGCTCCATGGATGGGTGTGGGTGGAGATGGGTGTTGGCCGGGAGCAAACACTCACCAACACCCACCAAAAGTGGTGTTTACACTGACGCCCCCACCCATCTCCACCCAGGGAAAGGCTCCCCACCCACCAGCCAACACCCATCTCCACCCAGAGGAACTGGGTGGAAGCATCGTGTGTGCACAGGGCCCATGGTGACTGGCTGCAGTGGTGCCCTGCAACATGTATACTAAAATGTAACACCCATTTTATGGGTGTTAGAGCATCTGTGTAAAAAGGGCCTAAATCTAGTAGGAGAATAGGGTCCCTTTCCTCTCCCATGACAAAGCAGGAAAGTATTTGTTCTGTATCATATCTTGCCCTTTGTTGCAGCTTTTCTTATACACTTTTCTGGCAAGTTGTGAGCCTGCTGTTGTGATTGTTATTTCTGCTTGAAAAGTAACATTTAACTGTCCACGTGTAGAGCTAACCTGGTCGCCCCCCAACACAAAATGCAACAAGTAATACCGTAGAATTACCACACCCCTTTCTTTATACCTCTGGAGACATCCCATTTGTTCTTCAGATTAGAGAGGTGTGTCCTGATGAATGGGGATGGGTGGGGACTAGGGGAAGTTCTACTGTAAAAGGAATATGCTTTATTTGGGAACTGCAGAGGACATAAGACGTGTCTGAACTAAGCAGGGGGTACAGAGTAGAGGTCTGGATATGAGAGTTTTGTACTGTATTACTTAAGCACAATTTATTCTATTTGTGCTATCATTTTGAAAAGATTGAATTGAGTCTTAATGTGAACAGCATCACACACACAAAATCAGGGACAGAGTTTATCGCTTCACCTAACTTATTTAAAGATTGAGAGCCTTCTGAGATGGCTGTAAAGCAGCTGGGACACTGTTAAGGAGCATTATAAATGTATTAAGTCTTGGAGGTTTTCATTTTGGTCATGAAGTAATGAAACCCCATCACTGGACAATGGTAGGCTCTGAGCCTCATAGAGGATGCTTTGAGACCTAGATGTTCCCTCTAACTTATTTATACTGTTGGTGTTTTTACAGGCAAAGAAAGGCAATTATGCTTTCCTGTGGGATGTCACTGTGGTGGAATATGCAGCACTGACGGATGATGAGTGTTCCGTGACTGTCATTGGAAACAGCATCAGTAGCAAAGGATATGGGATAGCACTGCAGCATGGCAGTCCCTACAGGGATCTCTTCTCTCAAAGGTAATAAAACACCCAGCTGGTTTTGCAGGATTCTCCCCATCCTCCCCCCCAAAAAGAATCCCAAGTGCACTTGAGATTGGCAATATCTGTTTGTTAAGTTAGTGAATCTTATTATCAAATGTATTTTTACAAATTCTTCTCCTTCTTCTGGTGGTCGGCCAAATCATGGCCTGCCCTGTGGGGCAACTAAGGGGATTTAAGAGAACGTAAAATGTATATTTTGTTTGGGGGAAGTCATTTTCACAGAACCCCCTTACACAGGTAACTGGGATGTGGGCAGATAATAACAGGGAGGGTATACCCTTTGCTCTTCCCCTCATGTTCCAAGTTCCATCAGCCACAGTGCATGGCAGCCTTCCTGTACAAGAGACATGAATGAACTAGGAGGCAGACTGTGACTCTGAATCACAATCTTCGTTCTCTGAATGAGTGCAGCTGTTCAACACCACATCAATGGGACAAATGGCAAAGCCAAAATGTAGCCCTTTGAATGGGAGGTATTGATCCAGATCAGGAAGGCAATGCTATCTATTATGTATCATAATGCAACAAGAAATAGTAGCTGTTTAGTGATTGGATGAGTTCAGGCTCTGTTGTGTCTAAACATTTCCTAGAGACCCCTGCAGCTAGGTCAAGGGCCAGATTTAGGCAAGTGCAGAGTGTGTGATGATAAAGGGCTCTGTGAGCTCCTAAATAGCTGAGATTCATGAATAAGCCCATCTCTTGTTTAACCTGTATATGAAGCCACTTGGGGAGGTCGTGTACAGCTGCGGGGGGTGGGGGGGTGTCCACTGTCATTAATACTCAGACGACACCCAGCTGTATCTGTCATTTTCATATGACTCAGGCCGCACTGTCTCCTTGCTGTCTCGGTGCCTGGCCACTGTGGGGGATTGGATGAGGTCGAGCCGATTGAAGCTCAATTCTGATAAGACAGAGCTGATGCTAGTTGGTGGGACTGGTGATCTGGGCAAAGAGGTCTCCCCAATTATTGGGGATATACGTCCTCCTTTGGTTCCATCTGTGCGGAGCTTAGGGTTGCTCCTGGGCTCACAGCTACGCCTGGATCCTCAGGTGTTGGCTGTGGCCAGGGGTGCCTTTCATCAATTACATCTAGTGAAAAGGCGCCACCCATATGTCTCAGGCTTCAATCTTGCCACTATCATCCATGCATTCGTCAGCTTAAGGCTAGGCTATTGCAATGCGCTCTACATGGGGCTGCCCAAGATGACGGTTCAGAAGCTGCAGCTAGTGCAGAATGTGGTGGCCCATCTCATTACAGGGACGGGCCACAGGGAGCACATAGCACCTTTGCTCCGAGCACTGCACTGGCTGCCTGTTGTCTTCCGGGCCCAATTCAGGTTGCTGGTATTGACCTTTAAAGCCCTTCGTGGTCTAGACCCCAGTTATCTGAGTGATCACCTCACCCCCTGGGTCCCTGGTCGGCCCCTGCGGTTGTCTGGGGGTGCCCTCCTGGATGTCCCACGTTACTGACGGGTTTGGGCATTCTTGATGGCCGTACCAACACTTTGGAACTCCCTGCCAGTGGAGGTTTGCCTCAGCCCGAACCTTTTCGTCTTCTGATGAAATTGTAAGACCTTTTCTGCCAGGTGTTTGGTGGGGGAGAAGGGGAGGGTGAGATGGGTATGTCAGGGTAAAATTGGGGTCTTCCTTTTCTGCACTGTGGCTGTTCTATTTTTTTGTGCATTAGAGTTTTAATATGTTTTATATGTTTTATATTTTTATATTTATATTGTATTTTAATTATAAATTGTGAGCCGTCCTGAGTTGCTTGTAGCAAGATGCGCAGGGTAAAAATGTACATATAAATAAATAAATGCAAATTGGCCTAGATTCTGATGATAATCCAAGACAAAGCTGCCTCCAAAGGAAAGAAAAGGCAGCTTTCATAACCCGAACTAAAATGAATCATTAATGGGGAGAGGGGACATCTTACAAAGGGGAAACAATGATTAATTATCAATTTTTAGCATACTAATTCCAAGTGTACTGTAACAGGATTATAGTAACATTTTTAAAAAATTAACTGCATTTAGCTGTAGCTCAGCAGAAGCAAGTCTACTTCTGTTTTAACTGGGTTTGTATTAAATACTGTGGAAATAGTTGCATGCTTACTACCAATGAAACTACAGTGCAAGAGCAAGCAGCGTTGTTGTTGACTCTCTCACAAGTTAGATTCTATTTTCTAGATTTCTTTTAGGAAATTTATTAGCTATTTCAAACTGCCTTAAGTCAGACCAGCAGTGACTGTAGGGTCACTATTTAAGGAGAGCCAGATAGCTAAATCTGTTTTTAGAGGTGAAACAAATATCTGCAGTGAGGAAGATGGACCTCCTATCTGATGTATCATCATATCCGACAATTTCACCTGTTTGAAGTGTGTCTGCCAAAACAAATAATAACTGCTGTTTGAGTCTGCCTCCCTTGGATATCCATTTTAATTACCTAAGTTCAGTTATTCCTTTTTTTGGTTATTCCGTTACTTCATTTTTGCTCCTGTACATGCACAACAGCCAAAAGGTAGTCGCTGAATATACGAATAACAGAGTCACCAAAAAAACCTGATATGCAAATATCCATTCCAGTTGCAGATATTATTTGGGTATTCAGCTGGCTATATTAAAATGTGAGTAATATACATGAATACAAAACTTCTATTCATTTTGGCACTACCTCCGTTATCAAGGAGAGTTTTGAAAGTCACTCATGTCTAAGACTATTCAGTGGCAATAATTGATAATTCGACAATGTGGCTGGCCCACCATCCTACTTTGTGACCTTGAGCAAATCATTTAATATCTCTGTGCATCTGTTTTCCCACTCACGTTTGTTTCTCTTGCCTACTTAGATGGTATGTTGTTTAGTCTTTATAGTAATTTTCCTAATTAGAGAAAGGAACACTAGTCAAAAAATGATATTCTTCCAACCCTTCAGTGCTTCGGGCAGCTATAATGTGTGTGTCTAATATGCAGAGAGTATTGATTATGATTATAGCTACAGACAGATATAAGTAATGGAACAATACAATTCACCAGTCTTGCAGGGGATTTATTGCTCTAAAGATAGAAGATAGAATTCTACTGAATAATATTTAGTTTCTCCAGAGAGATAACCATGCAAGACAATCAGAATGTTAAGATTCAATGACTGCAGCAATGTTGATAGAGAGATGACAAATCCCATTGAAATAATGTTTATGTTTAATTTCTGCAGAATCTTAGAATTACAAGAAAGGGGAGACTTGGACGTGCTCAAACAGAAATGGTGGCCACGGATGGGACGCTGTGACCTGAATAGCCATACCAATGCACAGACAGATGGGAAGGCACTGAAGCTTCATAGTTTTGCAGGGGTCTTCTGCATTTTAGCAGTAGGCCTTCTTCTTGCATGCTTGGTGGCAGCACTGGAGTTGTGGTGGAACAGCAACCGTTGTCATCAAGAAACGCCAAAAGAGGTCCATAACTTTTATTCTTATCACAATTAAGGGTAGAAAAATGCAAAATACAGAGAGAGCAACAAGAATCTGTGGCCTTTTAGGTGCTCTCATGCAAATTGTATCATGCAATTATGATTGAAGATTCTAAATTTGGACAAAGCTTTGTGTGGGTTTGGGGGGGGTAAAACCTGATATTTGTGCTCATGGAAGGCACCAAATTGACAGCCCTGGAGACTAAAGTCCTCTATTTATTTATAGAGCAGGTACAGCATGGACAGCAGCAGTGCAAACATTCCCACATTGCCCCACCAATGTGTCTCAACCTTGACCTGGACAGACCACCTTTAGGGGTAAGAGAGTAGTTCAGACTCCTTGGACTCTCTGCTAATAATAGTAAAAAGGATGCTAATTGGCACCAATTGTGATAGATATACATATATTTTTCATTTGGACCAAACATCCTCAATTGGGCTTTGACAACTGGCTCATTCTGTACAGGCTACACAACTGCCTTCAGATGGCAAGAATTTTCAGTCATAACCAATCTAGGCTAAATTTTAATGGTTGACTTAGAGATGGAAGACTCATTGCCCTATTATTAATATAATGAACCACACAGATATCATAAGTGTTTAACTGTTTTCTGTGTGTGTGTGTGTGTGTGTGTGTGTGTGTGTGTTTGCAAAATTACAACCCTTAATTTAAAGACTCTCATATATTTTTATCTAGGAAACTACATTTGAATTTAATAATAATCAAAAAGTCCTCCTTCTGATTCTTCCAAAAGAGCAAGTAGCAGTACCAGAATATAATAATCAGCCCATTCACCATGCTATCTTACATAAAGCCTATTTCTGTTTACATCAATTAAACTGTTTAACAAACTAACCTCTGGTAATTTTTGAAACCATCAAGACACTTGCAAATTCTTTCATCTTGAACAGATGTTTGTTTTGAGCAAGTATTAGGAGCAGCAGCACCACAGCTGGAAAAGAATACATAGCCCATCAATTCCAATCCATATTTCTAGGGTCGCCAGGAGTATTAAGAGTAATTGACATGCCTGCCACATATAAACAGTGCCGGCAAATGGGAACTGAAAATATATGTTGCAGTCTGTAATGTTATGAAATATTTATCAGCAAGTTTCCATTTGTCTGTGTTCCTTCTTCATCCATTTTAATTCATCCTCAGAGTGTTCAGTGATGAACATCCATATCATGCTTGTGAGACAAGCCTGTGTGGGCACTTGCATAAAACTCCACAGTGTCTATTACTGAAATATTATTTTGGTAAAAGAAGGCCACCTGTTCATTTGTTTAGCAATACTGTATTCTCTGACAACACTCAGGGAGAAGCACTGTAAGACTAGCCTTCTCTATGAAAACATATCCGTATAGTAATGCTTCTACCTTTGGTGCTAGTCCATGATATGTTATTTTCTAGAACTGGGAGAATTCACCTCACAATAGGGCCTCATCCTGCAAGGAGGTCTGTATGCATGTGCCCCTACATCATTCAGATGTCTTTGCAGAATTGTTATTAGTAACCATTCAAACTCCGTTAAGTGTGTGTGTGTGTGTGTGTGTAGACCTCTAGCTACGTTATGAGTTTAACAGACTTGGGAATGAACTCTCTCTCTCAATGCTTTGGGAACTACACAAAAAGGCCTTGATCCAAGGTGCACATGGTGCATGTGCATGAACTATGTATTGGGGCCAAGAATCTTTCTAGATTGAGATAAAAATATACACCAAACTCACAATTAAATGTATCTAAGTGTTAGATAAGGGACAGTCTTTATTTCAAGATGTTCTGCAATATTTTATTCCCATCCCTTGGGGAGGAATCTGTGTCTCTGATCTTCATTGCTTTCCTTTCTACAATCTTTCCCCCCTTGTTTCTTGCTGCTTCTGTATCTTAAACAGAATCTTGCAATGTTCTGTTTTTCTCTAACCCTCTAATACAATGCTTTGGACATGCTTACTGTTCTAAATTATAACTGCCCTTTATTTTCCTGCTTCTGGAACTCAGGTCCTAAACATTAATAGCACACTCTTCTTGAGTAGTGTAGCTGGTAGTTGATAGCACAGGCACAAGTTCCATCCACTTCCATGAGATTGCACCTGTAGTAGTTCATGCTCTATCCTGCTGGAGGATCACACCCTAAAATTAAAGCAACAACAAACTGAAACACCAAGTGGATGTATAGTATAGTTTTTCTTCAGGAAGCTTGTTTATCCATAGAAATGAACAGGTGTGTGGAAGAGAGTTTTTTTAGGGCTGTGCCCAGAGTGAGGCACATTCTTACCCTGAAGGCACTGCAGTACAGGACAGATGGGACAAATTTCAGGCAAGACAGAGGAGAGAAGGTCATGAATGGGAGAAAGTGAAGCGAGTTTAGAAAAAAAGAACAAAACGAGGTGGATTTCTAGTAGATGTAAATATTTGGGCATGGGGGGTTATATTGCAAATGGTGGGAGAAAAGGTGTGAATGAAGTCTTAAAATTAGAGAGTAGGATCAGGAATTGGAGTGAATAGCATTGAGGGAGGACCTGGAGAAGCATAGGGAATGGAGAAATTAAGAAGGAGGCAATTGGCATGGGGAATACATAGAGCCTTGAAAATGCTGCCAATGAACTTGAATTTGGTGTAATAAAATAAAAGAAGCCCATAAAGAAGTTCAAGTACAAAAGGGTTATGGGGTCAGACCAGCAGGAAAGGAATGTGACTTTAGCAGGCACTCTAATACAATGATGATATGCTTAATATGAATCCTTAGGTAGATGAGAGACCAGCAGCAATTTGATTGAACTGGTGGATGGTGAGATGTTAAGTAGAAAGGCTGAGGAAGAGAAAGCTACAGTAGTCAAAGTGAGAAATATCCTCAGGAGGTACAAGTTTTTTTTAGCCATTTAGATTTTAGAATCATAAAATATAGAGCTGGAAGGGACCATTTATTTTAATTATTTTGTCGCATTTTTATGCCACCCCCTTATGCCTACGGCATCTCAGGGCAGCTTCCATACAAAAATAAAACAATATTTAAAACCAGAATAAAGTTTACAATATTCAACATTCAACAGTTTAAAACCCTCATTAAACCTCCCCCCCCCCCCCCCCGACCCGAAGGCCTGGGAGAACATCCACATCTTACATGCCCGTAAAAAGGCCATGAGGGTCATTAAAGTACAGGATCTACTATACCGAGATTATCCCAGACCCATGCTCATCCAGCCTTAATAGAAAGAGATTTTGATAATATTACAGCGAAGAAAGGGTTGTGGTTTGGAGAGAGACTGAATATGGAGTAGAAAGGGAAAGGAATGTATGACATCAGTTTTGCAGTGAAAGGGTGGTGATGTTATCAATGGTAGTATTAGAGGTTAAATGGTTTTTTAAAAAAAATTCATAGACAGTATTCACGTTAAAGAGTGTTTTTAAATGAGACAGGTAGTCCTATGTAAGGACTACCTGCCCTTGTGTGGGACCCGTCTCATCTGAATGTTGGCGGGGCAGTGTGTGCTTCCACGCCCACCAATCCCCTGCATGAAAAGTCGGAGTGCCTGATGCATGGATGGGGTGGCCGGTATGTAGACTGGGCAGCTGTGCATGAAGCCATTCACAGCGTCCGTGTACCCTCCCCCTGCACAGATCACAACCCCCCTGCCCACCTGTCTCATCTAAAAAGATCCTTAGTTAGTCATCCAAATAAATATTCACACCTCAAGCAACATTTGTTTATTCAAGTCCCTGAATATTTTTCTTTGGATACTCAGATTTTTCCTGTTACTTCAGTGTTTTCAACTTGGATATTCTGTTATTCAATCATATATATTAATCAAAATGTTTGACATAACTGGAAACCCAGGGGGAAAAAAATGTTCCAAAATAGAATGAATATTTGAACTGGTGTAAATCAAGCAGAAACAACCAGTGCTTCATAACCACTTAATTAGACCCAATTCAAAGTGGGCGATATCCTCAGATGCAGTATTCACTGCAGATTAGGGATGGGACTTGGGGCAAAAAAACGGTTACCGGTTTTACCGGTTACCGGTTTCCAAAAAATCGGTTTACCGGATTCAACCCGGTATACCGGTACCAGGTTTTTTTCATTGATTTCAATGGGGAATTGTCCCCATTGAAATCAATGAAACCCCCCCCAATACCTCCCCCCTACCCCTCCCAGGCTGCGCGGGTGGAAGGGGGGACACCCTCCACCCACCCTGCCCAGCCTGGATTTTTTTTTTTTTACCCAAAGTCCCTGCTAATGCGGGCTCTGCACTGCCACCATGCTGGCAGCAGCAACCCGGAAACCGCACCAGCAGGTACTAGGGTGATCCCTGGGGTGGGGGGTGGTTTAACACCCCCCACCACAGGGATCGCCCTAACCCCCCACTCAGGGATCGCTTTACTTGCTTTCTGGGTGGCAATGGCAGCGGCAGCAGCACGGTGCATGGGTCCGGCTTCAGCGCTGGCAGTGACTTCAGTGCTTCACTAGGCCTTCTGGGTAAACCCAGGGTGGGGGGGTGTTAAACTACCCCCAATGAAGGGATCGCCCTAGTACCTGCTGGTGCGGTCTCCGGTTCACCGCCACCAGTGCGGCGGTGGCCCAGAGCCCGCACTAGCAGGGACTTTGAGTAAGAAATAAAAATAAAAACAATCCAGACTGAGCAAGGTGGGTGGGGGGTGTCCCCCCTTCCACCCGTGCAGTCTGGACAGGGGAGGGAAAGTTTTTTTGTTGTTTCTTTCTTTTTTACATTGTGGCCATTCATTTCAATGGCCGCAATGTAAAAAAATCCGGCACGGGGAACCGGTACCGGTACCCCAGATTATCGGGTTAATCCGATACTGACGTACAGGAAAATACCGGCAGTATCAGATGTTGGGGGAACCGAAATTCCCACCCCTATTAACTGCCACTGGATGACGCCCTCCATGTCAGACCTTGCCAAACCCCAGCTCATCCATAGTGTTCTGACGCTGCTGCTGCTTATAGACGGTTCGAGATAGGGGCTGCTAGGGATGCGACAACCCAGTTTGGAAGTTCGGTGTTCGGCCCGAACTCGGCCTGTTCAGACTACCGAANGTTGGTTTTGTTGTTTTACATTGCGGCCATTGATTTCAATGGCCACAATGTAAAAAAAATCTGCTACAGGAACCAACACTGGTACGGGGAATTATCGGATCTATCCGGTATCCCCGATACTGCCAAATACCGGCAGTATCAGATACCGGTAGATCTGAAATTCCCACCCCCTACTTCAGATATTTGTTTCTGCTGTAGGTGCAGGAGAAAGATATCGAATTTCAAATTATCCATATGCATATCTATATCTAACAGTAATATTTCTATAGTGCCCGTCAGTGCACTGTGGGTTACAGTTATCACTGTACATGGATTACAGAATGCAGTGGAGTCTGTAAAATAATTGGAACTCCATCTGTGCTACCCAGTCTCTTAGCTTTGGCCAATTTTACAGGGACCCGGGAGGCACCGCAGTGCGTGGGGGCATGGAGGGAGGCTACGGCGGGTGTGCTGTGCATGGGCGGACTGTCTCATGGACACCCACCCATCTCCATGCATGGAAGAACCTCCATTTTCCCCAGTGTCTCCATGCATAGGAGATTGGTGGAGATGGGTGGAGTGCAGGAGCACGCACACACCTCCACCCATCCTCACCGGTAGTCAGATGGAACACACACACACACACACCCCGCTGTCATACACGTGGGCGAGGTGAGGAGCATTCGTGTAAAAAGGGCCTTTGAGTGTGCTGCTGGATTTTCTTACATCCTGCTTTGGGAAAGACTTTGGCAAGAAGATACATGGAGTGTAGCCTGCAAACAGTTACAGTTGAATTCTTTGTGATTCTCCTTTAACAAGATGATTTGGGAAATTATTGAGAAGATTCTCTTTGTGGCATTCTGGGAACTGTTATTGGATTCTTGTAATCACATTGTGGTGGACAATCCATTTCTCTCTTGGATCAAATAAAAAGATGCCAGTCTCCAGACAATTGAACATAATTCCATTCATAATTTTATAGATCAGTGGTAGAAGTTTTAAGTGACTTAGTAGTAAATGAATGTGTGTTGTTGATCATTGGCATAATATCTTATCTTTGGCATCATTTGCCCAGGAGATAAACCACTGCATAATGCCTAGCATCATCTTCCTTGTGAATTTTTTTTTAATCTAAGTTCAGTTCATTACATTTCAGTAATCCAAATAGGAGGTGAAAAATGCATGAATCACTGTAGTTTTAATTCATCAAAGCAACAGGTGGACTCTTTCTCTTAACTGGAGAGGAAAATACACATTGCTGACCGTTACTATTTGTTCTTTCAGAGTGAATACTGTGTTCAGCATACTCAAAAGTCTTTTTCAGACAAGACACTGGCCCTTTTTACATGGACGGACACCACACATGAACACCTTGGGTGTTCATGTGTGGTGTCCACCCATATAAATTCCATGGGGGTGGGCGTGCATGATCTTGCACACACGCATCACCACGTATGGAGGCACTGGAAAAAACAGAGGTGCCTCTGTGCGTGGGGATGCGTGGAGATGGGTGTGCACCCCTTCTGAACCCACCCACCGCACACAAACCACAGCACACCCCCATGCAGCTGCAGCCTGTGTAAAAAGGGCCACCCCCCACCCACCACTCACCCACTATACATGTTGCAGGGCTGCAGTGTTGTCCTATGGGTGCCCTGCAACATGTATAGTGGGTGGGAGGTGAGTGGGTAGTGGGTGGAGAGTGTCTTGTCTGAAAACACCCAAAGACTATGCATGTTTTGATGGTGATCTACAAACCACTTATTACTCCTCCAAAGTAGGTTTTAATAGGATTATTCTGGAATAAATGAGTTTTGCATCATGTACCTTGAGTTCTGTTGGGTCTTCAAGTGAAAATGTGGTGCAGATATTTTCTTGTTCCTTAAAGTACTTCACTCCTCAAGTCAGCATCACCTTAATTCTTGATTTCAGGGTGAGCAAATTGTTCTACAGAAACACTGGTGCAATCAAATATTTTCATATCACACTCATATAAATTGCAGCTGTAAATAAATGTCAGTACAAAATACTGCACTTATAACCAGAAATAAAGGAAACAATTTCTAAAACTGATCCTCGGAGGCTAACATTATTAATCTGACTCACAATTATGGAATTTTAAAGAAACTGTCAAGAAACTATAAGTCAGAAGCTATTTGTTGCAGAGACTCTATGAAAAACCATTTTCAAACTCTTTGCTGATTTTAACTTTCCTTTCTCAACAAGAATCCATGGAGCAGAAATTTGCAGAAAATCTTATTCTCACCATTAAACCATGCAGTCTCCTGACATGATGAATTTCCACTGATTTCACACAATATTTCTGCCACTGGTACTGCTTGTTCATCTTGCAACGCTGGAGATGTACTTTCTAACCCCCAAATAAAGGGCATTTTCAGACAAGACACTCTCCACCCACTACCCAACTACCGCCCACCGATTATTCATGATGTAGGGCTGCAGTGTTGCCCTATGGGTGCCCTGTAGCATGAATAGTGGGTGGGAGGTAGGTGGAGAGTGTCTTGTCTGAAAATGCCCACGGTCTGCTGTGGTTACTAATGTGCTAGAAGAAAATAAAGTTACCTATTCTGCACTGTGGACATTTTCACAAAAGACACGCTAGTCTCCACCCAGTCACTATATATGTTACCAGGGCACCCAAAGTGCTACACTGCAGCCCTGCAACATTTATAGTGGGTAGGTGATGGGTGGAGAGTGTCTTGTCTGAAAATGCCCTTAGACTAGAACGTTTTTTCTCAATTTAGATTTCAAATGTTTTTTTGATAATTTTTCTTTCATAATCTTAATGTGAAAATTTCTGACACTTCACTTCATCCTTGTCAAATTAAATTTATGAAAGATTAGTCTCTAATAAAATTAGAAGAATTGCACACCTGAACCAGGAGGCAGTTAAACTGCCCCAAATGAATGCATATTCATCATCTATTAAAACTGAAAATCTAGCTGATATGATTTGAATGTCCTTGATTACCTCCAACTTCAAGAAAATTTGCATTTTGTTGATCCTCCATTAATAAGATTTCTACAATTCATATTCAGCCTTTTGCTTTCACTACTGCCAATGTCCAGAATACTAGTGCATATTAGATATCACATCTAATTAGGAAACACTAGATAGCAGAATATCACTAATGCAAAAAGAAATCTTCTGTTACTTTCTGACTTATCGTTATTGTTATCATTATTGTTATTATTTAATAATAATTAATAATGCTTTTGTGATTATAGGGCCCTCACCAAGTGGCATTCAAAGTGCTTCACAGCATAAAAATACAATAACACAATATACATATAATTTAAAATATAAATTTGTATAAAAACAATTTAAAGAGGGAAGGTAAAAGTGGAGTTCAATAATCCATACTTTATATTTCAGACACTTGTAACATTGGACATTTCCCTGCAGCTGTAAAATAAACAGTAAAAACCTGAATTAGTTAGTTTTTTATTTCCCCTTTGATATCAAGTACATATCACTTCTTTTTAAATAAATAAAATAGTAATTTGTTTTGCCTGTGCCTTAAAAGTTGAACTCTATCAAAATGGCCTAAAAGTGTCACTCTATGCAGTAGGGATGAAACAGCAAGCTACTGCGGTAGCTTTTTCCTCTGGAAAAAGCTCTTCCGCAATGAGCAGCACAGTGCAATAGAGACGTTCATTCTGCAAGTTTCATTCCGCTACTTCCGCTGTTCCGCTACTTTCATTCTGTTACTTTCACCAGCTCTGAAAATAGCAGAACAATGTTTGTTCTGACAGTTTCGATCTTCCCGCAATTTCTGCCAGCACTGTGAAGTAACAGAACAGTTTCTTCTGACAGTTTCCGAAATTGTTCTGACAGTTTCTGAATTAGCAGAATGCTGGTGGAATTAATGGAATGCTGGCGGAAAAGCTGTGGAAAGTCGTGGGCATTTCCAAAATGGCAGAATGAAATAAGCGGGGTGGAAAAAGGAGTTGCCGCTTCAGCACTCCTATGCAGTACTTTATTATGCCTCATGTCAAAATTTAGAGAATGAATATTCTAATTCTCATTTTTGGTAGCTTGATTCCTAATCTTTTTTTCCCCCTCCCCCCACTTTTTTCATAACCTCCATGCTTGGGTAATCAAACAAATCTTTGCTATGTTTCATTCCTAAGGAGACATTGAAAGAAGGGTTCCAAAACATTCAGTGTTATTTTGAGCCATATTGCTGCTTAACATGATGGACCTAGCAGCCCCATTTTGTGTTTTATCAGCTGTGCCTTACTTACTATCAACTGTGCCTTACTCCTGAAGAATATTCCTCTTGAGATATATCATGAAACAATTTCAAAATTCCAGGTTTGGTCCCTCACGAAATAATCCATTGAAAAACTCAAACTTTAAAACAGAAAAAATAAAATAGCTGAGCATAGTGATCTGAGAGTATTAACGTCTCAGCATATATTTACCAATTAACAAGGAACAGTAACCTCAGGATTCTCACTGCTTCCTGTTCAGCTACTTATAGCAAGATTCCTACGGCAAGAGTAGAAACTTACCGATCTGCCTGTTAAAGATAAGATTGGAGAGATTAGATGCACAACCACATCTTTCAAGCTACTGTGAAAATTGACTGAACAAATTTCCTTTTTGACTTACCTTACCTAGAACAAAGTGGAATACAAAACATAATTTTATTGTTTCTGAAAAGATTAATTCAATTAACTTAATTCACTTAACTTAATTCTTCAGTTTAAGAGGCTATTGGCTAAGGCTTTGTTCACAACAAAGAGGCTATCATGCTAGAAACAAGCATGATAAAGAAACAGTCACTAGCATAGTTGTAGTCATCAGTTTAATGTCTTTGCTTTTATTTCCCTTTCAAGTTAAATAATGTCATTATTCTTAGCTCATTCATGTGCGTGGCTTGACTTTGAAAAATCTCTGGCTCTAGAGCTGAAACGGGTATCCTAATTATTACCCACAGGGCAATAGCTGCAAGTTTGGGTACTATGTCAGGTACCTGGCAGGCTGAGTGCCAATCAGGTACCCGATTATCCCCCAAATTGGGAATTATCGTTCATATCAGCTCAGTCCCAAACAGTAAATGAGTGTGGGACAGTAGCAAAAAACAGGATGGCATTTTGAAAAACAGGATGGTAACTCAAAAAATCAGAACAGAAATTCAAAAAGTCGGTGCCTGAAGTCAGTAAATTGGAACATTGGGTAACTCATTGGACACTAATCAGCTACCAATTAGTAGGGATTGAACTATCCGTATCAGATTAATCCGATAATATTGATAATTGTTGATCGGATTAATCCGATAATACCGATAATTGTCGGTATCGGTATTTATTTTTTTTAACATTGCCAGTTTCTCTCGAATTTTTAACACAATGCCATTTATTACAATGGCCGCAATGTTAAAAATTTGAGAAATCAGCAATGTTAAAAAACCGATATACAGAGACTAATAAATCTGATATTGGATTAATCCGATACCAATAAAACCGGTAACCGATAATTCGCCTGGAGTCCCACCCCTACCAATTAATATCCAAAGGTGGTGGGTTGAGTCCAGTACTGAACATTTGACAGATTTACCCATTGTTACAGGTACTCATTTCAGTTCTACTCTATAATAAGGGATCCAGAGAGGGAGAGAGTGTGATTGCCATGTTGGTCCCAAATGTAAGAGATGAAGACAAAGCAGCTCAAATGATATCTTTTATTGGACCAACTTCTGTTGGTGAGAATATGCACGCTTCCAGGCCACACAGGGGCCTTCCTCAGGGCACTAAGGGATTATACATGTAAAGGATGGTCTTTCCTACCATATGTTTGCAAGTCTTTAAATAGCCATCACAGTTTGGGTCAAGGCTGTTTAAGTCATATTTCATTTTTTATCAAACCATGTGAAAGACATTCTCCTTAAGAAGACTTTTTTTTTGCTGTATTTGGGTAATTTCAGACATTACAAAAATGCCTGTCACCACAGTGAACCACAGTGGATTCCCTGTGGTGGTGGTGGTGTTTACGTGAACGTCTGTTTGGTTCTGGCCAGAGGTTCACCATGGTGAACCTCCGGCCAGGACCTCTGGCCAGCCGGAGGTCAAGAACCATGATTAGAGTGGCCACGATCTGGGATGGGCCAAAAGTAATATCTGTTACCTTTGGCCCAGCCTGGATCGTGGCCCTGACTGCGATACGGGATCGGGTGCAGCGGCCTGATTGGCCACTGCGTCCACCTGTCTCCCTGAGGGCGGGCGGCCAAGGGAGTGCGGGGGTGGGGCCAGTGAGAACGAAAGACACAGCGCAGCCCCGCCCCCTCCCCGATTCCTGGTAGCGATCAGGCTGGCACGTCTAAAGGACGGACGGCCTGATCACGGACTGGGATCCACAATGGATCCCGGTCAGGGGTTCAGTGTGGCGGGCCTCCAGGCCCATCACATCTGAAATTACCTTTTCTCTCTTCCATCTCTCTTATTCTGTTCTTCAAGTTAAGAAGCTATCAGCTAAGACTTTGTTCATAACAAGGGCAGTACTGTGCTAGCTGAAAGATCTTCAACTTGTCATCATCACTGCCATCTTGCCACTTACTACAAACATCTTAATGAAATTTCACACAGCTTGAGTTTGCAAAGCATTTTAATGTAGCAATATTGTTGGAAATGATACAATTCTCCTGAAATGTTGTCACCCATACTTTGGCACTTTAAAAGGAGGAAAACTCTCAGTTGAGATGAACAAACAGCTTTATTTCTTCTGCCTTAATATATCCTGCAGAACTACTCAATATGGGATGATGATCCTCCTATTCTAACCTACCTCAAAAAATCTGCACTTACAGCTGTGTCTCTTTAGAATTGTTCTGTTATTGGAGGAACCCAGAAAACTCTCAAGAATGAAAACCTGAGTTATTAATTTGATCATAATCTGTAAAATACATATAGTTGCTAGGAACTGTAATCTAGATCAATTTTACCTCACTGACTTTTAAAACTCTCACAAAATGGTATCGCATAGTTTAAGACCTTTACATAGCTTCAATATGGAGTGTTGTGTACATAGTTTTTGACAACTGCAGTTCTGAAATTTATATCACAAGCTGTGTAAACCTTCAGCCATTTAGTGCTGAGGCACCAACATGAGTATGTTTCACCTTTTGCACCAACATGAGACTATTGAAGTGAATGGATCTCTCACTGGTGCTAAAGACTAGCACTGGCATTAAATGATTGTATGATCATGTACTTAGATCAGTATCTAAGGTTTACAGCATTTAATGTGTTATCTATTGCCACATAGGCTGTTATCGCTTCCAATTTTTCTCTCCTTTATTAACTTCTACCTACTTACCTTGTCTTCTTCCTGCCCGTCTCTTTTTTTCTCATATCATGTTCTCCATTGGGATAGTTCCTTGTCATAGCTGAAGGAAACATATGATCGGTTGAAATGACATTTTATTTTCCCCTCATTGTATGTTCTTTATATTTTATGTTGCTTTTAAAATTATTTTCCCTGTATTTTATGACATGTCTGAAATCTTTGTACATTTTTTTTTTTTTGCTAAGAGTTATCATATAAATGATCATTTGTTTGTATCACTGTATTGTATTCTACTTTTATTAAAAAAATAAAGTTTTTTGGGGTGGGTAAGAAATAAATAATGCAAACATTGGCAAATAGCACATTGTGCTGTCACCTAGAAAAGTCAGGTTCAAGACACACCATAGACATTAACAGCTGGGAAACTTCCCTAAACCAGGAGTTTGAAAACAGCAGTATCCTTGCAGAGAAAAATATTAGTCACTGTAGGATGCAAGGTTTCATTTAGTAGAATGACAAAGCACGAAAGGTTTAGGCAGGCTAGCTGGAATGTCTAGACACAACTTTTTGAAAGTGCATTGTGACATTCTCATTATTGAATCAGGCCCTAAGAGAGATGAGTTCCCTTGCTTGTGAGTTCAGACCAGAACTGTGTTAGCTATGTTAGCCTGCATATTTTTCGGGACGATTATGAGCAGCAGATTCTTATCCAAGATCCATGTTATAAAATTGTATTACAATCTTCCTATGGGGTTAGCTTAGATTTCAACATGATACAGACCAAAATCCTCACACCACCTTGATATCAGTGGGATGGCTCTGGAATGAGTGGTTTGAGAGTTGTGCACATTGCATGGTTCTTGGGAAATAATCTCTGTACAAAACCAGCCCTTTCTCCCCATCCTCCCAAGTTACAGAGATGGGACCCCAGTTTTAGAAACAATGCTGTTTATGTCCTGATTCTGCAAGAGGCCTTAGCATATTACTGAACTTTGACAACATGAGTATAGTCTTATTGAAGTCAACTGGTTTACTCAGAGGCTTAAAGTTGGGCATATAGTTAGGTTTCTTGTTAAATTGAGGGTGAAATACAGTTGTAGCTAGCATGGTTCTTAAAACAGAATGTATAGGACCTTAGTTTCTTTGCTGTATTTCAACCCTTGTTGTATTTTCAAATTAATTTTATGGAACTAAATGGTATTTTTGTTAAATGATAATGAGAGCATATATTTGAGTTAGAATAAAAAGAAAATTACAACAGTATTTCATCACATCTTTTTTATTTAAATTAGAAAAGTACTGAGAAATCTCTGATGATGCTGTCATGTGGTAACTGTTGGTAACAGCCGACAAGCCCAAAGATTCAAGTGCTTAGCACCCCTGGAGAACATCTCCCTCTTGAGGCCACTAATAACCAAATAATCAAAAGAGCTTGAAAGTCTAACCACCTGACTTGGAACCCCACTGGAAGACAGACTAATTTCGGACACTTGGCCCCAGAGTTGGGTGTTGATCTCTTTTGACACTAAGGCCTTTAGTGTTAGCTACTGTGAACAGTGGGCCTGATTTTCCAATCTGCTAAAGCCACTTGTGTTAACTAGGTGGCAAAGAGTGGCCTTGAAACAGCCCCAGATGGCATGTAGAGATAACTCGTACCTTGCAGGAGAACCTTGGTGGATGTGTCTTCTTTCTCCTGTCTTCTGCTGCCTCCTAGCTCTTACACAAAGAGTAGGAGAGATAGTGTGGGCATGGAGGAAAAGGAGAGTAGTGGAGCATAGCACTACTGTGCCATACCCTTGACTGGTCAGTGATATAAATTAAGGCTTCACTGCACCTCAACTGCCTGCAACTCTATTCTTTTCACACCATCCATTATAAATTATTATATTTAAATTGACTATCGTTGCTTTAGGATGTGATCCAAAGGCACTTGCAAATAGCAGAAAGACTCCTGTTGATTTAAATGACCTTAACAAATTTAAACTTTTCTTTCTTTCTTTTTTTTAAAGGGAGGTGAAAAGGATATGGGGCAATGGGAATTATATACAACTTGTTGATTTACTATCCTCCCTGTGCCATCTTAAATGAATTAGGTAATGCAGACTGAAAAGTAGGCTTTATCATGGCGTGTATTTACTGGCCACACTGTTTGATCCCCCTTTTTTTCTCCCTCTTCTTCCTTCCCTTTCTTTTCTGGAGATGTCCAATGAGGTGAGGTTGGGCCTCAGAACCATGGTGAGAATTTATAATAAAACAAACAATTAAAAACTGATTCTATGTCAAAGTGCTTGCACATGTTTCCCTTGCTAACTTCCTCTTCCTCACCCCCTGGAAACTCCTTTGATCCTATTCCTAACCTTCCTTTTGCATCAAATTCCTCTAGCCATTGCACAATGTAAATTCTATTTCCCTCAACATACAGCTTCTCCTTTCTCAAACACATAGTCCATTTCCACTTGTGCATAAACACTACTCATTTGATGTAGCATTTTTCTATTGCTTGTGCTGGGAAATGCTTTCATTCAACTCTCCTTTCATACTGTTTATCGTAACCTCCTGAAGACTGTGGAAATATAAATGTTTGTGTGCCCAAATGTTAGGGTGTTGGGGTTTTTTTGCAGATCAGAAAATGCCATCATTGTGAAATGGATTTTTCAAAGACTCAAGACCTAGATGCATCAGCATGAGACTTAGGCCCTTTTCAAACGGACCGCGGTGGGTGGAGGTGGCACACCCATCTCCACCCACCTCCACGTATGAAGCAACCAGCATTGGAGCCCATTGCTCTGCACGTGGGTGATGGGTGAAGCATGGACGCGTGCATGCACCCCCCCCCACCGCGGGTGCCGTTCCCATAGACACCCCACCCCCACGTGGATGGCGTTCGCATGGGCACCCCCTCCCCATGCAGATGGGGGATGGGGGCGCCTGTGTGAAAAGGGCCTCTATGACTTTTTGTATGCTGTATGGTTTCCATCCTACCATCTTGAGTTTGCCTTTTCCAGTGACAGCAGAGACTCCAAATATGGTCCTGCTACTGCAGTTAGAAAGCCTGTTTTGATAAGCCTGCCATTGAACCACATGTGTATGAAGTGGTGGCATATTCACCACAACCACATATTTGCTAGAGGCCACACACATCTAAGGTATGTTGTGCATATTAATGTACACACCATTATATAATAGGGGTTCAGAATGATTTAGTGGGCCTTTCCACACGGGCTCCCTGGCACACACCCCTCCCTGGCTGCACACGAGTGCAGTGGGGGGAAGGCGCCCGTGTGAACACCACCTGCGGTGGGTGGGGGTGCATGCGCGCTCCCGTGCTCCACCCATCTCCACCCACCACCCAACAACCATGCACGGAGCAATGGGCTCCAATGCCGGTTGCTCTGTGCATGGAGATGGGTGGAGGTGGGTGAAGTTAGGTGTGCACCCATGGGAACAGGTGAACACCCACGTCCACCCACCCTGGGCGCACACCCATCCACCCCCCACCGCAGCCCATTTTGAAAAGGGCCGGTGTCGAGGTATGTGAAGTCAGATACTCCATGAAAAAAATCTGACATAGCTCTATTGCCTCATGATGCTACCCTGATTTATACCAATTCGGACTCTGCTCTGTGGGCTTAGTTCCTCACCCTTCCTTGCACACATTAATATATTCATGCCGGTGCATAAGTAATTTCAGGATCGAGTCCTCAGGGAAGACAGGGTTAGTTGACAACAGACATGTTAGTAAGGGAAAGGAATGATATTGCTTGTAAAAGTAAAGTCATCCAAACATTGGGTCATTTAAAAAAAATAAATTAAACTCCATTTTCCAAATTGTTTTTATTAATTTGTTGCAGGAATGTGTGAATCGGCACTGAACACATTTAGTCTGAAGCAATTAGTCCTGCCTTAACACCCTTCTCTACATGATCACACCTATGTTGAAAAACATTTTGTATTGCCGAATCATCAAATTTCTTCCCTTTTTTTTTCTTTCCAACTGGATAAGAGTCCACTGGACCTCAACCAATGTCAGGCTTAACGAGTTCATCTTCTAGCAGCTGTTTTATGGATGATCGTTTAGTGAATTGCTGTTTTAAAATACATACAGTTGTTTCCACTCATATGAGCAGAAGCTTGATTACAAAACTTGGTCTATTTATAAAGGCATCCCATATGATAGATCTTAAAGTAGACTTTTGACGTACATCGCCAGTCATGTTTAATAAGGTACAATAATTGCTAAACTAGCATCCAACCAGATACATTCAAAACACAGTCAGCAAATTTTATGTAACATTAAATGATGTTTGACTAGATCAGTTGCCTATGCTAAATTGTTGACGTCCAGTACATATCACTAAGTCTGTTTACACATTGGTGTATCATTGCTTTGCTGACACTGAAAATCTAGACAATAAAGGGTGAAAATTATTATTTATTTATTTTAAAGGTCCCTATTGATATTTACTTCAGAGGGCATAGCCAGGGAACTGTGTTCACAGTATTTTCCCCATTGTCTCCAAGGAGGAAAAAGCAGTGAACACAGGTCCTTGAACATAGAACACTGTTATCTATGCACAGGGTGTTGACGGATGAGACATTGCCCCATATCTGCCCCAACTGGCCCAGAATTCATCTTCCCATCTGTCAGATGGTCTCCCGGGGTACTCCGTGGCCACTACCCATGGTGTCATCCCAGGAAATGTGAAGTGCACTGTGCAAGCCAATCCAGTCAACTCAGGTAACGGGTGCCCATGAAGCCGCTGCCCATCTGTTGGGGTGGGCCATGGTTCCCTTCATGTGGGCACACCATGTATTAGGGTGCATGCTGCCTCCATGCATGTTTTGCACCATGGAGTCATGAACCGCAGCAAGGGACAGAATGCCGCTGTCTGTGTGGTCCATCACGTGGCAATTGCGAGCAGGGGCTCCTTGGAGTGACCCCGTGCTGCAGCCGGCTCCCAACTTGTGTGTTAACACCCATAGGGTATATTTTTCCTTTATCTCTCTTTCAGGAGGTTGATTATGGCTACCTTTCTCAATCTATCAAAACCTGATGCAGTAAATAAGAATTATGGCTTTACAAATGGACTAGTTGAATCTGAAAGTAATAATAAAGAGAATGAATACAGGGAGCGAATACAGGATATCAAAAAGACTCTCTTATTGTCCATACATTATATACATAGGTTGCCCTTCATTCAACAAATCACATTCTTTGAAAGTTATTAACTGACATCCTAGGACTTCATAGTAAATGTCCATTTTTTTGTAATAGGTGCTAGTTAATGCTTAGCCAGCAGTTCTGTACAGCAGTATCTGTATAGTTTTACTGCTGGCTAGCAGAATATTCAAGCCTTCCTCTTTTTTTAAACCAGACTCTCTATTACAACTTTAAATTAATAAACTGTTTTCCAGATAGTTCCTTTTTCTTTTTTTATTAGTGCTTGTTGAAATTTGAGGAGGAAAAACATCCAAAATGACACTATAGCTTTTAGGTTATGAAACTGGATATTTATTTATTTTTAAATCCAAAACCTGAACATTTTCTTTCATCTTCTCTATACAATTTAAACGTCAATTCCTCGTACAACTGGGGCATTAATTAGTGTCAGTTAGGAGAAAAGGTTTAAGAGGTTGAGTTTCAATAGTGTGCTGGGAGAAACTGGTTGTGGTGATATTTGCATTCACTACTAAATTTTATTTTCATGAAAAGCTATTCCTGTTGCCAAGGTAAACTGCTATTCCTCTTTTGCCCCCTACTAATTTCCTGCAAATTGCTTTTTTTCCGCCTTCCCCTCTTTGGTCTGCTTTTAGCAACAATTTCCATGAACAACACATGAAATTTCACAGGCACTAAGAAAGATCTAAGATTCCCCCGCCCCCATAATGGGAGTCAGATTATTCCTACTCCACCACATGTTGAACCTATTATGACATTGTTGTCTGTCTTACACGGGCCATAGACAGTCATCCCTCCTTGCTCCCAAACAGGTGATCAGACTCAGGCCCCACACACCAGAGCTAATCCCCTCCCTTGTACCTTGTGCTGGTCCAGGATACTCCTCTCAGGATACTGAACAGTGATGATTGTGGCAGCAGGAGCAGCTAAATCAGTCATCCTTCTTCTTCTTCTTCTTCTTCTTCTTCTTCTTCCAGTTTATTGGCATGCTTGTAATTTATTGAATGGAAGGCATCTTCCGCCTATTGTAGGGGTAGAGAACCTATGGCCAGTGGACTGAATCTGGCCCAGGGTAGAGCTGAACCAAATAGTACATTTATAATCTGTGGTTTAATATCCACCAGTCCAGATAATTTGGTGGTTATCTGGGCATTAACCGATTGACATGACAGCTAACAGACAAACTAAATAACCGGATAATACCACAGTCGTTAGTTTACCACATTACCATATTACCACAGTACACCATAAACAAATGTTACCATTACTAGTCTGAAACTAGATCCAGAGGTGTGGAGTGAAGTAAGCAGCAAAAGAATTACGGGCAAACGGTAAATAGTAATATGGTAAATGGCAAACAAGTCATACGATAAACAGCATGGTGCAGTATTGTACAGTAAATCAGTAAAATGGCTAACCGGCTAATCTTCCAAACAAAAACATTGATACCTCTCAGTGGGGCCGATCCCATGCCCCATGTGTGCTCAGTGCATCCTGTGCACGCACACATGTGAGCAAACTTCACACATGTCCATAGAGAGCACATTGTGCCACGAAGATCCCGCTTGGGATTGTGGCCATTATCCGGTCATTATTGGAGTGAGTTGGACACCATAGATTTTTCTGGATACCAGTTAGTGGCAAATAACCATTTCAGCTCTAACCTGTAGCTGTTTTTTATTTGACCCCCTTTCCAATTCCTGGTTCTAGGCTTCAAATCTGGCTTTGTGATCTTCAGTTCTTGAATCTGGCCTGTAGATCCAGTACCTGCCCTCAAGAACGGAAAAAAGTAAACTCGGGGAAAGAAGTGGAGATGAGAGCATGCTCTTAAGGATATGGATAAATGTACCCACTTCTTCCTTCCCCCATCCTGAGCATTCTCCCTTAAGCATCTCTGCAATTCCTCTTCAATTCGTAGAAGTTGAACTAATTTTCAAAGTGACCTGTTGAAAGGAAAAAGTTTGGTGATGGCAAAGGATGGGAAAAGTTATTAATGATAACTTCCTGGAGTATATTAAAAAATGCATAAAATTGTTGAAGCTGCAATTGAGGATCAGGCTTAAATATTCCCAAAGAACCTCTGAGCAGTCCCCTTGATTGGCTCCTGGATGGATGGGTGACTAAAGCCCTGTCTGTCTGACAGTCATTATGTGCCCTGCCAGGTAAGCTAACAAGGAGAAATCCTACTGAAGGCAGCCCAATGGAGTCCTCCTGTAGACTCCAGGTATTTTCAGACGTTACGAGATCACAGTGAACCACGGTGAATACCCACCTGTGGTCACTGTGACTCACATGTCTGTTTGGTGGCCGCCAGATGTTCGCCACGCTCAATCTCCACATGGGGTCATTTTCAACCACACTTCCCAGGCTAGCCGCACCAATTCCCTGGGAAGCGTGGCGAAAATGAATCCCGGCGGGAATCAAAGAAAAGTAACGTCTGGTCAGTCGCCATGGCCCGGACTCACCGGCGGGAGTCCGGGCGTGGCGAATTCAGCCAGACGCTGCGGCGGAATTGACCCCGCCGCCTGCCCTTCTCCCTAGAGGGCGGGCGGCGGGGAGTGTGGAGGGGGCGGGGCCATGCGGCTGCACGTTGCACCACGCGGCCCCTCCCCGATTCCCCGCCGGGATCCCCCAGCACGTCTGTTACGGCGTGACGGGGTCATCCTGGCGGGGGATCATTAGATTGATTTTGTGACGGGGCCAACCAGCCCCGTCACGTCTGAAAGCACCCACTCTGTTACATTCCCAGACTGGTTGTTTTTCAGGGACAAGATACCCAGAGTAGGGCTGAAACTCACACTCGCATTTCTTGCAAATCTCGACCTCACAGAGATTTGTGAAAATGAGAATGGGTTGAGAATCTTGACCTGTTCTTGCAAGTTTCTCGTTCATCCAAAAACTGACTCTGTGTAGGGCTGAAGCAGTAACTCCTTTTTCTGTTCTGCTATTTCATTCCGCCATTTCAGAATTGCCCATGACGTTCCACAGCTTTTCCGCCAGCATTCCGCTAATTCTGCTGGCATTCTGCAAATTCTGAAACTGTCGGAATAATCACGGAAACTGTTGGAACAAGCATTTTTCGCTACTTCACAGTGCTGGTGGAAATTGCAGAAGACAGAAACTGTTGGCAAAAACATTCTGCTATTTTTGCAGTCTTTGAAAGTAGCGCCCATGCACAGAGTGGTTTAGTGTTTGTGAGATTTTTGAAAAACCTCAAAAATGCTCTGTGCATGCACAAATGGCCGCCCGGTAGCCATGCATGCTCAGAAGGGCCATAGTGGCTATTTTGCACATGCACATAGTGTTTTTTGTGGTCTCTCAAGAATCTCACATATTCTCATGACAATGGTTTCCCATTCTTGTTTCAGCCCTAATCCAGAGGGTTTATTTTCCTTTCTACCTTGAAATTCAGTGTGGCTGTGTTTGCATATGGTGGTATTGGCCATGTAGTCCACAACTTTTGGTTTCTGAAGATTTCCCTTGAGCATTATTCCCTATCCTGGGTCCATCAGCTATTGAGTTTCCCCATGCTACTCCACCAACATGTAGTGAATATAATGTTGTCAAGTGGATTGCACCCTATTTAATGGGTTCATATAATCATAGAATTTTAGGAAGGTACCTTAAAATGTCTTTTGGTCAATTTCCCTTCCATTAAGAAGGGCCAACTTTACTAGAATATCCCTGTTTTAAAAACTATATAGAAATTGGGGTTCCACAACCTCCCGTGACAATCTGTCCACTACCTAACTGTTTTTACTTTTAGGAAATTCTCTCTCATATTTAACCTATATTTTGTCTCCTTCTGTTAAGTCCATTGCCTCTTCTTCTAGTCTTACTTTAGTGGCCACAGGGAACATTTGATACCATTTTTATACACATTCTTTTACATATTTTAAAAACTATAATCAAAGAGAAGGGAATGACATATTCTGAATTTGGGATTTTTACATTTTTCAATGAGTTTAATTTTTTAAGATTTTGTTCCCCGACCTCACTGCAAATGCTCACAGTAAATAAACTGAAAAAACCTCTTTCATAGAATCATAGGGCTTGAAGGGACCTAAAGGATCATGTAGTCCAACCTCCTGCTCCAAGTTGGGATGCCCTTCATTTTCAATATTGCAGACATTTGCCCTTAAACATATTGGCTGCAATCCAAGAGGCAGTGTCTGCTGCCCACCAGCACAGTGCCCGGCCAGACAGTGGTGCACACATAACAATACCAAAATACAGGATCCCACCATAGATGATCCATTAGCAAAAATATATTTAAACAGAGCCAAATATAATCACAAAACCCCACATCCTGTCCAAGCTACATAGATCAAGTTATAGCAATATCAAATTATAACTTCTGCCGAAAACAATGGTTGAAAATTCAAAAAATTATTAAAAATGTTCCCTTAATACAAAAGCATCCCTCAGAAAGGCTGATACAGCCTTAGTCAGTTCAAAATTATCATCTGAAAGAAAATTAACAGTAAGCTCGAAGGATGTTCTGCCTGGGAGCTTATCTAAAAAAGCCTTCAAATATCTATCACGTAACAAATTATACAGTTGACAAGAAAATAAAATGTGCCCAACGGTTTCCACCTCCGTCATATCAAAAGGACAAAGTCTCTGGTCAAAAGGCACTCCAGCATACCTTTCCTCCAAAACTTTAGTGGGTAGTACATTCAAGCTAAGACAGCGAAAAAGATATAGCTTCCTGGGAGAATGAAATCTGGTAAGTAAGGATGGGTGAACAGAACGGAGTTCGGAAATTTGGTTCAGTTCGGTTTGGTTTGAAATTTGAGTTCGGAAATTCGGTTCGGTTCAGTTTGGTTTGAAATTCGACTTCAGTTCAGAAACTTGGTTTGGTCAACCGAACAGTCCAAGTTCGGTTGAATTCCGAACTTCTGAACCAAGTTCGGCCATTCAAAACCAGGTTTTTTGGTGTGTGTTGCCACTAGGGATGGCCGAACAGAAAGGAGTTTGAAAATTTGGTTCGGTTCGGTTTGAAATTCAAGTTCGGTTCGGAAGTTCGGTTCGGTCGACCGAACAGACCAAGTTTGGTCCGAACTCTGAACTTCTGAACCGCGTACCCCCATCCGTACTGGTAAGATATATGGCCATCTTGCCATACCCATGGGGGAGGTTTCTATAATGAGCAAGTGAAAAGAATCCCGTGATCTCAGCTAGATCATTCTGAAAGCTGGCATTGGTAACCCTAGCATAAATTTCACCCTTAGCTTTACCAATGGGGAAACCGTGAATATACTGGAAAGATAAAGCCCACCTAGGGAGTTTTTTTGCCACCTTCTCTGCCCATGGGCTTATAAAAGAATCAATAGCCAGTAATGAGAGCAGTCCCGACCCCTCAGTAAAAGAGAGTCGGCGCCACAAGAACAAAGCCTGTTTCCAAACCTCCACATCCCAGGCTAACTGACCCAACTCAATCCTAATAGCAGCTGTAGGAACACCCGGAGGAGTGAACATCAAAGTTCTAAAGGTCCTAGACTGGACAATATTAATCTCCCGGCAATGCCATATACTCCACAAAGCTGCCCCATATAAATATTGGGCTCTTAATTTAGCATTAATGACTCTAACAACCAGCAAAATTTTCCCCTTCCCTTTGTGATGAAAAGACCTCATAATAGCTGTAGCAGTGCCCTTAGCTCGCATCGTTGTCTGGCTTAAATGAAAGGCCCACATAAGGGAAGAGTGAAAATGAAATCCCAAATATTGATAGTAAGAAACCTGCTGAATATCATTCCCTTCAATATTCCATTTATGAGCCTTCCCCTTCTTCCCAAAAACCAAGACCTTGGTCTTACCATAGTTGCTTGTTAATTTATTCCAAGAACAATACTCTGCCAAGGAAGCCTGATTTTAGTTTTGGATACTATAACCGCATCATCTGCGTACATTAGACATCCAATAGAGCGGAAGGCCAGTTCAGGGGTAAAAAATTCAGTGAGACCATAGCTGGAATGAGGTCATTTACAAATAAATTAAATAGAGTAGGGCCCAAAATGCACCCTTGTCTAACACCTGAAGTAATAGGTAACCATTCTGTGAAATGACCTGAGGTCGTATACCTTACAGTTAAAGAAGAATTGTCATAAAAGGACCTGATTAAAACAAAAAGCCTTTTCTACATAGAAGAATTAGCCAACTTGGTCCAGAGCAACTGCCGATCCACTAGATCAAAGGCAGCTTTAAAATCCACAAATGCACAGTAAAACCGCTTATTTAACCTTGCGTATTTAGATGCCAGATGATAAAGTACCAACGCATGGTCAATAGTAGATCTGCCCCGCCCGCCCTGAAACCCAGCTTGTTCATTATGAAGGATGGATGAATCCTCAAGCCACTCTTTCAGATGAGCCAGGAGATGCTTTATCTACAATTTAGATTAAATACTCAAAAGGCTGATTGGCCTATAATTGCCAGGGTCAGTTCTGCAGCCTTTTTTATATATTGGCATTATGACTGCCTTCCCCCATTCATCAGGAAAATCACCAGTTTTATCCAGATATGTAAAGAAGGAGGCCAAAAAAGGCGCCCACCACTCAACATGCCTTTTGAGAAGTTCTGCCGGAACGTAGTCGATACCAGGGGCCTTCCCAGATTTGAGGGAGGAGATAAGGAATGCAATTTCAGATTCCAAAACAGGAGGCCATGCTGGGGTCTCATCCAAATTTATCATGGGGGAATCTAAATTCACCCTTTTAGGGACTAAAAGTTGGTAGTGAGTTTCCCATGAAAGTTTGGGAATCGAAATTGCCCATGAATTACTCGGGTGATGTAAAGACCCATTAACCACTAGCCAAAAAGTTCTACTATCCCCATTTTGTGATGCTTTAATAAGAGATTCCCATAGCGAATCAATATACTCTCGCTTTTTCTTCCTGATCATGGAATGATAAGAGCTCTTAAGATCATAAAATTCCGTAGGGATAAAAGTCAAATTTTCATCTCTATATGACCTATAAATTAATGCTAACTTAGAGTATTTTCAGATGTTACAAGATCACGCTCAACCACAGGGAATACCCTGTGGTGGGGAATGGTCCCATAACGTCTGTTTGATTCCCGCCAGATGTTCACCACAGTGAACCTCCGGTGGGAATCAAAATAACCATGCTTTCGAGGATGGTCCAGGGACCATATCCAAAAGCGTGGTTAGCCGAACCACGGCCCGGAATCAGCAGCCGGCAACGTTTGTTACCGACGCCGATTCCGGGCCGTGGCCTGGACCATGGGTGGGAATCGGATGTAGCAGCTGAATTGGCCGCTGCACCCGCCCGTCTCCAGGAGGGCGGCCGGCCGGGGGAGCATTGGGGGCGGGCCTGTGCGGCTGTACGTTGCACCGTGCAGCCCCTCCCCCCCCCCGATTCCCTGCCGGAATCGGCCAGCACGTCTCCTGGCTGTGACGGGCTGATTCCGGCGGGTAATCAAAAGGGTGATTCCGTGCCGGGGCAAATGCCGCCCCATCACATCTGATATCACCCTTAGACTTAAGTTTCGAGCAGTCAGTATCATACCAGGCCATCCTCTTGGATTGTATCATCCTTAATTGATCGACTTGAGGTTCGGATTGGGCCAAAATATGCAAAAAAACTAGCCATTAGAGCACTATATTTAATAGAAAGAGAAGGGAATTACATATTCTGAATTTGGGATTTTTACATTTTTCAATGAGTTTAATTTTTAAAAGATTTTGTTCCCCGACCTCACTGCAAATGCTCACAGTAAATAAGCTGCAAAAACCTCTTTAATAGAATCATAGGGCTTGAAGGGACCTAAAGGATCATGTAGTCCAACCTCCTGCTTCAAGTTGGGATGCCCTTCATTTTCAGTATTGCAGACATTTGCCTTTAAACATATTGGGCGCAATCCAAGAGACAGCGTCCGCTGCCCACCAGCACAGTGGCCGGCCAGACAGTGTGCACACATTTTTGTATACGCCACATGAACACAGCAAGCCACTCAGTGCAATGGCGTGTCCCTCCCGATGTGACACCTCCCTCCCCTGAGCCCGCACGCCCCACAGCCCAGGAGATGGCGCAAGCATGGCTCCTACTCTGTGCCCTGGGCTGCGGGGTGTATGGGCTCAGTGGGGTTGCATCAGGAGGGATACACTGTTATGCCGAGCAGCTTGCTGCACACGTGCCCTGCATGTGCAAATGTACGCCGGAGTATGTTTACTGCACCTGCACCGGTATAGGTGCAGTTTATCAGGGTGTGTTGGATTGTATCCATAGACAAGTAGTCTTGATTATTCTTTAAAACTTGCTTATAACCCCCTTGTTACAGCCAGGTAGTCATCTTCATGTATACCCAAAATAAAAACACCTTTCCACCTAACCAGGAAATAAAGTGTTAACTTCTTTTAATTAGACTCAATTAAGTTTGGACATTTCTAGACATTTCTTCTGAGCAATTGTCAGTTTCTCAGATCACAACCATGCACTTCCTCAGTTGCAGTACCTATAGTTATTGTCACGGACCATTGAACCTGGCTATCATGATCAAGCACTCAAAATGCTTCAGAAATTTACCTTTCTCTTTACCTTATGAAACTCAAGTTCATAGGGAAAAATGAAATTCAAATAGGCATTTGTGAATGTCATAATTTTCTTACCCAGCAGAAATAGCTAGCTACCTGCTTTCTTCAGTGTTGAGGAAGACAGGCATTTGTCTGTAGTCATGCACTCTGCTCATTTAGATACCTCCCCATTTCCTGTAATCATTTGATGCAAAAGATTATCTGGAGTGTCAAAATCAAAACTTTTAGGGCTTTTTTAGACAAGCAGGATTTTAAACCCGCAGCTCTTGGACAGCTCCATGGAGGGAGATGCTCCTCCATGAACCGGAAGTTGCTAGGCACCATTAGAAACAGCAGCACTGGGCGACTCCCAAGTGTTTTGAGACGCGGTGTAGTACAGACCTCGATTATTGAGGTATTTCTACGCCACATCTCAAAACACCCAGGATATCACCAGGCACCACTGTTTCTAATGGTGCCCGGGTGACTTCTGGTTCACGGAGGAGCATCTAAAGCCCCTCCCCCCCGCAGAGGTGTCGAAGAGCCGCGGGTTTAAAATTCCACTTGTTTAAAAAGGCCCACAGAGTCAAAGAAAATGGCCTTCTGCTGTTGACATTACTCTAATGTCATTTGCAGCTAATAACAAAATATGCACCCACACTTTACATTAGTTATTATTATTCCCATGCATTTTCAGTATTTGGAGTGTGTTACATTCCTCAGGGCCAGCTTTAGAATTTGTAGGGCCCAGGGCAAAGATAAAATGTTGGGTCCCTGGTGGCTGTGACCCTGCCCCTTCAGGGGCATCATCTTCCAGGCCCTAGAGGTGGTGGCAGGCTAGGAGGAGTGGGGACCTCACACCCTGCCACATTGAAAATGGGGGCCATTGGGGGGGGGGGTCCAGAATTGGAGAAAAAAATGAGACCCAGAGCAGCCTCCCTGTGGTAAGGCCAGCCCTGACATTCCTTATATAGCTCACTCTTATAACAGCCCTGTGATGTAAGTCCTTATATTCCCATTAGACAGATGGGAAACTGAGGCTGATAAAGTTTGACTTTAGGGATGGGCGAACAGATCGCGGTTCGGGTTCAGCCATTCAGTTCAGCTGCGTTCGGTTCATCCGTTCGGTTCGTCTGTTCGGTTCGGCTGTGTTCAGTTCATCCGTTCGGTTCGGCAGTTCGGTTCGGCTGTGTTCGGTTCGGCCGTTCGGTTCGGCAGTTCGGTTAGATCGCCGGGTTTGCGTTCAGCCATTCTGCGTTCTGTTTGGCCGTTCTGCTGTTCTGTTCGGCCATTCGGTTCGGCCGTTCGGGAAATGTTATGGGTGGGTTTTTTTGTTTTTTATAAAGAAAATTTGGTTTTTTATTGGGTTTAATATGGTTTTCTTTTTTTTATTATTTTTTTGTTTTTGTTTTTATATGGGTTTTTAAAATTTATTTATTTTATCTAATATTATATATATTTATCTACACTAAATATAACTGCTATTAACTATTCTAAATACTATGAACTAAATGGAATATCTAATAGTACACAGGCCTACTCCTACAAACACTAAAACTAAATCACTAACGCTATCGCTATCACTAAGCTAGCTCCTACAACTACTATCCCTAACCAATCTATCTATCTCTCTATATCTATATCTCTCTATCTCACTCTATATGGGATGGGGGGGGAATCACAAACACAAGATTTCAGTTTAAGGTTTAAAGCAATCTAATAATCCTACTCAGTGCCTGCTGTTCAGGAACAGTGACTAGCTCAGAAGGTGTTGGGAAGGGGGGAGGCAGATAGTTTCATTTCTTGCAAGCCTCTCCATCCCTGGTGCCTGGAAGTCTGCTCCTCAGTGACTAGTACTACCCCTCCCTGTCACCTTACAGTGAATGTTTTTTTGCCACCCGAACTCACCCGAACGCGATTCGAACTGACCGAACTGTTCAGCCATTTAGCCATTCGGTGTTCGGTTCTGTTTGGTATGTTCGGGTTCATCCGAACAGGCCAAGTTCGGGCTGAACCCCGAACTTCTGAACCGCGTTCACCCATCCCTATTTGACTTTCCCAAAGCAACTCATCGAGTTTTGACTGAGAAGGGATTTGAACCCCGGCTTCCCCCACATCCACCCATTTACCCACTAGGATACACTAGCTCTCATGATGTGAATACACGTGAAATCATCTCTGCACAAGCAGTATACAAATAGACATGGAACAGGTAAAGATACAGTGATACTCATGATGGTATGATGAATATAAACAACACTCATACAATAATACAGGATTTATATTAAACACAAAAATCTGTAGCAATACTAAGAACCCAATTTTGAAACAAGTCGGTAGTTCTGGAGTGTAATTCATCACAGGGAAAGAAATGAATGAAGATAATGTCAGGTAGATGGGTTAACATCAAGACCAGCACCAAATCTTCCACATGGCTAGCTCCACTTCAGGCTCCCAGTTAAACACAGCTCTCTCCAATCAAATCTCTGCTGTCTTTTGCTCATTCCCAACACAGCTGCCAATGCCAGTGTCTTTGACTTCACCTAGCCTTTATCTTATTAAAAATTCCCTTGTAAGGTCACGTCTTTGGCTTGTTGCCCAAATGTGTTCAAGGACCCGTGTTCACTGCACTCTTCCCAATGACACCAGTGGGGAAAATGCAGTGAGCAGGAGTGTTTGAACATGGTTAAACTGAGGAACCAATCAATTTGGGGTTCTCTAGTTAAATGAGAAGAGAACTACTGTCACTTTTTAGTAATTCAAAGAGGATACTGGGAAGAGAGTTGCCAAACCCATTGAGACACTAGAAACATCTCTTGAACTGGCTGTTAATATTAATTCTTCTGCATGCTCTCAGTTCAGACACTTATTTCAGTAGAGTCACTGATTTCTATTACATTTCTATCTCTGATTAGTAGAATGTGGGAGCAGCTAAATGTCAAGCCCCATTACACCAGACACTGTAAAAGCATGAATGATAAATGAAGAAACCTGCACTTGAGCTGAAACAAATACCGAATTTGATATTTGTGAATATTATTTGCCTGTTCAGATAGCCATCCAAATATTAAACTAAATACTAGCAGGTGGAAACAAAATTAATTTCTTATTTTCTTTGGTTATTTTGATTCCGATACTTTGGTTTAAATAGTTGTTTATTTGACAGATATAATCTGAAATAACCAAAATTAATGAAGCAAATGTCTGAAAAGAATAAATAAAATGAAAATGAATAGTTAATTTGTATCATTTTTTTCTGGAAAAAGCAGAAGCAGGCAGAAGCAGTGGGTATTTTCAGACGTGACGAGAGCACGCTCAACCATGGTGGATTCCCACTGGGTAAGCAAGGTCTCGTCATGTCTGTTGGGGGAACGGAAGTTACCCCCCAGATGTTCACCCCCGTCAATCGCGGTGGGGAATCCCATTCACCACGCGATCGGCGGTCCCGGCAGGGCCGGCCCCGATCGCGTGGTGAATGGGATTCTCCGCCGCGATGAAGGGCCTCGTCCCGTCTGGACGACTACCACAGCCCGGAATCCGCAGCAGGATTCCAGGCCGTGGTCAATGCGGGCAGACGTTGCGGCCGCATTGGCCGTGGTGCCCGCCCGTCTCCCAGGAGGGCGGGTGGCGAGGGAGCGTGGGAGGACGGGGCCGTACGGCCGCACATTGCGCCGCATGGCCCCGCCCCCTCCCCAATTCCCCACCAGGGTCAGCTGGCACATCTGTTGGACGTGCCGGTGTTATCCCAGCAGGGAATCACCGGGTGATTCCGTGACGGGGCCACCACCAGCCCCGCCACGTCTGAAATCACCCTGTGTTGACTATATTCATTTTTGGCTCATTCGAATCTGTGCTAATTCTGTTTTAGTTTCTCAGATTATTTTGTTTGTTTAACGTTGCACAGTTGAAATAAAAAACCATCAGGAAATGCAAAACATTCTGAGAACAATATCAACTCATTGCCCCTTTGCCCCTCCTGTACGTTTTTATGACATAGATGCAATGACATAAACAAAAATATTAACTAATTTAACCAAATATTAACCTCCTGTTAACTAAGAACTGCACATATGGAAAGTTGGTGCAAGCTGGCTCAGTTAACCAATTTGCTGGACCCTTAGTATTTGCTCATCCCAACTTTCATAGCTTTTTAAAAAATTCTAATCTGTTATAGTAAAAAGGGTATTTAGTTTCTCAGATTATTTTTAAATAAAACAAACGCATAAACTAGCAATGAAGCTTACAAATTCTCCTGACTCTATTAATGAAGCCTATAATTTCCTCAAGCTACATTAGATTGTAAGCTCTCTGGCAGGGATCGTGTCTATCTTATTTTCTGTAAATTGCCAGCTACATCGCTGGCACTATATAAATACTTAATAATAATAATAATAATAATAATAGTTTTAGTGCTCAGCCTGTCTCAACAAAGGCGGGATTTTATTCGTCTGTAGCCAATGATTTAAAGACATTTTGTAGCACCCTCACTCAGTCATGTGTTCTCAAACATTCATAACTATATTTTAAGCAAGGTTGCCAGATCAAAACAATTTTAAACACGGCATTTGATGCAGCTGTGGTGTGCCTTTTTATAGAGGTCTGTGTTGAACTGAAATACAAGACATCTTTTAAAATACAGAATGTTTGGCAACTCTAATTTTAATTTTCCCACCAAAAAAACCTTGTATTCTTCATTGGCGACTATTTACACTCTACCAAAAGTGTAGTTTTCCAGTTATTTTTCAGTTATTCCTTTTCATGGATCAAAGGGGTGAGCCGAACTTTGAGCAATAAAAAATGAGCAGTGTCTCATTATTCACACTCTTGAAACTCAAACTGTCCTCAGCTTTTATGTTTGAATCTTAGAATTACAAGTTTTCAAAAAGACATGATAGAAGAAAGCTAGGGAAAAGGTTATTTACATATGTATTTGCACTTAAAATATTTCCAGTTACAGAGGTTTCTGGGCACATAGACAAAATTGAATACATGGTGTTTTGCACAAATAGAACCTAAAGGGCAGATCCAAAGCCTGCATGCAATAGGGCCAATTCCAAATCCCATGCGCGTAGGCCCTGTGCCAGGGTTGTACTCACGCCGCACATGCTCTGCATGGCTTGGGATTGGCCCCAGTGTGTACATATGATATACACTGTGTGCAATGTGTGCACAGAGCATGTGCATGTTGTGTTTGTGCAGTATGCATAGTGCACTTGCAGGGACATTGGATTGTAGCAAAACAAAAAACAAAACCCTTTATACAAAATGCAGACACTCACACATCCACTTCTAAGAAAACATATGAGCTGTTGTCCTTACATCGTGGAAGAAGGCAAGAACACAGGAATGTGGACCACACTCTTTATTTATCAATATATAACAGTCTGAGAAGGGAAACATCCCCCATGTCACACTTCACAAATAAAAAGTGATGAAATTAGGGGAAAATAACCCAAACTATGGTCTTTTTACACAGACGGCACAGCAGCACCGACAGGTGGAGATGGGTGAAGATGGGTGTGGATGGGTAGGTGAGCACACCCAGCGAACACCTGGCAGTGCCAAGCAGGGAGACATTTACACGGACAATGCCGCGGGGGATGGCGGGAAGGAAAGGGGAAGGGTCTGCAAACGCCTATCCCGGGGAACACCCAGCAAACACCCGTGCAAGTACACGGATGGACGGGACCGGCGGGGAAGCCCCGCCCGGTACAGTGACGGCACAACATGGCCAACTGAGGACAAACGAAGCCGCGCAACGCGGCCCTACCCCCCAGCCGCCAGAACCTGCGCAGGTGGGGTGGGAGGGAGATAGGATGACTACAAAGGAGCCGGCTCCACACAGCCCCAGCACAGAGCCCAGACCACCCAGCACCAGGCCCCCCCTCCCCTACGCACACACACAGCAGAACCACACACACACTGCAGACAGCAGAAGCACACAGGGATGGGAACACAGCCCTGGGGGGGACGTACCCGCACAACACAGGCAACACCCCCACACACCCCGCAGAGGCACCTGCACAAGGGGAGGGGTCACAGCAAAGCACAACACGGACACACCAGGAAAGGAACACACAAGCCTTTATTAACACAAGGAACCAGCAATAGGGGGCAACAACAACAGGGCAGGAAGGGGGATGGGGCAACAGAAGGGGGGAAAACAGCACCAGTAGAGGCAGGCCTAGAACAGAACCCCAGTCAATAGAGTCAGCGACCCTGCACCCGGCGCCAGCGCTCAGACTGCGTGCAGTCCAGCTGGTGCAGCCAGTCCAGGATGTGCAGGAGGAGCTCAAACAACTCCCCCTGCTCCCGGGTCCACTCCGTGATCATTGCCTGCACTGTATGGAACAGAGGGAGGGAACACACACCTCACAGCCGGTGTCCACCCCACAGGCCCGGAGCCCCACAGTATACACCAAGGACACCCCCCGCACACAACCACACAGATGGGGGCAGGAGGGCTGGGAAAGGGGAAGGGGCAACCAGACACCACAGCAGCAACAGAGGCAAGGCAGCACAGAACATCACAGAACAGAATTTTATTGGAGCCGGGGGAAAGTGGGCCCCCAAGCACAGAGAGGTAGAGCAGGGGGGCACTGGGGCACCCGCGGCCGGGCACAAGAGGAACAACAGGAGGGAACAGGAGCGCCCATGCAGGGTGGATGAGGGCACCTGGGCAGCCCCATCAGGAAAGGGCAGCGGTCACACAGAGGGGGCAATGGGGTCTAGGAACTCCAGAAGGCAGCCAGCAGCGAAGCAGCCAGCAGCACACAGCCCGCTTGGAGGCACTGGGTGGGGGGGGCTATACACTGTCCTGGTCTCCAGGGTGGCAGCGAGCGGGTGGTGGCGAGGGGCTACTCGTGGACGGCTCAGGGTGACTACTCAGGGTGACGACCCTGGCGCCAGACCCTCCCAGGCGAACAGGCCCCTTCAGAAGCCTCAGGTGCGCATATGAGCATCCACCAGGTAGCGTGGAAGGAGCGGATCTGCACCTGCGGCCGCAGCCTTTACAGCTGGAAGGTCCCTCACCTATCGAAGGGTGGTGAGCTCCACAGCGGTGGGGTCCCCATTCTGGAGTGGGTTACCAACCTCGGGGGACAGCAAGCCCAGGTCCCACAGGAGGGCCCCCACGTCCGAGGGTGCATGCGGGATGCTGCATGCATGCAGAAGGCTGCTGGTGTACAGGGCGGCAACAGGGCCCCCCCCCCGACAGCAAGGCGAGGCTGTACCCGGGTAGCTCCGTCAGCAGGTGAGGCGCCGTTACCTCTGCTGCAGTCCACGGCACCACAACAGTGGGCAGGTGCCCCCAAGGAGGCTGGCACGGGGGGGCGAAGGCAAGCTCAAGGGAACGGGCCCAGCACACTGGGGCCCCGACCTGGTGACCCATCATCCACATGTACCGCAACAGGTGTCGGAAGCCATCCCCCACCGACAGGGGGTCGCCCACCAACAGCTGCACGCCGGGGCTCAGCCAGAGGGCCCCCAACAGCATGTCCGCACAGGGAGACGACCCCTCCCCAACATCCCTGGATGAGGGTACTGCAAAATGGCCGGCCATGGCAGCAGTGGGGCTCGCTCCGTGGAAGCAACAGGCAGGAGATGGAGGGATGCCGCAACTGGGATGAGCATACACCGAGTGGATACCCTCACCCACAGATGGCCTTGCATGTCAGAGATAGGCAGGCCCGCTGTGGACAGGGCGCCGCAACCCACACACAAAACAGCAGGGATGCTGCACAGCTGCCGAGATAAGAAAGGGTGATAGTGCATGGCCAGGCACTAGGGATGGGCGAACAGATTGCGGTTCGGGTTCGGCCGTTTGGTTCGGCTGCGTTCGGTTCGTCCGTTCGTTCGTTCGTCCGTTCGTTTCGGCTGCATTCGGTTCGTCTGTTTGGTTCGTCCATTTGGTTCTCCGAGTTTGGTTTCGGCTGTTCGGTTCGGTCGTCCAAATAGGCCGTTCGGTTAGGCCGTTCGGCTGTTTGGTTCGGCCATTCGGCTGTTCCGTTCGGCCGTTCGTGAAATGTTGTTATGGCTGTTTTTTTGTTTTTTTATGGTTTTTTGGTTTTTTATTGGGTTTTATATGGTTTTCTTTTGTTTTTTATTTGGTTTTTTTGTTTTTATATGGGTTTTTTAAAAAATCTAATATTATATGTATCTATCTATACTAAATCTATCTGCTATTAACTATTCTAAATGCTATGAACTAAATGGATTATCTAATAAGTACACAGGCCTATTCCTACAAACACTAAAACTAAATCACTAACGCTATCTCTATCACTAAGCTAACTCCTACAACTCTCTACATCTATCTATCTATCTATCTATCTATCTATCTATCTATCTATCCCCCCCATCCCATATCCATATATATATATATATATATATATATATATATATATACATATGGATATATATACATCCCATATATATGGGATGGGGGGAATCACAAACAGAAGAGGAGTCTGTAGTGAACTGAATACATACATACTCAATGAGTCTGTACAGTGAAATGCATAACACAAGGTTTCAGTTTTTAAGTTTCATTTCAGTACAAAAAACTTAAAGCAATCTAAAAATCCTACTCAACTCCTGCTGTTCAGGAACAGTGACTAGCTCAGAAGGTGTTGGGAAGGGGGGAGGCAGATAATTAGTTTCATTTCTTTCAAGCCTCTCCACCCCTGATGCCTGGAAGTCTGCTCCTCAGTGACTGACACCTCCTTGTCATGTTTGACCTTCCAGTGAACCTTTTTTTTCCACCCAAACTCACCCGAACATGATCCAAACTGACCAAACTGTTCGGCTATTTCGCCGTTCGGTGTTCACTTTGTTCGGTATGTTTGCATTCAGGTTTGTGTTCGGTCGTCCAAACAAGCCGAGTTCGGGCCGAACTCCGAACTTCTGAACTGCGTTCGCCCATCCCTACCAGGCACTGCGCCAGGGCGTGGAGCCGAGCCAGGCACTGTATCCACAGCGGCCACTGCTGCAGCTTGCAAAGGTGGATCCAGGCTGGGGGTACGCCAGTGTGGTTGTGGAGGCAGGGGTACCAGGGGTGCGCGCGGTCCCATCCCCCCCGGAGGCCATGTGTCCGGCCCGCTCGCGGGGATGCTTAGCCGGCTCCGGCTCCTGCTTGCTGCCCCAGCACACCCCCTGTGCAGCACCAACCACTGGCCAGCCCCCACTGGCCTGCACAGTACATAAGGGACACGCTGCGGCCAATCAGGCGTGGGGCGAAGGACCTATAGCACAGGACCGTGCAGCACACAGAGAACGGTGATCCCGGGCTGGGTGCACACGGAGGAGCTCCCACAACACCAGGGGAGAGTGGGCCATGGGCACAGGCTGGACAGCAGAGCGCACCGCTCTCACGGCATGTGGCAGTGGTGTGTGGCTGGGAGTGGGAAGCAGCAGAACCATGCTGCTGGGGGACGAAGACCCACTGCCCAGGGCTGTGCTGCTGCACCTCCTTGGCACGGGCCTCCTGATGTTGTGCATGCTGCTCCGGCAGATTACCATGCTCCGCCTGCAGGGTTGCCGGTCTGCCCTCCTGGGAGCATGGCGGCAGAGGGCAGCAAACCTCAGGAGGGAGGCAAACCTCAGGAGGGCAGCGCTCATGTGATCGGTGAGGCGGGTTTCTGTTCAACGCCGCACCCTGCTGGGCTCCCTGGGCCGAGCTAGTGCCCCCGTACCAATGTGCCCAGGGAGGGGCAGCCCCTCGCAGCACTGAGGGGAACAGGGATGGCATCTGCCACCGCCGGACCCAAACCCATATCTGTAGGCCTGGGAACCCCTTCCAAATTGCTGGGCCCTACCCATTACCTGCATCCGGCCCTCCATTCCATGTGTGGCCTACTGGGTCCTGTGGGGTGCCCGGCGGCGAGCGCCCTCCTCTCGCTGTTGACCACAGGTTGCGCTGGCCCCGCACATGCCCGCCGGCCAATATAAGCCGGTTCCCATGAGCAGGTCCAGTGCATACCTGTTTCTGCCACCTCAACTGCATGAGGCATCACTGGTCTAGCCTCTGGCCCCGCCAGCTGGCCAGGGAGTGCACAGAGCCCCAACCTTCCAGTGCCCCCCTGCACGCCGCACAACTCCCCCCACCCCCATGTCCCCGGACAAAGGAAGCGACAGCAAGGTATAGGTATAACACCTTTATTGGAGGGGACATGTACAATGGAAGGGGGCAGGGGTCAATGTCTGGGGCAGCCTCTCCCCCTCTTGGCCACACCACCGGGGCTCACTGGCATGCCCTGGCCGCAGCTGACCGCAGGGCTCTCCGGGCTGACAGTCCAGCCTCCCTGTCATCCACTGGCTGCTCCACACCAGCCCTGCATGGAGGAGCAAGAATGGGTTAAGGGATCACCGTGTGCACTCGCCTCTGTTCCTTGTTGGTGGAGTGGCACTTCGGCGTCCCATAGAGGTCCGGGGAGCCCCCTACTCCCCACACGAGCATGGCATATGCTGTAGGGTGCTCCCTGAAGGTGGCCCCCTGGGACGGGCCGCCGATGGTATAACGGCACCTGCCCAGTCATGAACTGCAACACCGTGCAGGTACACATGCCCCTGGCAACAGCTGTCGCTCTCCATTCTGTGTACCACGTGCGCTCAGTGTGGGTTCCACAATGTGTTCCCTACCGGGGTCCCGCCTCGTGCAGTTTCCCAGATTCCCATTGCCCCCCCGGTGTTGCACCCCACAACCCAGGGGGGGCCCAGGGTGCTGTGGTCTTACTTGTGGGGGTGGTGTGGCCAACATGGGCGGTTGCTCGACCTGGGGTGCATGGTCGTGGGGTGGGGGCATCGCCTCCCGGTGGAGGTGTCGGGCTGGCAGCGGGGGTGGAAGGGTGGCCCTGCAAGCGGGTCCGGCTGCCCCATGTGGGGGAGGGGGACCCCATGGACCAGGCCCAGATTGGGTTGCTGCTGGGGAACCACAGGTGGCCGAGGTGCAGGGGGAGGCACCGGCACCAGTGAGAAGCCGCCATGGTGTTGGTTGGCTGCCGGCCCTCCTTCCGTGGCATGGCGTGACCTGTCACGCTAGGGGTCATGCCGCAGGGCCTCCATGGCTACCCCATGAGGTCTATGAGCCATGCGGCCTGACCCTCCAGCCTGTCACAGGCGCGTCGCTGCTCGCCTTGGAGGGTGTCAGCCTGGCGCCTGTTCCAGAGGTGCTTTGTGCAGGACCGTGCCATCATAGCAGCCAGGATCTCCCGGTCCCTGGCCCCCTCCCCTCTCATGTGCTGCCTGGTGAACACGAGCTTGTGGGAGTGCACCTCGGCTAACCGTTGTGATTCCACCAGCAGCTCCCTGCCGAGGTCCTCCCTCCGGCGCCAGTTCCTGGCCCGCATCTCCTGGTTCCACTCCACGCTGCCAGCAGCTACTCCCCTTGCGCGAGCGGGCACCTGATCTGTGAACAGGAGGTTGGACAGAATGTTAGTGCTTCCGTCAGGTGCAATCCGCTGCCCGCTACCACCTGTCCTGGGGTGCCTGTTGGGGTGGCCCCCATATTGTGGCAGCTCCCCTCTGCCCTCCCCTTTTGGACCCCCCTGCCCTGCCCTCTTGTGGGATCACCCCTCGGCCACAGATCGCTGCAGGTGGGGCCCGTATCCATCATGTGTTCCATGGGGGCTACTGTGGGTTCACCGTCCTCTCCCACCTGCCCTGTTGGACCCTGCTGCTTGTGGTTGCTCACCCCCGGGTGGCCTCCCCCTGTACCTCTGCCCCTCTCCGCACCCGGGCCCTCCATAGCCCATGTGCCCTGCTGTGGAGGGTGGCCATCGTGAGAGCTCGCGCGCGTGTGCTGTGGTTCCTCCCTCCTTTACGGGCTCTCAGGCCGGACGTCCGGCATCCTCCCACCCTGTGGGCATGTCTGCTTGGGGGCACATGCGTGTCCCATGGCACTGGCACAGTGGGGATCCGCTGGTCCATTCCACGTGGGTGTGGGTGTTTTGACTTTTACACGGATGCTCGGTTGTTGAACACCCATCTCCACCCATCTCCACCCACTTCCTCCCACAGAGGGTGCCGGCTTCCTCCTGGCTGCTCCATGGGTGTTGGCGGGTGTCGGCAGGTGGGTCATGCACGCGCCCCCACCCACCCGTGGACATTTATACGGACGGTCTCCCACCCATCCGATGGGTGTTTCTGGGTGTTTGTGGGTGGGTGGCGTCCATGTAAAAGTGGCCTATATGTATACAATGTTAGGTTCTAAATTAGGAGTTACCACTCAGGAGAAGGATCTTGGAGTCACTGGGTAATTTCAGATGTGCCAGGCCCGGAGACCCGTCACACTGAATCACGCACCCAGATCCATTTCAGATCTCGGTCAGGAATCAGGCTAGCTGTCCTTTAGACGTATCAGCCTGATTCTCACCGGGGATTGAGGAGGGGGCGGGGATGTGCGACGCGAATTATGGCCGCACAGCCCTGCCCCCCATGCTCCCCCGGCCGCCCACCCTCTGGGAGATGGCAGGCACAGCAGCCAATCAGGCCGCTGCGCCCAATCCCGTATCATGGTCTGGGCCACGATCCGGGATGGGCCAATGTTATAGACGTAACTTTTGGCCCATCCCGAATTGTGGTCAATCTAACCATGATTCCAGAGGTGAGGCCAGCCTCCCCTCCGGAACTGTGGTTATTTTTATTTCTGCCAGGTATTTACCATGGTGAACATCTGGCGGGAATCCTTTAGATGTTACGGGGCAAACGGCCACCACAGAGGATTCACTGTGGTTGACCGTGGTCTCGTTTCATCTAAAATTACCCATTGTGGACAATATATTGAAATACTCAGCTTAGTGTATGGCAGTGGTCATAAAGGCAAACAGAATGGGTGTTTGGGGGGGTCACCTGGCAGGTTTAAATGGAACCCGCTGCAGTCCGCCAGTGCACACCCCCTCTGCCACACCATAGAGCTGCAGGTTGATTGGTAGCCAATGTAGGCTTCCGCCTGCTGCCTGCAGCTCTATGGCAGTTACCGGGGCAACCCACGGCTGGGAGCAGAGCTTCAGCGGCCATCCATTCTTTAGGTGGACTGCTAATCCACCCCTGGCTGGTACTCCAGGTTTGGCCAGCTCGCTCTGCTCGCAGTGCTCCAGGATGATCTGGAGCATCACGAGCTGAGCTGGGCTGGAACAGGCAGCACCTGCTCCACTCCTGCTCCACCTCACCCCAGTGGCCTGCCTTTATACAGACAGGTCACCCAGGGGTGGGGTGGAGCAGGAGCAGAGGTCTGACTAAAGACACCCATTGTTAGGAATCATTCTGAAAGGAATAGAAAATAAGACTGAAAATACTGTAATGCCTTTATATAAATCTAGGGTATGACTGCACCTGGAATATTGTGTGCAGTTCTGGTTGCCCCATCTCAAAAAAGACATAGTAGAACTAGAAAAGGTACAGAGAAGGGCAGAAAAAATGATCAAGGGTATGGAACGACTTCCGTATGAACAGAGGCTTGATAGGTTGGGACTCTTCAGCTTGGAAAAGAAATGACTGAAAGGGGATATGTTAGAGGTTTATAAAATTGTGAATGGTGTGGAAGTTATTTATTAACATTTATACCCTGCCTTTCCCCAAAGGCTCAGGGAAACTTACAAAATAACACATAAATAGGGAGTGGTTATTTATCCCTTCTAAGAGTACAAGAACAAGGGAACATTCCATGAAATTAAGTGGCAGCAGATTTAAAACAAGAAAGAGAAAGTCTTTTTCACTCAGTGCACAATTAACTTGTGGAATTTACTGCCAGAGGAAGTGGTCAAGACCAGTAGTGTAGTGAGTTTTTAAAAGGGCTTGGATAAGTTCTTGGAGGATAGGTCTATTAGCTAAGTAGGTTTGGGGGAACGTAACCTCTTATTGTTGGGGTCTGTAACAACAGGGAATGGATTGCCCATTGTGACCTCTTTGGTACTTCTCCCAAGAGACAGAGATTTGCCACTGTTGGAGACAGGATGCTGGGCTTGATGGACCATTGGTCTGACCCAGTACAGCACTACTTACGTTCTTATGTTTATAGAACCAGGATCCAGAGAAAATCCAACTAATTAACTAAAATTGGAAGACCCCCAAGGTGCAGCTTTGGTTCCAGCCATCAATATGTCTAGCCTTCCCTGCCACCAAAGAGAGTGCCTTTCCTTCCACTATACCCACAAGATACCCAACATGGGGGTGGGGGAGAAGAGGTGTGCATGCAGAGCCATCATTGTTGCCCAGGGAGCAGTGGAGCGAGCATCACAACATTGGCCACGTGTTCAGCTGAAACATGCAAATTGTCCTTGTAATGCAATGGTTTTCACACTGCGCGTTCAATGGGTGGCCAAATTGGTGTTGGGATTGTTATGGTGCTTACACACAATGACCAAAAACGTGCTTAGGGGATTTGACACCCGATCTTTGTTATGTCTAAAGACGCCCATTCTTTGCTTAGTTATATAGCAGAAGAGGACCATGAATAAAAGGATAATAATGTGTTTGTTTGATTCTATTAGTTTATTAAGGATCAGCTTAATTTTGTTTCATATTCATCTATATAGGTAGTGCTGATATGGAATTTCAGCATGGATTCATCTTTGACAGATCCTGCCATTACAATTCATTCAGCAAGCCTTGAACAGGAATGCAATTTAGTCCATGTTTTGTCAGAGGCCAAGGCCAGGAACGCATGGTACGATCTTGAGTGTTGGATGTGTAAAAAGCATCTGCTTCAGAAAAGGAGGGAGTGGGTTGGAAGTGCTTCCCCACCCAATAGAGAGAGCTTTATTGTAGCAAGAGCTAACTATGGGAGGCTGCTTAAAAGTAAGGCCACTTTTAGACATGCAGCTGAGATCAGGCGTGGGAGCGGTGAAACAGCCGCGGCGCTGTTTTAGACGAACCGGAAGCGAAAGTTGTGCGCATGATCCGGCGCCGCGCATTCTTTGCCGACCGCAAGCGAACCGGGCTGATTCCTCTGGGGTGTCATACGTGGCCGGCAAAGAATGCGCGGCGCCGGATCACGCGCACAACTTCCGCTTTCGGTTCGTCTAAAACAGCGCCGCAGCTGTTCCGCCGCTCCTGCGCCTGATCCACGTGCCCGTCTAAAAGCGGCCTAAGAAAGCGGAATATTACCAACACCAGTGGGCAAAAATGGCCATTGATCTTTCCACCAGGAACTTGGGTAGGTTCTGGCCCTCCATTAATAAGATTTTGAGACCCAAGGGGAGCCAAAATGAACCTGCCCTGGATAACCCCAATTGGGAATTATTATTTGGGGATCTGTATGCTGACCAGATCGTGGGACTAGAAGATCTATCTAGTAGGGAGCAGGAAGATTCCCAGTTCAAGTGGACTAGGGAGCATTTTTCATCCCTACTCCTTGTAGATCTGATCATGGGGCAGAAACCCAACAAATACCCAGGCCCTGATCTTATACCCGCTGAACTCCTACAGGCGGCTCCTCATCGATGGGCCTTGATCCTCTCTAGCCTCTTTTTTCTGATGGCCAAGTATAATAGAATTCCAAAATCTTGGCAAACTAGTATAATTGTACCAATCTTTAAAAAGGGCAGTCCCCAGGACCCGGCCAGCTATAGACCAATCAGTTTGCTCTCTGTAATGGGCAAGCTGTTTGGCAAAATACTTCAAATCCATCTAGAGGCATGGGCGGAGGAGAGGGCCATTATTCCAAACATCCAGTTCGGGTTTAGGAAAGGACGATCTACCTTGGACTGTTGCTACATTATACAACATGCAGGGGCGGCTGGTGGGTTTTGAGTTTGGAGGGGCAGTAAGGCTGGTGAGCTGGTGGGCGGAGCCAGGGGCATGGTAGGCAGAGCCAGGGGGACGGTAGGCCAGTGGCATGGCATAACGCAGCAGCAAGGAGTTCCCATGGTTAACATCGGATGGAAGAAAACACAATCTACATGCACATCAAGCGCACATCAAGCTTAAAATAAATAATGTATAAACCCCAAACACAGGGAAACACAGAACACACTGGCAAAACAC